>CM034301.1:45301636-45901636 GCA_019925795.1 Dendrobium chrysotoxum
ATTTTCATAGGCTAACATAGCAAAAATTTAATTTGCCGGAGAAGCATATGACCTAATGGATTCTTCTTTATGAACACTTCCTCCATTGTTTCAAGGCCATAAGCAAAAGCTCAACGCTCACAAAGTATCTTGTTCTACTCTACAAGAGAAACCATGGCTTCTTTCATGACGAACAAAAGAGTAAATCCTTAGATTTTATTCTGATGATGAATTTGATTTGTTTGTGAAACATGCCATAACAAATACTATGTTGCTTATGCACCTTAATGTTTCATAACACATTGCAGAGTAGCTTTTGATCCTTTTTGTTTGTTACTATTTCCGAACATTGATTCTCTAGAAATAATCATGGTATGATACATTGGGATAGTAGGAAGGCGATTTGTGATGATACATTGAGATAGTATGAAGGTGATTTGTGAGCAGCAGCTTTACTGCTAGCTCTTGTGGAAAGTTTGTGCATACATAATTAGCTGATTGATCTTTATGGTGTGGGCATCTGCTGTGTATTTTGTAATATTTTAGTAAAGGTTTCACTTTTCATGTGAATGATTTTGAGAATTTTACTTACTTTTCAAAGCTGATGTTAGTTACCTGCCCAGGGAAAACATTTTCTACCTGCTCAGCCCTCTCTTTACAACAACAACAACAAGTCTTTATCCCATTATGTGGGGTCAGCTACATAAATCTTTTTTCTCCATTGTGTCCTGTTATGAGTCAATTTCTCATCTAAATCTAATAAAAAAAATATAATTTCTACTATTTTCTAACCAAGTCTTTTTAGGTCTATCTCTACCTTTCTTAGCATAAGTCAAATCTAATACATCTACTTTCCTAACCGGGTCATCGGAAGGCTGCCGTTTTATGTGACCAAACCATCTAAGACGACTCTCTCTAATCTTATATTTCACTGGAGCTACTCCAACCTTTTCACGTATATGCTCATTTCATATCTTGTCTATAAGAGTAAAGCCACTCATCCACCTTAGTATCCTAATCTTTGTAACACTTAACTTAATATTATGCTTCATTTTTAATGGCCAATATTTTGCGCCATAAAGCATTGCAGGTCTCACTATCATCTTATAGAATTTTTCCTTAAGTTTTAGAGGGACTTTTCTATCACACAACAAGCCCGATGCATTTCTCCACTTCAACCATCCAACTTGAATTCTACTAATAATATCCCCATCTATCTCACCGTCACTCTGAACAATAGACCCAAGATATCTAAAACGTGTACTCTTATTAATGACTAGGTCGCCCAAAGTCACAACCCCCCACTAGATCTATTATTACTAAAATTACACTCCATATATTCAGTTTTAGATCTACTCATGAAAGCCTTTACAACAATATTCATCATCCAACAACCATATTCATCATTATGATCTTTACATTGTACTAAATACATTATGATCTTTCTTTTCAGCCTTTACAACAATATTCATCATCCAAGCAAGTTAGTTGTTGGAGCAGACTTTTACTGTTTTAAACACAAGATTGAACCAAAATGGGAAGACCCGGTATGTGCAAACGGAGGAAGATGGACTATTGCTTGTCAAAGACTAAAATCAGATACATTCTGGTTGTATACTGTATGTTTCAATCTCCATTTAAAGTTTAAACTCTTATCATTTCCAACTCAATTCAATCTCCTGTTATATAGTGCATATTATACTTTATTCAATTCTTGATTTCTTTTTTGGTTCAATCTAGTTGCTGGCAATGATTGGTGAACAGTTTGATTATGGGGATGAAATTTGCGGAGCAGTTGTCAGTGTGCGTACAAAGCAAGAAAGGATAGCCGTGTGGACAAAAAATTCTTCTAATGAAGCTGTGCAGGTATCATTTTTGTTGTTATCGGTGACTGCTGTTTTAGTTTATAAATTGTTATATGTTCTATGTTGGACTTCTGACACTGTTTATTTTGATGCTTATTTCGATGCTTCATTCTAGAATAACATGTCATTTCCTTTTAGTCCGTGTCCATCAAACAGCTGTTTTCTAATTAGTCAGGTCAGAAGTAGAGGATAATCTGAACAATCTGTTTTTTTTTTTTTTGGCTACCGGTTTGTGTTGTATGCCAAAGGAAGAAATGATTTTGGGGGAACTTCTATGGAATTTGAAGTTATAGAAAGATGAGCTATGAGAGGATTCATGATCATTATGAAATATGAGATAGAAATGCAATACGAGACGCTATACTTGATTTCATAATATTTTATAATTTTGCAATATAGAGCACATACTTTAAGAAATGAGTAGAGCACTTCATTGCTTTGTAAGATGGAGCCGTCAAAACACAAATAAATTTCTTTATAACGGAAGGAAAAAAATCATTTTGCAAAGGAACTATGAGGATTTGAGTAGGAATGTGCATTATTTGGATAAAATTGAAATATCAAATCGAACTAGTCTTGTCTGATTAATTTGGTTTAGTTGAAGTTTCAGTTTAGTTATTGATCGTAATTTTGACTTTATTTATATTTGGTTTTTAGTTCGATTTTTGTTTTTGTAAACTGGTCAAATAAAAAAACTAAATTTTACTAATTTCTTTGAGTATTAACTCAACAAAGCCCAGGAACTAACTCTATATCAATAAGTGAAACAATAGTTAATGAATATTTTTATTTCACATTCCAAAATTATAAATTTTAGCAATGATCATCTTATATTCTTCTCAATACATGCTATTTAAGCTAAAGATAATCTAGTTCATTATTAAAATTAATTACATTTTGGTTTATCCAGAATCAAACGAACTAACCAAACTAAGGTTTAGTTTGGAAAATAGTTCAGTCAGTTCAATTTTTTTAATTTTACAATCAAAACTAATTGATTTGGTTAATTCGTAAACTGAACTGATCAAACTCACACATCTAAATTTGAGGGAGTTTGACCCCATCATATAAAGTAGTTATTGATTAAATATTGTTAACATAAAGAAAACAAAATGGTCTATGATAAATTGATAGAGTTTGATATTTGAGAAATTGTTAGTCTTTTAACATAGATTATTGAGAGAGGCAAAGTAAAATTCTTTGGTCGGGTCAAACTTGATGTGTGATATGTGTGATAAGAAGACTAATTCCATTGCGGACTTCGAAAATTCACGCCCTGCCTTTCCGGGTTTTGGAAAAGTTTTAATAGTATGTTATGGGTCAAATTTTCAGAATGCAGATTGAATTGATAATAAGACACTACCTAGTGATTTCACCCTCATTTGTAAGAACATTAAGATTTTTTTTTGACCTCTACTCTACAGCCAAAGTAAAACAAAAAAAGAAATGAAATAAAAAATGGTTAAATCATTACATACCTGCTACCTATCCCACGAATCCTGTGCAGATTTGCCGTTGCTACAGTGTCAGTTCTGCAATTCGGCGCCGAACGACAGTTTCCCATCCCTCGCATGCGTAAAGCCGCCTCGTTTGCCTCTTCGCTTGCGTCGATAAAAGGGGCAACAAAGGGAGCTCACTCCTTCACTTCTCCTCTCGCAAGACCTCCGAACTCCCTCAGCCTCTCTCGCTCACTTCTTCCCTGTCGCAGAACACCCGAAGGCCTCTTCTCTGTTTCAACGACCTCAGCCCACTTCTTCCTCCATTCCTTCCTTTTTACTTGTTCTGCTACCTCCCTTCTTCTTCCAAGCCTTAGCAGTCATCCAACCCTATCCCGAAACTTCTCTAAACCTTCACCTCCTCTCGAAATCGAACCCCACTTAGCTCCTCCAATCTTCCCTAAGCCATAAGAAACAAGAGAGAGAGAGAGAGAGAGAGAGAGAGAGAGAGAGAGAGAGAGATCCCTACCTCTGGCCGACTTCGCTCCTTCTCTAACGTACCCTTCTCTGTCGAGTCGGAAGTTCCGACATTTTGATCCGAAGCTGCGACGGAGCTCGCCCGCTGTAAGGGTAACTTTCCCGCTTCCAAATGCTTTTTTTGGCTCCTTGGTGGCTGTTCAACTTCGCCTACCCAACGACATTCCTTCATGCTGGGACGGAAGTTACGACATTTTTTGATTGGAAGCAACGATCGGAGCTCGCTCGGCGTGAAGGTAGCCTCCTCCTCTCTCGTGCGCTTCTTCGGCCTTATCCGTCGAGCCGAATGGAGAGGAGAGATTAATTTAAATTAGTTAAAATTAATTTCATAATTAATTTTAATTAATTATAATTGTTATAATTAATTATAATTAATTTTAGTTAAATGATTATAATTAATCTTAATTAAAGTTATTTATAATTGATTATAACTAATAGTTTAATTATCAATTAATTAATACTAATTAATTATAATTAATTAAAGTTAAATATAATTAATTATTTTAATTAATTATGGCATTTATAATTAATTACTTTAATTAATTATAATTAATTATAGATAAATATAATTAATTATAAATTACTTATAATTACTTATTATTTAATATAATTAATTATGATCAATTACTATTAATCATAATTAATTAATAATAATAATAATTAATTATAGTCATTTATTATTAATTATAATCAATTAATTATCTATTATTAATTATATTTAATATAATTAATTACAGTTAATTAATTAAGTATTATTATTAATTATGTTTAATTATGATTAATTATATTTAATTATAATTAATTATGATTGATTATTATTAATTATAATTAATTAAATATTAATTATAATTCATAATAATTAATTACTTTTAATTATGGTTAAATATAATTGATTATGATTAATTATAATTAATGATATTAATGATAAAAAATCTCTCTCTTACCTCGGTGTGCATGACGCGTCGGTTAATCTGCTATACACGCTTTCTCAAGCGTGGTAGGAGGAAACCCGGTGCGACACCTACAACGAGGTACGTGAGAGGCCCTTGACCCCAAAATCCCTTTCTCGGTGTTCGTGTTGAGCCGGCAAACCGCTCATACACGCTTTCCTAAGTATGGTGGGAAGGGAACCCGGTGCGACACCTACGACGAGATGGGTAGGCCCTATACACGTTTTTCTTAGCGTGGTGGGGATAATCTTAAGTACCCGTACGCGGCTCTGTACCTGCGGGGAAACAACTGCCCTTTTTTTTTAGGTACATTTGAAGACCCATACACACTTTCTTAAGCGTGATGGGAAACGAAGAAAATACGGCCGCGGTGTCTGAGGACACCTACCATACACGCTTTCTTAAGCGTGGTGGGAAGGCCCAGTTTCCTGTAGTTTTCCCTAAACGGGGGAGACGCCGGGAGGTTGCCGAAATTCAGAGCAAACATAAGGGACTTAAACAAAAATTTGAACATGTGAACAAAGTGCAAGAATAATTGATTTGGGACATGAACTCAAAGAACTTAAACCAAACAAAATACAAAAGACTTTGAGTAATAACTTGAACTTGCAAATGAACTACAACGAATACTTGAAGAGAACCTATGTTGAACCCAAATGAATAATGGACTTGTGAACTTGAACTGAACGACACCATATGGAAATTGAACTTATGTGAACGACAGGGGACTTGCATATCGAATGATGATAAAGAAGATCCGTTTTGGACTTGGTCCTAAGCTCAAATTGGAGCTAGACTTTGAACTAATGATTTAAATCTTAACCTAAACTAAAGTCTAGTATTTAAAAATGAAGTCATGATTTGCAACTCAATTACAGGTGAGCATGTATAAGATTGGTGATGGAGGAAAGATTTACAAATATTGTTTCTTTACAAGTGAGGTTAGAATTGTTGCATGTGAGCTAAATGCAAACAAATGCATGAAGAGGTTCCAACAAAGTGTTTTAAGTTATATAGAAGCAGTGGCGACTGAAGCATCACATTTACATCGATCCTGCCAGCATGCACATTAAAAGATGATGCACACATTGACTCCTACATACGTAAAAGAAAATGAAATGAATACCAAGATCTCCCACCAATCAATGATAGCTAGCTCGTACATAAAAACAGTAGTTATCTATAAATGCTGAAGGTCGACGTACAAAGAACCTATTGAAGTTGCCCGCAAGCAATGAAGGTCAACATGCAAGTGAATGTACTGATCTTCTAAGGCGCATGTTGATGCATCACAAATGTGACGAGTCCTCTACAGACATACATAGATGACAGATGTGGCACCTTACAGTTAACATCAATGTGCGACCAACCTGCATACGACCGATGTTATCTAATTTCAACCAATGACGATCGATAAATTGCAAGGGTGATGGGCTCTTTGCAAATATAGATACATATTCAGCATCAAGATACAAACAAACGTACCAATCCTCTGCAAGCACAAGGATTCAATGATATTGTAGGATACCTACGACACAACCAACATGTCAGCTATAACCAAGAGAATTCAACATGCAATAAAAGCAATGATATGATATATTTAGAGGTACCCAAACTGAATGTCAACTCACAATGCATGGTGCCCACCAATACCAACGATCAGTACTTGACAAACGTATCGTTAAAGATTAACACAAAGCGGTGGCCACTGATTTCGAAGTATAAAGCATCAGTAAACATACAGTCATCCAAGATTGAAAGGATTGATCCTTTATTCAAGCCAACAGTAGCCAAATACATCTTCCTCTTACAAGTGAAGATGTACAACATGCAGCAAATGCAATTACCCACGGGCATCTGTAAATGACTCGCCGTGTAAACAAATGTTATCTATGAACAAAATGCCAGGTGAGTACAGCCAATGTGAATGCTCGCAAGCCATTAAAAGAGATCCATTGTACACCCAATACGCCATCCACAAGAAAGATACAAGGGTGCTGCAACAGATTACAACATCTACCAGCCAAAACAGGAGATTCGTTGGTGCACTACAACCCACTTGCAGAAAGCAATAAGTAGTACATGACAGTCTACCTGTATAAAGCAGCGAACAGTTCAATGTACAAGCTGCAACGCAACGCCATCGGATCCGCAACATCCGTGCAAGCAGACAGAAGGCGTTTACAAATATTCCAAAAGTACCCCCGCACATGCACCGTAATTTGTATACACTTAGGTACACAAAAGGGGGGTATGCAATCAAGAACCCGCATGGGCCCCTGGCGAACGTGTTATTGGTACACACATGACATCTAGGGATGCTGCGCGGGTCAGTAGATTTGAACCCAATCCTCCTAAAACAAGTAAGTAGGAGTCGATAAGGTTCAATAAATAATCATAAAATGCCCCCAAACACCCGTATGGGCCCCGACGAGCGTGTTATTGGTACACACGTGACGTCCAAGGATGCTGCACGGGTTAATAAGTGAATTCAGGTTCGAGCCCGATCCTTCTATTTAGGTAGATAGGAGTCGACACGGCTTGAACTATTAAACAAATGTACAGTCGCGGGGTCGATTGAGATATTTGTTTTATATGTTCATATTAGGCCTTCAAGGCCTATAATCAAGAGAATTCACTTACAAAGACATAAACCCTATGAAACCCGATCCTCTATCAACAGCTTGATAAAGTCGACAATGTTTAATCTATAAATACAAATGACCCCACCCCAATGATGGCCGCGTTGAACAGAGAATATCAACCGGAGGGGTTCACAAACATTTTCAAAATGCCTCCCAAATGCCCATAAAATCCAAAACTTCAAAAATTTCAAAATCCAAAAATATTTAAAACTGAAATCCAACTATCAACCACTTAAAGTAAAATTCCATCCACCCTCCGTAATAGCTTGCCGAGGTGGACAAGTTAAAATTTACTTCAGCTCACATAGAGCTAATGCCTGGTCGAAAATATCACTAGGATCCATTCTCAACCAATCTCCTGCCAGTAAGGATGTGGTACGTGTCCTCTAACCGGTAGTTTCGCCGTCAAATGGCACTGCAGGATAAACGGTTATGAGAACCGAGTGGTTTTGCCGCCAAATGGCACCACGAGATAGCGGTTATGGCCAGAGCCAATACGTTCCTTAGTGGCATCAAATCCTTGAGATATGAATCAATAGGATATGATCGATAGGGCACAAAGCCCTCTGTTAGCTGAGGTGGATTTAAATTTATCCCCTTAGACAAACATTCACCCCAGGTCTACAAGGTACCCTTGAACGAAGCAACCCATGGTTGCCGATAAGGATCCTTCTGTCAGGTTGGGTCGACTACCTCTTCTGACTAAGTAAACAAGGGACCACGATGGCCCGGGACGACGGAACCATGGGATCTTGATCAAGTCTATCATCCATTCCCCCACCATCTGCTTTAAGTATGAGATGGTGAAATTTCTAATTTTAAATAGCAAAACCCTCAATACTTAAATATCCAACCCTTGCTGCTACTATATGCCAGATCCATGTATCTCTACGTATCTGATTGACGATTAGCCTTAATCGAAAGTTCTCTCTCGTTATCGGGGGGGGGGGGTAATTAACTGTAGGGGCTTGCGCCTATAGGGAACCAGAACTCAGATCATAAAGTCCTCGCAAAATGAGGGCGAAATCTTTGGGGTGTCTTATCTACAATCCATCTGCCTTCCAAAATTTACCCTGGAACTTAATCCATTAAAACTCCCCCCCGAATAAAGCAAAGCGGGCGGAGGCCGGGGCCGAATTTTCGGAGCCCACATCCATTTATAGGTTTCTCATAAACGCAAGCCCTTATGGTTAATTATCTCTCACTGTGACAAGAGAGCACTTTTGATTAAGGTTATTTGTTAGATAAATACTAAGTACCTAATATATAGTAACAACAAGTTTTGATGTTTGGGATTTGAAATTTATTATATTGTACCTAAAGCGGATGGTGGGAGGAATGATGACGAACCTGTTCATGATCACATAGTTTCGTTGTCCCGTGTTGTTGTAGTCCTTGATCTACTTAGTGAGAAGAGATAATCGACTCAACCCAACTAAAGGATTCTTGTCGACAGCTATAAGTTACTTCATCCAAGGATACTTTATAGACATGGGATAAGTGTTTAGCTAGCAAATTCAAGTTGATCTTAGTTAATAGAGGACTTTGTATCATATCAAGTATAGTATATCGTATGCTTCATCACTCAAGAGTTTTAGCCATTGTGGAATATATGAGCTCTAGCCATACACATAATATAATGGTGCCTATTTTTCACAAAACAATCCAGTTAGAGGGCCCTAATCACAACCATTTATCTATAGTGTCATTTTGTGGTGAAACTATTGGTTAGATGACAGTGCCATGTCTTTATTGACAATGGATTATTTGAGAATGATTCTTAATGATATTCTCAATCAAACATTCACTCTTTGTGAGCTGAGGTTATTCTTGAATTCATCGTCCTAGCTAAACGATTACAGAGGGTGAATGAATTTTGCTTTAAGTTATAGGAGATAGATTTCACTTTAAATATTTTGAATTTTGATATATGTTAAATTTTAAATTTATTAGAATTTGAACCTTAAAAAATAATTTTTGGAATTTGGCATTTTTGAAAATAATGTAATCTCCTCTGATTGAGATTTTCTGTCAATACGGCCATCATTGCGATTGGTTTGACCCCCTTTATTTTGTTATATAAATCTGGTCAACATTGTCGACTTATTGATAGAGGATCAAGTTCGATCTGAATTCATGTTGCGTTTTAATAATAGAGTCCTCTTTGATTGAAATGCACTTTTAATACGACCATCATTGGGGATTTAAATAATTTGTAGTTTGTTTTTTGAATCTTATCAACTCTATTTACCTTCTAATATAGGATCAGAATTAATTATCGATTCTGTGAATTATTATACAAGCATTGAATTTGAGAGTTTATTTTTGTAGTGAATTTCTTTTGAAAAAGATATTGAAGGTCTAATGTGAATATAAAATCAAATGCCTAAATTGATTTCATGATCGTATATTTATGCATTAATTCAGGTTTTGTTAATTCCAGTCCTTTCAAGAAGGATGATTGGACTTGAAATTTAAGTCTATATCTAAAACGCGTAGCCTTCTCGGAACTTGGATTTAAGAATTTGATGCAATAGTCAGAGATATGTAAGGGTTTAACTTGAAGAGGCAATTTTAGTTTAGCTCGCTTTTAACCCTGCGCAACATTCTTGGGCTTTTGTGTGTGGTGGTTAGCATGTATGTCGGAGAACATGCAAGTGATTTATTTGAAAAGAGGATTTTATTTAGCTTACTTTTAACCTCATGCAGCATTTTCACACTTCGTGTTTGAATATTAATGCATATTTGTTGGAGCACATGTGAGAAATAAAAAATTCATCCTAAATGATGTGCGCGTTTTTCGATGCATTAGCACTATGCACGTGCACACTTTTTCAGTGCACTTGCACAGTGCGTTAGCATGCTTTCAATATATTGGCACATTTTCAGTAAGTTCACATGATGCTGATGAGGACATCCGATCGTGGAGAGTCTATCAAAGACGGGGTCGACGATCTACGGCTACGATCGTGCCTATTTGTTTTTGAGTTATTTTATGTATTTAATTTGATATTGTACTTTTTCCCTTTCTACCCTCACTTGAGGGCTTTGTCTTATGTATGCTCTAGGGGCAAGAGTGTCTTTGTTTTTCGTTCATGTATTTGGGCTATTTAAAGCCTCCTTCCCCACTTGGAGAGGGATGATGAATGATATTATAATTTCAGATTTTTGTTCTACTTTCTTGTGAGAGTGTAGAAGAGGAGAGGAAGCCTAGGAGAGGCTCTTGATGTACCCAACAACCCTCTTGGAGAGCTCTTGGTTTGTTTATTTTCTTTGCCTTTTCTTCCCCTTATTTCTTCCCCCCACACCCTTTCCGCTTGCTAGTTTGCCGTCCGCCCCCTTCACAAACCCACACAGCCGCTGAACCACCACCCGCCCCTCCCCTTTAAGACCCACCGCCCATGTCTCCTTCCCACCACTATACCGCCGGCCTCCCCTCCCCATGACCTACCCAAGGTTGCCATTAAGTGCTTTTGATCACTTTCCTAATTTAGGTGGATCTAAATCGGAGTGAATTTGAATTCAAATTCAAATTAGATTTGTGTTTAAATGTTTCCTAAAACTCCTTACCTAAATTAGGCAACTCCCTAATTCTAATAAATCTGAATTTAAATTCAGATTTATTCTATTTATATTTGGAATCTTGGCCCTACTAATTAATTAAACAAATCCCCCAATTAACTCCCGCCCCCACCCTTCCCCTCCAATTCTAATTAATTGGTATCTAATCAGGAAACAATTAATTAAGATCCTCAATCAACTTCCCTCCTAATCCTCTTAAATTTCGAATTTCAAACTTGAAATTCCCTAATGCTTTCTTAAACAAAACCTGAAAGAGAGTTTCAGAAGTTTGTTCCCTCTCTCCAACACCTGCCGCCCCCTTCTGCCCTCCCTAATCCATTGGATCCTCCCAACAGCCTTCCCAATTCCCCTTCCCAAGCCTATCCCATCTCCAGCCGCCATCCCAAGCATTTTCCCATGACTTCTCCATGCTCTCTGAGGTTATTGCTGCCAGTCTTTTGTTTCCAGCAGAAGGAACCTGCTGTTCTATATCTCGGAAGGCCATATGCTAGGGTGCCAAGCACCCAAGACCACATAGGAGCTGTCCAAGTTATTTCCAACAGTGCAGTTTGCTGTCCAGGGAAAATCTGCACCTGTTTCTTGCTGTCCAGCCAATTGGAAGGTCTTCAAACACTGTCCGGAACGTTTCAGTTGCTAATCACGCCTTCAAGAAGGTTCTTGGATGCCACCTGCTTCCTTCCAAGCCTTCCTACAGCCACCGGAACTTCGTATCTTCCGATTATTTGGGCAAACTCTCCTCCAATCTTTTAATCCTTTAGTCGCTACTCAATTGTGGTTTATAAGTGATTCATGAAGGTTCTTGCCATTCTCTCCGCTAACGCTAGAAGTTGGAAGAGTTGAGTGAGGGATCATCTTGTAGTGACTAGTCTCATTGTTAGTGTAGGGATTTCTCTTTGAAACCTATCTCGCATGCAACGTTATGAATAATGATTACTTTTGTGGTCTTAACTTTTATATATGTGACTTGGCCTAAACTTTTGACACCGCTCTTTTGTTTTATCTCATCGTTTATATCGCTTAAAGTTTTAAATAATATTTTTCTCTAGATCTAAACTTGCAAGTTCCTTAATTTACATATCCATACATATATGTTCTACATCAGATGCACTTGCATGTATTTTAGGCATTTGCATAGCAGGTTCGCACACACTTTCAATGTACTAGTGTGCTTTTGTGTGTGCTCAAACGATATATTTGCATGCATTTTGATGTATTTATATGGCGTATTTGCACGCTTTCAATGTGCATTATTTATTAAATTTTCTTATTAAAAAATGATAATGCTTTTCGAGATAGCTGCACACTTTTCAAGGTAATGGCACATTTCTAGTGGTAGTGGCGTGTTTTTTATGGTAACTCACTTCTCAAGTCGATAGTACACTTCTCAAACCGATGATATACTTTCCAAGGGATTGACTCATTTCTCTACATGGTTGCATGCTTTCGAGACTATTGCACGCTTATCAAGGTAAATGACACTTCTTGAGGGTGGTAAAATGCTTCTCAAGGAAGTGACATGCTTCACACGGCTATAGAATGCTTCTTTAGGCGAAAACACGCTTCTCAAGGCGATGCACTTAATCTAAAAATTGCATTTTGATGCGTGCAAATTTTAAATATTCATATTTGATTGTTTTGCGCAAGTATTTGTCGACACAATTTTTTTTCTATTTTTTAAATTTACGAGGGTTGCTTTCTGCCTTCTATCTGATTGTGTGTGCATTACGGATTTGGTGGCTTTGAAAGCGAATAGGAATACTATTTTATTTTTATGATTGCAAAAGTTTCATTTCTATATTACTATAGCATTTGCGTGTTTAGTTGGGGCTACAAAATGTTGTTATTGCTTGTAGGTGAGCTGCCTCATTCATTAGAAATCCCTTGCCCCTGTTCAATTCGATTATTGCATTTGGTGTTCCCTTTTTTTTCTTTCCTACGCATTTAATCTTTCATTTTGTTGTATTTCAGTTCGTCATTTATTTTAATTGCTCTCTATTTAAGATACATTCAAACAGGATTTTTGGCCACCTCTTGGTATCTCCACTGCATAGGGGACATCCACGATGGGTGCTAGATCTGCCCTCCACGCTTATAAAAAAATTGGGATCATCGATTTTATGCGACACAGCTACGTGGGTGTGCATGTGGTTTGAGTGAGCTGGAATATTTGCAGGGAAGCGGGGGTCCGACAATGGCCTGGGGGAAGGGGAATGCCGGGGCTGGGAATTGGTTGAATCACGCACTCAGTGCAACTCGTATACCATCTGTTTTTTGGTGGTCGCTTGATCGAGTTGCGTTTGAGTGCTTTGTCTTTGGTAAATTCGACATAGTGAACACGTTGGCGTTCGTTCACAAAGAAACAACGTTTGACTAGTTTCAAGCAACATTGAAGCTTTTCGAGCTCGCCTCGCGGTTGTTGCGTTGGTTTGTCTTCTTCTCATTACATTCGCTTCATTGATTGTGGGAATATCTGTGGATCAATATCCATTAATAAGAGTTGTTGTAGAAGTTTATGCGAGTCTAGAAATAGATTGTGCTGTTGCACATTAGTCATTTAGTATTGGAGTTAGGAGATGCAATATGTTATCATGGAAAAAAATATTTTTAAAGAGTGGTAAAATTTAATTACTAAGGCTTATAATAATTACAAGAAGCTATAAGTCTTGTAAATAAGGTTATGAGCAAAGAAAAAAACTATATTTTTTAATGATTTATATATAGGTTTTGTTCTAAGAAAGGAGATATTTAGATATATGGCATAGCTAAGGCAAGATAAAAGATTTAGAGACTATGATCAAGTTAGATGCATCATAACAAAGACATCAAATATAAATAAACTTTGAATATAAATGCATACGTACCAAAAGTTTTTTAACTTATATCATATAAATCTTTTATAATACTTTAAAAACTATACACTCAAAAAGGATATGGCGCAATACAAAACTAGTCACCTGCTTATGGCCCTAACTGCTCCTTGTCCCCTTGCTTGAAAAAATCACATTATAACATCTAATGAGCTACACGGTCAGTAAGATAAACAATTCTACTATAAAATTCAAATATACATGAAAAGAATATAACATATTATGTTGATCATATGAATTAATATGAGCATAACTAGCTCAGTACAATACTTTAAGTCAAAAGTAGCTTTAATGATTTGATAAAATAAATACTTGATTATAAATTATGAATATGAATGTGTTAAAACAGTGAAGTATAGCTATAGGTGTCGAATCATTTGATGCACTAGACTAGTCAATTATGGTATGAATTATTTGGTTTACACACATTTTTTTCTCAGTTTAGACCCATCGTTTTCTTAGAAATATCATGCAATATTTGTGTAGACCTTTGGCATCAGTATATTATTTGTCATCATCTAGCCTATTGGCTATAATAATCATTAATAAAGTTTGATTAGCCCAATATTACAACCATCAATGCCCCCTCGGTTCAAAGTTGACCTATTTCAATTTTTAGAATCGAGAGTTTGCGAATCCTTTTTATTTCCCTTCTAAGGCTCATTTTGTCAGAATTTTGCATCTCCTTACGGAGGTCATCATAATTTATCAACTTATTCTTCATAACAAGACGTTTCATTGACTTTATTTTTTATGTCATTGCGTAAGCATTTATGATTACTTGACATTTTTGTGCGTATGCTAATATCAACTTGTATCATAATGCACCCATTGAATGACAACATATAAGAACTTACATTAAATACTTTCAAAAGACTTTGAGTTATATGCATGCAATATGAATTTATCTAGAATAACTAATTTTAAACGAGATATTGGATTTCTTGATATTATTGTATGTCATTAATATGCTCAACAACAACATCAAGCCTTTATCCCACTACGTGGGGTCAGCTACATGAATCCTTTTTCTCCATTGTGTCCTGTTAAAAGTCAAATTCTCGTTTAAATCTAATAAAGAAAGATCATTTCTAATATTTTCTAACCAAGTCTTTTTAGGTCTACCTCTACCTTTCTTAACATAAGACAAATCTAAGACCTCTACTTTCCTAACCGGGTCATCGGGAGGCCGTCGTTTTATGTGACCAAACCATCTAAGGCGACTCTCTCTAATCTTATCTTCCACTGGAGCTACTCCAACCTTTTCACGAATATGCTCATTTCGTATCCTATCTCTAAGGGTAAAGCCACTCATCCACCTGAGCATCCTCAACTCTGTAACACTTAACTTAGAATTATACTTCTCTTTTAATGGCCAACATTCGGCAACATAAAGCATTGCAGGTCTCACCACCATCTTATAAAATTTTCCCTTAAGTTTGAGGGGTACTTTTCTATGTCATTAATATGCTCAATATGAAAAAATTCTATAAACCTGTTCATGACATATCAATATACTTACAGAAATTTACAAATATTAGACATATGAACAATTTGCTACTTATATTGGAGATTGTGTATCTCACTGAAATTATTGGGTTCTCAAGACAGATTTTCATATTTGTATCTCCCAAAAGCCTTGTTGTTTCAGACACAACCTAAAATAATGATTTTGATATGTCTTGGAAGTAAAAAGCAGCGAAAGAAACAAGTAGAAACTGTAGGAATACGAAGATAGGGGTTGATTTTTTATTATCTTTTCAATAAAAAAGAAAGATACAAGTGATCTACTATTCAAGAGGTAGATCAGCTCTCCCACGAACCCTAAACATCACTAGGAACAACTCCTATAAAAATTATAGCAAACATAAATCGCATAATGAAAATAAAACAACCTGATTACCCTTAAATAAACCATCATATTTTTCTCTCAAATCTGAATTCAAATCAGTCATCTTTTCCTTAATAAAACCTTCTTAATTCCCTTCCAAATCTGAATTCAAATCAGCCCTCTTTTCCTAAATAAAACATTCCTAATTCCATCTCAAATTTGAATTTAAATCAGCCCTCTTTCCTTAAATAAACATTTCTTAATTTTCACCCTAATCTAAATTCAAATCAACCATCTTTTACTAAATAAACTTTCCTAATTATTTCTCCCATGATTTCTCCTCCTTACAAAGTGAATATTAACTCTCCTGGGCCCCACAAGGTGGGCCCCCCTGGTGTATCAATATTTTCCCCCAAAAAAGCACATTGTCCCCAAGGTGAAAGGATGAGAAATGTCTCCTGATCATCTCGTATGGATCCCATGTGGCTTTTTACTCCAATAGATCATTCTACTTGATTTTTACCTCTTGTGCTCTTGTTTCCTCTCTGCGCATAGGTACTGATAGAGCTGCCAACTGTAGCTCGTCCGTCTTCCTTGATAGTGCATTTGCGGCCTTATTCTCCAATCTTGGGCGATACTGGATCTCACAATCATATCCAAGCAACTTGGATAACCACCCCTAATGCTCTTTAATCCTCATCCTCTGTTCCTACAGACACTTCAGACTCCTTTTGTCTGTCCTAACAATAAAGTGTCGCCCCAACCAATATGGTCACCACTTCTAGATGGTTAAGACCATCACCATCAACTCTCGCTAGTATATGGACTTGAGCCTCGCCCCAGTCGTGAGCGCTTGGTTGAGGTAAGCAATGGGCCGATGATCCTGCATGAGCACTGTCCCTAGTCTGTATCCTGATGCATCCATTTCCACCCCAAATGGTCTGTTGAAGTCAAGAAGTGCTAACACGGGCATGTTGGTCATGTCTCTCTTTAACTGCTCGAAGACTCGTGTGGCTGCTTCCTCTCAATTGAAACTATCCTTTAATAGTGCCCATGCTATTGTGCCATACTCTCACACAAACTTTCGGTAGTATCAGGTGAGACTTAAGAACCCTTTCAACTCCTTCAGGTTTTATAGCTCCACCAAGTAGCCCAGCTCTACCCCCTGTATCGCCATGATCATGGTTTTGAGTGAAACTAGGGCTCTGCACAGGTTGACATCTCCTAACAACACCACCCCTCTTTCCTCCACCCGAATCTCCATAGTAAAAGATTTCCAGTCCATCTTCATCTCCTCGATCGTCTATTAACCACTTCATCCTCAGAATCATCAGTGCTCCTCAAATCCAAGGGAAGAAAATCATCCACTATATGTATGCCCTGAAGTGTCAGCACTAATGTCCTACAAATCCCCCTACTCCTTTCCACCTTCTCCATCCCCATCATGTCTCTAAAGCTCCTCGTATCCTCCAACTCCAAACCCAATTGGTCCACGACCTAATTTGAGATGAAGTTGTGTGTAGCTCTGCTATCCATCAAGACCACCACTGATCACTCCCTAATTTGTCCCCAAAATCCCACCACAGAGTTAAGGGACACTCCGCTACATCAAGGTATAGGTGCTCCTCTCCATCTTCTGCTTCCTCATCGAACTCTTTGTTATTGGTCTCCACCTTATCACAAATCATAAGGACCTAGAGTGTGTGGTCCTTGCACCGATGACCAGGTGTATACTTCTCAGCATAATGGAAGCACAAACCGTTCGCTCTTTTGTTATGCACTCCTGCCTCTGTGAGGTGCTCGAAGTTGTCTGCGGGGTGATCTCCCTCACTCTTCTCCCTTGGTGCCTCTCACTGAAATGACATCGTCTAAGTCTTCAGTGCCAATGAAGTTGAGGGTTTCCTGTAAGAGCCTCTAGTGACTCCGCTCCTGCTAGTCCTCTCCATCTGCCTTCGATCCTCCGCTATCTGGGTTAGCTCCATGGTCTACTTCAATTCCCTCGGCCTTAGTAATCGGAGGTTTGCCCGTATGTCGAGTTTGAGGCTCTTCATGAAAATTTCCTCCAACACCGCCTCCAAAATTCCCCTTAACCACCCCGACAATGACTCAAACCTTTTCCTATACTCCATGACGGCTCCCTCCTGTGTCAAGGCAAGAAATTGCTTGTGTAGGTCTCCTTCCCGAATGGCTAAGAAATGGTCTAACAAGCAATCCTTAAACTCCTTCCAACAGCGGATCGGGTATCTAGCCTCCCTCCACTGGAACCAAGCGAAGGCTTTCCCTCTAGACATAGGCCTGCGGCCGTAAGCTTCTCCTCCTCTCTCAACTCATTCACCACGAAATACCTCTCCACCCGGTATACCTACCCATAGGCATCCTCCTCTTCGAATGCCGACATCTTCAACTTTTTCATCATAGGATCGTCACCGCCCCAATAGCTTTTTTCTCCTCTAGTGTAACTATTGTCGTGATTCCTCCATGTTTCCCCTATGTATTGAGGGTGGAAATCCCACCTTTCTTCCACCCTCCTTACCTAACCTGATCCCTATGGCTCAGTTTGACCCCTTTAATCTCCGGTCGCCCGCTCTCCTTGCCTGACATGCCTCCCATAGTGGTCGGCCATCCCACCACCTTCACCAAAAAATTCCACCATCTTCAACCTTATTCTGCCCCTCATCGGAGCCCTAGGCGGTCACTCTTTATGGAAAAAACTCTCCTCTTCAAGCTCTTCTCGTCCGATCTCTTTTCCCTTATATTCGACCAAAGGAATTCCGGTCAAATCATGGTTAGGTTAGCAATCGGAACTGTTGGTGGAGTTTTGGATTGCATCTCAATGAGCTCCTTCATTATCTCCTCCAACACCCTAAATCTGCTCTCCATCTGATTCTCCATGGTTGAAAATCTTCCTTCGAGGGTTGAGAATTTCTCCTCCACCCTGGATTTGAATTGCTCTATTTCTCCTTCCAACGCATCCACCTTCTTTGTTGCCATTGTCTCTAAAAAATCTCGCTCTGATATCAATTTGATGTGTTTTGAAAGCAAAAATAGCAAGGCAATAAGTAGAAAACTATAGGAATTTGTAGGGGCTGATTTTTTATTATCTCTTCAATAAAAAAGAAAAATACAAGTGATCTACTATTCGAGAGGTAGATTAGCTCTCCTACAAACCCTAGACGCCGCTAGGAACAACTCCTAAAAAAACTACTGCAAACATAAATCGCATAATGAAAATAAAACAACATAATTACTCTTAATAAGCCATCATACTTCCCTCCCCAATCTGAATTTAAATTAGCCCTCTTTCCCTTAATAAAACCTTCCTAATTCTCTCGCAAATCTGAATTCAAATCAGCCTTCTTTCCTTAAATAAAATCTTACTAATTCCTTTCCAAATCTGAATTCAAATCAGCCCTCTTTCCTTAAATAGACCTTTCATAATTTCCTCCCCAATCTAAATTCAAATCAGCCATCTTTCCCTAAATAAACTTTTCTAATTATTTCTCGCATTGTTTCTCCTCCTTATATAATGAATATTAACTCCCTTGGGCCCCACAAGATGGGCCTCCTTGGCGTATCAGATTTCCTCAACTTATAACAATTCCTAAATTAATAAATTCATTCTAATATTAAATAACCTCAAAATGACATTTTTACCTCAAAAGAATTTTTCCTACATCAATTCTTCTTCCAACTTGAAATCAAACTCAATTTGTGAAAAAATGCATGAAAGTTTGAATTAGGGAATTAATTTATACTGGCCAATATACTAATATTTACATGTATGATTCTATATATCAAAATGATTGTAATGAAGTGTAAAATTTTATAAAAATGTGTTTGGGCATTTTTATGATGGACAAAAAAATAAGGTATAATTTTTAAGAAAAATTTTAATTGTGCCTGATGGACTGGCTGATTTGATTGGGAGGAAATAAGGAAGCTTCCTAATCTAGAGGGAGCTTTTTAGGAAGGTTCTTAATCAAAGTAGAATTATTTAGAAAAGTTTTAATTACAATTGGGAGGGAATTATTTAGGATAAGAGATCTAATTTGAATTCAAAATCTATGAAAAAATTATTTTGAAGAGGAATAAAAAATTATTTAGACGAGGAATCAAGAGGGAATTTGTTGACCTCCACAAAAAAAAGCTCAAATATCTACCGAAATCCCGTTGCTTATTCCTTGTAGATTAGTGTTGAACTGTCCAGTCTCTCGCGTACGTGATCTAGCCTTGATCCTTGCTCTTGTTCGCATCTTTAAAATGAGATAGGAATGAAGCCTCTTGACTCTTCTTCCCACCGATAAGCTTCGACACACGAGAGCCTCCAGCCCGTTCTCATCTCCTGTGCCGAAAAGGCTCTCGCTCGTCACCTATTCGCGAACCTCACCCAGAACCTCCGATCTCCATCCCGACTTCCTCATCTAGACGGAAGCCATGCTCCGATCTCCATAGCCGACCTCTGATCACGGCTCAAGCAAACAAAAGTTTGGCCCTCATACAACAGTCGATCGAAGACCTCGAGCCACATAGCCCGCAAACGACCCATTCGAAACCTCCACGACCCGTTACCTGTTTGCTTTCGTAATCACGTTCAAGGCCTTCTATCTCGAACTCTCTGCTACTGTCGACCCAGCTCCTGCGTCCGAACCCGATCGGAAGCCCACTCCCAATCCGACGTCGCCAACCCTCGATTCGAATTGCCCAGCTCAATCCCGTCGGCCTCTAGCCGTACTTGCCTCCTCCCTGCCCCCAGCCAAACACTATCTGCTCTCTATAAGCCATCTAACCGACCTTCTATATCGCGATCCGACATCCAGTCGAAGCCGAAGCCCAACTCCCTGTCATGACCGACCCCTCCACCTCACAAGCCGCAAGACCAATTTCCCCTATTTCTTCAGCCAACCGAGCTCGATTCAAGCTCCCCGCACATGTGAGCTGCTCAATCTGACAATCTCTTTCCAGTCCGAATTCCTTCACAAGCCAAGCAACTCCCTCACCCCATCTACTTGAACTACCTTTCATCCCCTCAATCACATACAACAAAGAGCCAAACCCAGCCCCCGCACTCCACTTGTGGCTCTCACATAAATTCCCTAATAGCAACTTCACTCAAATCCTCTCAACCAAAACAGCCTGTTAACAGGTTTAAAAAAAATCCTTCTAATACTTTTTGTAATCTTTTATTCTCTGTCATTAAGATTAGTTTTATTATTATTATTATTATTATTATTAAAAAAGAGAAAAAGCAAAGGAAAAAATGATCAGAAAAGAAATTTCCAAGAAAAGGGGAAAGTGTGCATTTTGTCATCGCCATTACTTCGACACTGACACAGTCGCCGTTTTGCTTGTCATTCATGTATAAATGTCTCCAAACTTAGAAAATCCTCAAATCCTGTCTTTGGCGCTAGCAACAAATCAGAAAATCATCTATACACATTTTTCTCTAGCATGATGGGTGGGAACCTGTTGCGATGCTCATGGCGAGGCGGTTAGGCTTTAAACACACTTTTCTCTAGCTGACGGGAACAACCCTAAGTACCCATTATGTACCGTCATGCCCGTGGGGAAAAATTGTAAATATTTAAAACAGGTACTCCTGAAGACCCATACATGCCTTTTTCTGGTGTGGTAGGATTGAAGACTACGGCCGCGATGTCGCTCAACACCAACCATACACGTCTTTCTCTGAAGTGGTGGGCAGGTTAAGACTCTCGAAATTTCCCTTAAACAGGAGAGACATTGGGAGGCTGCTAGATTTTTCAATGGACAGGGGACCAAAACTTATACAAAATGCAGGGAACAGAACTTAACCAAATTCACATTGAACTGAACTTGAGCAAAAGCAGGGAATTGGACTTTAAATTGATAAATCTACAATCACACAAAAACTACAAATGCTAAACAATAAATTGGGCTATTCAACTGAACATCGATGAACAAGTATAAGATAAGTGGCGAAAAAATATGCTTAACATGCTAACAAGCAACGATGGTCAACATACGAGTGTAGCAGTTTCCCTATGCTCAACAGTCAACCAGCTTGCAAATAAACACCCTAATCCACTTACAAGCGACGACACTGGACAAGTTGTGAATGTGATAGGTTCCTTACAAATATATAAAAGCAGCATGCAACAAACGCTACGGCATCCCTTCAATCAACATCAGCTAGTTTGCAGGGGCGTAATAGTCGTAATGAACACAGTAATGTGCTCATGAAGAGTGTGTAATGAATGTAATGGTATTCTGCAGCCGACATTAATCAATTTGAAAATAAACACACCAAGCTCTTGTAACTGGCGATGATTGATATGCAAAAGTAGTCCGCTCGTAAGCAATTGCAAAGGACATGCAACGAATGTCATGATTTATCAACGGTCATGTACAGTAAATGAAACATGTCTACAAACAAAGCAAGAAAGTTGTAAAGAATGGCGGTGGACAAGCACGTTAAGCCATCTACAAATGATGGCGGTGGACATGCAATGATCGCAAAGATACCCTCACGGTTAACGTCAATCAAGCATTTAGCAAATGCACAAGTCCCCTACAAGCAGAAGATTTTGATATGCAACATATGGTGAATGCAAACATACACAGTGCAACATACGATAAATGCAAACATCCATTGACGGTTCATTTACGGGCAAGAATCAAGAACCCCTCACGTGCACGGCATGTTATCTTCGAGCAAATACAGACGATGTTGTAGTAAATGCAAATAACTATGAGCTGTTGTTGGAGATTCATCATTGCACGCGGTAGCTTGCTTACAAGTCAAAGCATTAGGGCTATGACGAAGCATACAAACTGGTAGCATGTATGATGGTTACATGTGCAGATGATGCAAGAAGGTTTGCATTTAGCATAGCTCGTTTGCAGATAACAACGGAAGGCTTGTAATGCATAAAAGCACCCCCGAAGCTATTGTAGCAAGAGGCAATGAATGTTACAACACCCTTATGGACAACAACTACTCAATGACAGACGAGTACATTTAATCCCCTGCAAGCAAAAGATAGTCGACATACAATAAACGCAAGCACATGTGAGCTGTTGTAGAAGACCCATCATGTATATGACATGCTACTCACCAGTAAATGCAAAAGGGTTGTGATAAATGCAAATATCTACAAGCCCCTACAGGAGATTCGTTAGTGCGCGACAGTCTACTTGTATAAAGTAGCAAATGACCCAAAACATAATGCTACAATTTACTTGTAAGCAGAAGCAGGAAATTCGTAGTAAAAATATGGACCATTAGTAAACTAAGGCAGCAAATTTGCAACTTCAGGCTATCACACCAGATAAATTAACTCGCTTGCAAGCAATAGACGGAAGGCTCTTGATGTGTCGTACAACGTAATTGCAAGCTGAAGTATACTCCTGCAGGTTGAGTACTGAAAAAAATAATAGCTTGTAGAAGACAAAATGAGCCAAACTGTATTGTCAGTGCACGAAAGATGAAGTTCAACGCACTGTTAAATCACGTTACCGAATCCGCAATACTCATACAAGTAGACAAAAGGCATTTGTAGATTCCAAGATGAAATCCTGCGAACTCGTCAATAATTGAAACTTGCACAATCGACCATGGTGCATTATACAAATGTGCCATTCAGCATGCAAAATATACTATGCATATAAACGCTACGATTCACTTGTAAGAAAAGGTAGGTAATCAGTAGTAAAAATCATGGGCCATTAATAAATTGAGGCAATAAACTTACGGAGCTAGGTCATCACACCAGATAAATCAATTTACTTGCAAACGATAAGTGGAAGACCCCCATGCGTTATGCAACGTATTTGCCAACAGAAGTACATTCCCGCGAGTTGAATGTTGAAGAAAATGATAACATGCAGAAGATGAAAATAGGTGAATTGCATCACCTATACACTACAGATGAAGTCCAATGCACTGCCGAGCAACGCCACCAGATCCATAACACTCATACAAGAGGATAAAAGGCATCTATAGGCTTCTAAATAGAACATTGTGCACACTCAAATGACAATCATACACACAGCTGATCAATGTCAAACATTTTAAAATGCCCTCTCATATGCATTGCAATAGGCAGAATATATTATTCTAGCAAGTCATTCAGCATTGCAAGATGCATTATGCTATAGTAGAGCATTACATTTGCATGTAAATGTATTATACATACATGCATTATAACGTGCAGGATATATTATGCGAGCAGATCAGCCAACGTGTAAAATGTCACGCTGTGGTGACATATCTCATTAATATGTAAAATACATCATGCATGTATATGCTCCAACGTACATCATGTACTATGCAAGTGTACGGCACAAGCATGTTATAACTGCATGTAGTTAGGAATGAGTAGGCATGTTGTAGGCATCCTCACCTACCATTTAAATATACCAGATGCACATACATTATTGCATGCAAGATACACGTTGCAATATGCAACATGTATCATACGAACACATCATGCAAAATGCAAATATATATATGCCAACATACATGCATACATGTAACCGTCGCACAAAAACATTATGCAAAACACATGCAAAGGTATGTACCAGTATGGGCCCCGACGAGCATGTTGTATACATATACATGACGTCTGAGGATGCTACGCAGGTAAAAAAAAGAATTGAAGTTCGAGCCCGATCCTTTTATGTGAATAAATAGGAGTTGACACGGCTCGAATCGTCAAACAAATGTACGATCGCGACATCGACTGAATATTTATTTTATACATTCATATTAGGCCTTCAAGGTCTATTACAAGAAAAAAATCATTAATAAAGGCATAAAGCCAACAATGAACTTGATCCTCTGTAAGCAAGTAGACTGAGTCGACATGATTTGACAAATAAAATAAAATCGCCCATAAGTACTCTTATGATGGTCATGTTAACAGAAAATCTCAATTGGAGGGGACCCTAAATATTCAAAATGCCTCCAAATTCCCATAAAATACATTCAATGATGTCAATATTTAAAATTGAAATAAATCACCAAAATACTTAAAGCAAAAATATCCATTCGCCCTCCGTAATAGTTTTGTTGAAGTGGATAAATATGAAAATCACTTCAGCTCACAAAGGATAAATGTTTGGTCGAGAATACTACTATGATCAATTCCCAAATCATCTCCTGCCAGTAAGGAGGTGTTATGTGTCCTCTAACTGGTAATTTTGCTGCTAAAGGAACCACAGGTAAATGGTTATGACCGGGACCCTCTGATCGGGTGGTTTTGCCGCCAAATGGCATCATTAAATTACGGTCATGGTCAGAGCCCGTATGTTCCCCAACGACATTAAATCATTGAGCAATGAATCAATAAGATATGACCGATAGGGAATAAAGCCCTTTGTTAGCTAAGGTGGATTTAAATTTATCCCTTTAGACAAACATTCACCCCAGGTCTACAAGGTACCCTTAGACGAAGCAACCCATGACTGCTGACAAGGATCATTCTGTCAGGTTGGGTCGACTACCTCCTCTAACTAAAGGCTAGGGATAATGATGGCTCGAGGCGATAGAACTATGGGATCTTGATCGTATCTTTCATCACTTCCTCCACCATTAATTTTAAGTGCAAGGTGATAAATTTCTAATTTTAAATACCTAAACATGCTGCTACTATACGCCAGATACTACGTATTTGTTTGATGACTAGCCTTAATCAAAAGTTCTCTCTCGCTATCGGGAGGGGTAATTAACTATAAGGGCTTGCGCCTATAGGAAATCTGAACTCAGATCATAAAGTCCTTGTTAAATGAGCATGAAATCTCGGGGTAATGTCTTATTCAAAACCCAATTTGTGATGGGAACTAGAAAAATCTAAGCCCAATGGAGAACACAAAAGAAAGTAGGACACGACTCAATCCAAACTTTAGTAGCAAATCACCAAATAACATTAAACAAACTGAAATTGTCATTTAGAAGAAAGAAAACTACAAAGAAAATACCCTAAGAACAACCAACTAGTGGTCACCTCACATGTAACGATAAATTAGGTAAATAGAATGCTCAAGGACATGCAAACCAGTGGTCCACCACAGCAACTTTGATCCAACGTCCGACACAACTCCTCCGGCAAATACCAACAAAAACTGACCAACCAACACCACTCTAACTTTTAGAAGAAGGATACAAAAGGGTGGAAACTTGTGGAGAGAAGAAAGGGTTAGAAGACTTGGAAGAAGAAACAAGAAGAGAAGAAGTAGCTCTCAAGCTAGAGAAGAAACCCTCAGGTTTTAACTTTTTTTTTTTCACTTCCAAAAACTCCCCACAACATCCCAAAACTCTTCCTTAAAAAGGAAAGGAAAGGAGGCCAACAGCCAAGCACAGCCGCCCACTACAACCAACCAAAAAGGGGAAGAAAAAGGAGCAATAAGGGCACGACAGAAGCCCACCCGAATAGCCAGGAAATCGAGAAAGCCAAGGGACAACAACAGGAACCGAACAGCCAAAGCTAGGAGAACCGGGAAAGCCAGGGAACAAGGACCGAATAGCCAGGCCAAACAGACAGCAGCTCAGTCGCCCCCAAATCAACCCAAACACAAAGCACCCAAAGAAGCTAGCACACCAAAGGAAAAACATGTCCAATGAGCACCTAAACCACACATGTTCATCGGTTGCCTTCCATCATTGGGTAAACAAAATTAAACTAAAAAATTCCAATAATATAAAATAAAAGTATCTAAAAAACATGAGCATGAAATATTGAATGCATCAATTTGCCTTCTGAAAATTTGCCTCAGAACTTATTAAAACTCTCCTTGACAACCTGAGAAAGAAAGGGGACGCAGAGAGGCCAGGGTGCAAATTTTCGGAGCCCACAAAATTATTTAGGAAAGTTTTGATTATAATTAGGAGAGAATTATTTAGAGTAAGAGATCTTATTTGAATTCAAATATGAGAGAATTATTTAGGGAAATGGGGCTGATTTGGGAGGGAATTAGGGGAGCTTATTTAAGACTAACAATAGGGTGATTTCAGGATTATATTTTGAGTTTGCTGAAATTAGAATTTCTTAGGTTGTGAGGGCTCTAGCCGTCGGCTAGGGATTTGGGAGAGCCGGATCTTCCTCTCCAATTGTTTCTTGATTTTTCTTTGATAAATC
Organism: Dendrobium chrysotoxum; assembly: GCA_019925795.1. Lineage (NCBI taxonomy): Eukaryota > Viridiplantae > Streptophyta > Magnoliopsida > Asparagales > Orchidaceae > Dendrobium > Dendrobium chrysotoxum. The sequence continues at coordinate 45,328,443 of CM034301.1, forward strand.
TTTCAATAAAGAGTTCTTGTGTGTTCTTCTTCCTAAATTTTTTTGTGTCGTTCTCTGGTTTTGCTGAAATTGCATCCACTTCCTATTAAATTAATTAATATCAGAGTGAGATTTTGGAGAGATAGCAACAAAGAAGGTGGATGCGTTGCAAGGTGAAGTGGAGCAATTCAAATCCTGGATGGAGAAGTTTTCAACTATCAAAGGAAGAATTTCAACCATGGAAAATCAGATGGAGAGCCGATTTTGAAGGTTGGAGAAGATGATGTGGAAGCTCATGGAGATGCAATCCAAAACTCCACTGGCGGTTTCGATTGCAAACCCTAACCAAGATTTGATAGGGATTACTTTGGCCAAATCTAAGGAAAAGGAGATCATACGGGAGGAGTTCGACGAGAAGAGTTTCTTTCATCAAGAACCGCTTCCTATGGCTCTGATAAGGGGCAGATCAGGGTTTCCGGATGGGGGGACAACAGGAGAGAATTTTATGGTGGAGTTGATGCGGTGGCCGACCACTATGGGAGGCATTTTGGGCAAGTGGAGTGAGTGACCGGAGATGGAGGGGGTCTAGCAGAGCCGTGGGGATCGGGTCATGCAAGGAGAATGGAAGAAAGATGATGCACGGAGGGAACTGTTGGAGGGGGAGGAAGTTGGAGTGGAGGTGCTAGGGTGAGGAAGTGGAAGATGCTGATATTTGAAGAGGATGCTCATGGGTGGGTGTACCTGGTGGAGACAGATGCATTAGGATATGGCCTAGGGGCAATACTCATATAAGATTATCGACCCATTGCTTATTTTAGCCAGGTGCTCATTCCAGGGCGAGGCTTAAGTTTGTATACGAGCGGGAATTGATGGCAATTATCTTCGCCATCCAAAAATGGCGACCCTATTTGTTGGGGCGACACTTTATTGTCAGGACAAATCAGAGGAGTCTGAAGTTTATGCTGGAGAAGAGGATGGTGACAAAGGAGTATCAGAGGTGATTATCCAAATTACTTGAATATGATCGCCCAGGACTAGACAGTTCTCATCCTTCCACCTTGAGGATAAGGTGACACTTTGGGAGGGGGAGTATTGATGGACTGATCGATTTGATTTGGGGGAAATTAGGAAGTTTTTCAATCAAGGAGCTATTTAGAAAGATTTTAAATCAAAAGAAAGCATTTAGAAAAGTTTTAATTATAATTTAGAGAGAATTATTTAGGGCAAGCGATCTAATTTGAATTCAAAATCTAAGAAAAAATTATTTAGGAACAGAGAGGAGAAATTAAGAGGGAATTGATTAGGAAAGTTTTAATTATAATTGGGTGAGAATTATTTAGGGCAAGAGATTTAATTTTAATTCAAATATTAGAGGGAATTATTTAGGGAAAGGGGGTTGAATTGAGAGGAAATTAGGGGAGCTTATTTAAGGCTAATAATAGGGTGATTTTAGGATATGTTTTGAGTTTGCTGAAATTAGAATTTCTTTAGTTGTGAGGGCTTTAGCCTCCAGCTAGGGATTTGGGAGAGCCGGATTTTCCTCTCCAATTGAAGATCCAATTATATTTTTCTTTTTCTTTCATATTATCTTTCAATAAAGAGTTATTGTGTGTTATTTTTCCTATATTTCTTGAGAGGTACTTTTTTATCACACAATGGGCTCAATGCATTGCTCCAATTTCCAACTTGAACTCTACTAATAAATCCCCATCTATTTCGCAATCACTTTGAACAATAGACCCGAGATCTCCAAGTCGTGCACTATTTTTAATGAATTGATTGCCCAATGTCACAATCTCACCACTAGATTTGTTACTACTAAAATTACACTCCATGTATTGGATTGTAGATCTACTCAAACTGAAATCTTTAGAATTTAAGGTTGGCCACCATAATTCAAGTTTTTCATTAACTACCTCTCTAGTCTTATCAGCAAGAAGAATATCATTAGCAAAAAAGCATACAGTAAGATATATCCTCTTGCAAATGTCTTGTAAGAACATCCATGACAAAAAATAAAAAAAATATAGACTTAAAGCTGATCCTTGATGTAATTCAACTGAAATAGGAAAATACTTAACCAAATCGCATTGTATTTGAACACTAGCAACAACATTTGTGTACATATCTTTAGTGACTTGAATAGAAGCATTATTAACTTATTTCTTTTCTAGAACTCTCCATAGAATTTCTCTTGGAACTTTATCAAATTCTTTCTTTAAATCAATAAATATCATATATAGGTCCTCCTTACTCTCTATATTTTTCTGTTAAGTTTTTTTGCAAATGCATTGCTTTCATAGTAGACCCACCAGCATGAATCCAAACTGATCTTGAGAAACATAAGTATCACGTCGTAACCTATAATTAATTACTCTCTCATAATTTTAATGTATGATACATTAAATTAATTTCTCTATAAATTACACACTCTTGGGCATCACCTTTGTTATTAAAAAGAGGAATCAACACACCCTGTCTTCACTCGTTTGACATCTTTTTGATATGCCTAGGCCGATCCAGGAGGGATCGGTCCAGCCGGCCCAACCCTTGGGCTAGCTCCACACCTACAGGAGGCGCAAGCCTGTTGACCCGCAGGCTCACTTAGCCGCACCCTTGGGTGTGGGGTCCACATCCTAGGGAACAGAGAGGGGGGCTATTTAGTCCTTTCAATTATCTTTTATGTTTTCTTTAATTAGGAGTTCACATTAGGGTTAGGGCATGGAAGATTATTGTGGCTGTTTCTTCTTGGAGTTGGTGTCTTGGGCTCTAGCGGCGTCTAGGGATTGGGAGAGATAGATCCTCCTCTCGAATTGAGGATCGAATGTATCTTAGCATTTTCCTTCTGTTATCTTGATTATTGCAATAGAAACTACTGTTTTTCTGATTTTTCATTGGAGTACCAGAGGCTATTTTTCAGCTGGAAGATGGGCTATTTGCTATTTTCAAGGGTTAAGATTCAAATTTTTGAGTCTACAAAGATCCGGGTATTGATGGCGGCCAAAAAAATAAATGCGTTTGAAGAATGCCTTGAAGGGGAGATGAGTCAAATGAAAGCATAAGTGGAGGATAGAATTTTAGCCATGGAAGGTCAAGTTTTGGATCTCCAAGAGATAGTGAAGAAGATATTAGAAAATCAAAATCAAATGGTGGCATCGGAGGTAAGGGGTCCGATAGGGAGGCATATGAATTCTTAAATTCGCAGGAGGGAAAATGATGTGGAGATCAATGAAGAGAGAGGTGGAAGGTATGGAGAGAGGTGTGGTTATGGGGGGCATGAACCAAGGGTGCTGATTGGGAAAGAAAAGAAGTGGATTATGGTATGAGGGGTGTTGATTTTGAAGGGAGGAGAGGAGAAGGCGAAGAGCGGTATGGATATGAGCGTGGGAGGATTGGGACACTTAGGGAGGACCAAACACTTGGGAAAGGAGAAATTATAGAGGATTCAGGGGAAATTGGGGAGATCCGACGATACTGTTGACCTGTAATCCACGTAAGACTCAACTGCCGACCAACTCTCGCTCCCCACGAAATACTCACGATCGGACAAACCGCTCCCACGATCTCTCACGACACAAAAATGACTTCTCTCATTCGACGGATACACTCTGAGAATCGAAAGAAAATCACAAGCAAGGAAAATAAACTTGCCTCTGCTCCCGCCAAACATCGCCAGCCTCCATCGACTCCAAAGGTCGAACCCGACGTGCCTTAACCGCAGCGACTGCTCCCGAAGTTGAAGCCGACGCCGACTCCACTGGCGACCGACGACCGGCCCGACTTCTGCTTTCGACTACTGCCCCGGTCGCAACTTCTGCAAGCCCGACCAAGGACGTCGGACCTCCTCCTTCACGCAAGCCCAAAGCCGACTCGACTCCAGCTCCTGCCTCCGCCGCCGACCTGCCTCCGGCCGACCCGCCTCCGCCGTGCGTGATCCCTCCGGCTCTAACCCTATCGGGCTCTGTCCGACTCCCTCCTCCCTCTCTGTTATATATATATATATATATCTATATATATAGATAATATTATATATATTATGTAATATTATAGAATAATAATAATTTATTATTATTATATATATATATAATATTATATGTATATAAAAATAAAAAGAAAAGAAAGGGATCACAACAAGTCATCGACAACCAATCTGCAACCAATCTACATCCAATCGTCGTCAATCAGAGCGTCTGAAGACTAATTCCCGGGCCCAACAACGCCCTGAAGCCGCCGACCATTGACTATCTTTCCAGCATGGCGGACTTGAAAGGGCAAATGCCCTCCTTACCTCCCGGCGCCGGGGAGGGGACGTCAGGAGGTTGCCGAAATTTACAAAAAAATATGGGACTTAGAAAAAAAAATTTTAAAAGATTGGAGAAATATTAAATCAAAATTTAATTAAAAATAATAATAATAAAAGGAGAAAGGGATCTTCAATCGAACATTCAGCAAAAAATCATCTGCGGCCGACGATCATCAATTGGAGCTTCAGAACACGAAATCTGGGACCCGACAACGTCCCGAAGCCCTCGGCCGCTGATTATCTTTCCGGCCGGGCAGATTTAAAAGGGCAAATGCCATCTTTATCTCCCGGTGCCGGGGAGGGGACACCGGGAGGCTGCCGAAATTTTCTCAAAATTTTGGACTTAAAAAATTTTGGACTTATTTTGATTTTTGGACTTGTTTGAATTTTTGGACTTTGGTTGATTTTAGAAAACAAAAATTTTAATTTGAAATTAATCATAATATTAATTTGACTGATAAATTAAAATAATTGCATTGAAATCTAAATTTTAATTAAACTTTAATAGATATAACTAAACAGTTAATGTTAAAATAAATAAAAAGATATAAGATTAAGCTTTAAATTCATTTTTTTAATCAAATTAAAATCGGATTAATAAAACATAACTAAAAATCAAACTTTGAAATTAAGTGTCATTTAATTAAAACTCTAAAATGATTAAACTAAGCCAATTTAATATTAATAATTAAATAACTTAAATCAGTAAGATTGTAACCTAAATTAAAATCAAAACAAATTTTAATTAAAACTTTAATCCAGTTAAATTATTTCGATAAGCTCTTGGATGAGTTGAGTGGGGTAGTTATCTTCACCAAGATAGATCTGAAGTCAGGGTACTATCAAATCAGGATGAAAAAGAGGATGTGCCAAATACTGCTTTTAGAACTTATAAAGGGCATTATAAATTTCTAGTGATGTCTTTTGGTCTCACTAATGCCCCAACCACTTCCGGTCCCTCATGAACAAGGTCTTCATATCCTATCTCAGGCGATTTGTGTTGATGTTTTTTGAAGATATCCTGGTTTACAGCAGGTCAGAGGAGGAGCACTTGGAACACTTGAGGAGGGTTTTAGAGGTGTTACAGGAGCACCAACTGAGGGGAAATCTGAAGAAATATTGTTTTGCCCAGGCCAGTTTGGAGTACTTGCGACATATAGTCTCTAAGAAGGGGGTGGCGATAGATCAGGCCAAAATTAAAGCTATGTTGAGATGGCCAGTGCCTAAGAATCTCAGGGAGTTGAGGGGATTCCTAGGACTGACAGGCTACTACAGGAGATTCGTGAAGGGGTACAACACCATCGTATGGCCACTGACAAACAACTGAAGAATGATGGATTCTTATGGGGGGAGGCAACCACAACAGCTTTTGAGAGCTTGAAAAAGGCCATGACCACTATACTGGTCATAGCCCTACCAAATTTCACTCAGATCTTTATAGTGGAGACAGATGTCTCAGGATATGGATTGGGAGCAGTACTCATGTAGAGCCATCGGCCCATCGCCTATTTCAACTAGGTATGATAGCTAGGGCCAAGTTGAAATTAGTCTATGAGAGGGAGTTGATGGTCATTGTGTTAGCCATCTAAAAATGGCTACCATATTTGTTGGGCCGACATTTCATTGTCAGGATGGACCAGTGAAGCTTGAAGTACTTGTTGGAGCAGAGGATGGTGACCGAGGAGCACCAGAGATGGCTGTCAAAGTTGCTAGGATATGATTTTGAAATCCAGTATAGGCCACGGATGAAGAATAAGGCAGCAAATGCCTTGTCCAGATGTATGGGGGATTTACAAGCGATAGCAGTGTCGATACCACTGATGCTAGATTGGGGGACCATTAAGGAGGAGAGTGCACGAGATGAGGAGTTGGGAAGGATTAGGGCTGATTTATTGAAGGAGGGGAGTAGCCACCCAGGGTATTCTTTAGAAAGTGAGAGGCTTCTGTACCAGGGGAGATTTGTGATGCTTAGGACATCAATCAATATTCCACAGCTGCTCCAGGAGTTCCATGGGAGCGTTATTGGAGGTCATTCAGGGGTGCAAAAGACTTATAGGAGACTCTCCTTAGAGTTGTATTGGAAGGTGATGTACAATGATGTGGAGAAGATGGTGGCCAGATGTGAGATCTATTAGAGGAACACATATATGGCCATGTCTCCAAGAGGATTACTACAGTTTTTAGCTCTACCAGGTCGGGTGTGGGAGGAGGTATCCATGGATTTCATAGATGCATTACTCCGATCGGAAGGGTTCACAGTGATTTTGGTGGTAGTGGATAAACTGAGCAAGTATGCTCTTTTCATTTCACTACGACATCCTTATATAACAGTGACAGTGGCATCAGCTTTTATCAGGGAGGTGGTTAGATTGCACGGGATATCGGAGGCGATAGTATCCGATAGGGATAAGGTGTTCCTCAGTTACTTTTGGAGGGAGCTTTTCAGACTACAGAGGACAGTACTTAAGAGGAGCACCGCCTACCACCCGCAACAGATCGGTAGATGGAGGTGGCTAATAGGAGCTTGGAGACATACTTATGATGCTTTACACCGGCTATGGGCCAAGTGGTTAGCATGGGCAGAATACTGGTATAATACTTCATATCATTCTGCTTCTCAGATGACCCCATTCAAAGTGTTGTACGAACGAGATCCACCTCACCTGATGCATTTTAGGTAGAGTAGCTCCCCAGTTTCTTCAGTGGAGCACTTGAAGAAGAGGGATAGGGTGTTGGAAGAATTGAAGAGGTATCTGTTGAGGGCACAGCAGATTATAAAGAAATAGGCAGATGGGCACATGAAGGATATCCAATTTGAAGCAAGGGATAAGGTGTTCCTGAAGCTTAGACCTTATAGACAGAGGACGGTTGCTAATAGGAGGAGCGAGAAGCTAGCTCCAAGATATTTTGGCTCCTATAAGATAGTAGAGAAAATTGGAGCAATGGCGTATTATTTGAGGTTGCCCCCCAACGACACCATACATCCAGCGTTTCATATATCACAGTTGAGGAGAGTTGTAAGGCATCACACGGCGAGTTACATTGACTACAAATTTGGAGGTGATATTGGAACCCCTTGAGTTACAAGGGGTTCACTAGGGAGGAGGGGTAAAGGAGGTGTTGATCAAGTGAAAGGACCTTCCAGATTATGATGCGACATCGGAGCCTTATGAGAGGGTGCAACATCAATTTCCGTCTTTTCACCTTGAGGACAAGGTGGTTCTTTGGGAGCGGGTATTGATACGCCCAGACCGGTCCAAGAGGAACCGCTCCAGCCGGCCAACCCTGGGCCGGCTCCACACCTACTGCAGGCGAGAGCCTGCTGACCCACAAACTCACTTGGCCGCCCCCTTGGGGGTGGGGTCCACATCCTAGGGAAGAGAGAGGGGGGATGTTTAGTCCTTTCAGTTATGTTTTATGTTTGCTTTAATTAGAAGTTCACATTAGGGTTAGGGCATGGGAGATTATTGTGGCTGTTTCTTCTTGGAGTTGGTGTCTTGGGCTCTAGTGGCGTCTAGGGATTGGAAGAGATAGATCCTCCTCTCGAATTGATGATCGACTGTATCTTAGTATTTTCATTCTGTTAATCTTGATTATTGCAATAGAAACTACTGTTTTTCTGGTTTTCCATTGGAGTTGTGGATATTTCTCGCCGTTTTTGCCAAAATAATTAGGTTTTACTTGATCTTCAAGTATTTCCTAACACTTTTTTATCTTCAAAATTGGGAAGTATTGAAAGGGGCAGTTGCACTAGTATCAGCGGAGGAAATAACATAGAAAGTAAACTTAGAGGTATGAGATTGTTGAACCAAGCAATCATAATTCTCTTGAGATAGTATGACTGATTTTGAAGAAATGTTCATAATAGGAAATCAAATAGCATGTAGAAAAGATCCAGAGCATTTTGAGTGGTCAAAGGATATTTGGATTTTGCCCAACATTAATTTGAAGGATGATTAATATGTTCACAATGACAGTCAACAAGATAAGGGATTCCCCCCATGTCTACAACCATATTCAATCTTGCCTCCATGACCAAAACCACCAAAAAATCACGATGCCTTGCAGTGGTAATAGTCTAAATAGAATTTGATGAGAGGGAAATGATCACTCGATGACCCAAAAAGTATTGGAAATAATAGTTGCATGTACCCAATAAGTTGGGACGTGCGATGATGAACCGTCTATTCTCAATGAGCCAACTTTGCGAACTATCTTGTTTCTTGATGATAGTGTGCTATTGAAGTGGATATTGATGATGAATGCGGTGTTGAGTGTGTTAAGTCCCAATAGTTATACATCTATGTATTCTTATTTTGTGGCATTATTTTAAAATTATATACTCATTTTTTATTTTTTGGTATATAATGCGAACAATGTAATAGTGATATTGAAAAAATCAGGCATAATGATTAATATTAATATTCATGTATTATTGATAATACCGACCCTAGTTGGGGTAAGCTAATGGTGAAGATGATAGATATTTTGGGTGTTGTTGACAAATGAGTATACTTGATAAGATATTGAAACGATATTAAATCAACATTAATTTTCTTAATCAATTTTGTGCATTAGACGCATGCAATCGAGGGTTATTAACTATGATAATCCATTTTTGTTTTTGTCTTTGAATCAATTTTGTTTCACATTGCTTTCTAGTAATGCATTCCAACTTGCGAGATGCTTTAAAGTTTCGAAGAAAAGAGCGCTCATATATGGTTAGAATTGGCTTAAATTATGTTGATTTACCCAAAAGGAAGAAAGTTCTCCAGCTATTTAACAGCTTTTCCTTTTAAGGTGTTCTACTGATTGTTTGATAAGGGTTATATTTGTATTTGAAGATGTGCATTGGTAGACAATGGAAGGAACTCCTGGACTACAAAGATCAAATTGGTTTCATTTCTCATGTAAGTGTTTTGCATTCTGAATCATTATGCACCACTTAAACTAGAAGTTTGACAACATTATATTATTGTATAATTTCAGGATGATGCAAAAAAGCTAGATAGGGCTGCTAAGAACAAGTACACAGTGTGATCTGTAGGTAGATTTATCTAAGCAGGGTATAGGATTTGTAGGAAGAACACTTATCGAGTTCTGCTGTTCAAACGTTCTCATTTTGTGAGCTGAAGTAATGTTTACAATTAACTTATTTTCGAGGACGCCTCTACTCATCTTTCATGATATTTTATCAGATATACAGGTGAAGATATTATTAGTTTTGTAAAATCAGACTCTTTCATGAAATCTCATAAAAAATTCTTATCGCAATTTTATATATTGTCTACTTGTTGAGATATCTACTCTGAAGGTGCAAAGGAAAAAAAAAATGAAAGTTCTGCAAGAAAATGTCGATGACATTTGTGATTTGCTTGTCGTACTTGCTGAACAGGTACGAATAATACAAAAATTACATGTTTTGTTCTCACTTTTATTTGTTTTTTATTTGTGTCAATCGAGGAGGGATGTTTTGGAATCATCGAACTATTTCATTAGTCTTTCTGCATCTTTATAAATAACCAAGGCAATCTTTCATTTGTTGTCACAAATTCAGATGGCTATAAAACGTGTTTGCGAGGAGACATTTACTGCTGAAGTTTTGACTACTTTAAAGTATTGCATGATAGAATATTGATGAGTAAGATGAGAAAGTTTAATATACTCATTTTATATGAAAATCTAACATATAAATAAAATAAGAATGCAATAGAGATATTGAAGTTTTTTTTTTTTGTAGAAAATCCGAATAGAAGGGAAATTTATGGGGCTTGGCCAAGTTGAAATGATTCAACTTGTGTATTTTGTTTGATACAAAAGATACCATTCCCCATAATTGGGGAAAGAGTTGATAGAACATAGTAGATATAAACTATGGAAGGTGGACTTTATAATGGAAGTTAGAGGTGCCATCATGCATTAGAGTTATCTTCTTGATCTTAGTTGTTATATGTTTGATTGTTCTCATTTAAGGAGAGGAGATCAAAGAGCAAGTTCTCGGGTATAATCTTGATATTTACGTTAAGAATTATAGTTAGTGTCAATGATATGAATTAATTTTGTTGGCAATGACATTCATCGGAGTTGTTGGCAATGACAAGTAACTAAATCGTTAAGCATCAGCATTGTTATCGATGATGTATATCAATCTTATAGGCGATGGCATAAATAAATAGTATGCATATGATGACAAATGATGACATGCTTCGACATTATTGACGATGATAGGTGATGAAGTCGGTGGGTGTCGGTATTGTTAGACAATAATAGTAGGGCAAATATTGATAAGGAGATTATTGTTAATTTATGATGGTCAATAGACCATAGTCAATGATTGATTGTTGAAAGATCATTATCAAGCGATAATATTCAAGAGATCAAAGTCAAATGACGGTGGTTAGGAGATTGTTGTTGGGTGACAATGATTAGGAGATCCTTATTGGGCAACCAAAATTGTTGGTGATGGTCACTATCGATTCATTTTGAGTGGAGATCTAAGCCATCTCTAAATTTAGTTGAAGCCTTGAAGGTCCCCTTTCATATGAATGAAGATCTATTTATCACTATGTAGGAATAACATTTTGATAAATATAATTAAAATTTTAAACCACTTCATCGGATGGCCCATATAGACTCTTTTGATCATGGAGTATTTTGTCAAATTTCAAGAGCTTTAATGACCTTGAAATTGAGTGACTTTTATCAAGAGACTCGTTTTGACTGTAAGCATGTGAGAATTGAAGAACATTTGATCCGTCGATTAACATTTCCGACAACACTTTAAGTTCTTGATTAAAGCTCATTTGAACTCGAATTTTGATCAATTTTGGTGTCATTGACTTCATCTTGTGAGACGTTTAATTTGACTATACATTTACGTAAATTAGAGTTATGTTATTTCTAAATTTAATTCTAGAAGTTTATCATTCAAATGTGCATTAAGATTCATACTATATCCAATGTGCTGATGGCGAAACATTCACCATTGAAAGTGCAGATAGTGTTGGGAGATAATTCATCATCTTAGTTTCTCATCTAAATGGTTAGATTAGGGTTGAACACTACAACAAGAACAAGTTGAACAGGAAGAAGAGATTGAAGAGGAGAAAGTGAAGAGTGTGAAAGAGGGGAATGGTGAGTGAAAAGTAATATGATTATTTATAATAACTTAAATATTTAGTTCAAAAAAAAATTATTTTATATTTAACTGTTTTCATAAATGATAATTCTGTCAAAAGAAAATGACTCGTGTGATATTTAATATATGTGTGGATAATTGACTCATTAGGAGATTAACTAAACATCAAGTTAAAGGACAGAAATTCATTAATAACTCAACGAGTAGGAGAAAAATTCAATGGTAAATTTCAGTAAAATTTCTGTTGGAGATTTCGGAGGATAAAAAATTAATACATTGAAATTTTTTGGCAGTAATTATTGGTGGCCTAATCCATAGAAAAAAACAAACTTTTTTTGCAAATTTTCATTCGCTTGAAATCATTTTCAATGGCCGTTTTACCTATGGATAGATTTTGCCGTTCATAGAAATTTTCTATCAAACTTCTCGTGGTCGTCATTTAGAGGGATTGAGAGATCATTGAAGCATCACGGATCGGAGTAGTGTTTGTTGGCGATTGAATGCGTGGTGGCTAGAGAGATATTTAGGTTTCGTTTGAGATGATTTTTTTATTATTTTATAAAACAGAATTTTAGTACAAAAATTTATGTTATTTCCGTTTTAACAAGCAATAAAAAAGTAGTCTCAAACGAAGCCTTAATTTATCCATGAGAGTTGCTAAAGAGAGCGTCACTAAGCTGCCAAAATAAGGTAGAAATATGAGAGGGGAGGAACCTATCTACTAGATGCTTGTGGTCGCACTTGATTGTAATTATAAAATCGATCATAAGAAAGCATCATAATGATGGGGCAGACCCAACCACAAAACAATCTAAAAATTACTTTAAAAAACAGTAAGAAAATCATCCCAAAAAAAGCCTAAGTCAATTTACACCCATTTGGCATTGATATAGTCAAAAATCAACTGAGCCAAGCTCTAATTTTGTCTTTTTGATCGCACCATCCTCAATATTTATGCTTCATTAAAAATTATGAATTGATCAATTAAAATATCTTTAATAAAAAGAACGCTTCAACACCCTAAAGCCCAAAAATTTCAAGTTAAGCATCGTCTTTCGCAATATTAAAAGAAAAAAAAAAAGGCAGGAACCTACAAATCTGCAGTACTGATACGGCCCATATAGTAAGATCCGGCCCAACCCTCTGAAAGTTCTGCAGTACTGTCGATAATAACCACAAAAAATTTAATAGAGCGAGAAGCTTTCGATGCATCATTAGCGATTAGCAATCACTGAATCACTTGTCGATGCGTCTGATTATGATGTCGAAAACAAATATCGTTTAATTGCTTTATTCCTGAAACAGTCCGAAAACTTTAAATGTTTTTCGTATATTTACAAAGTATATTGAATGTAATTCTGAAGGAATATATTACTTGAATCTATTTTAGATAGGTTTAATGCTTTTTCTAAAAAGGTGTGAATCAGCTTTATTTTTTAGAGTGAGCGTTTCGAAAAGCAAATTAGTCCAAATTAAAGATCTGACGCACATTTGGAAGGTTCAAACCATAATTTGGATTACCAAATGGTCTCCAATATAACATGCTTATAGTCGAATCGGTCGAATCGAGCGGCTCAACGAGACGAATCCAACGAGCCCAAGATCACCAAATTCTGATATCATTAAGACATTCAAATGCCCAATAAATAATTTATGATCAAGAGATTCAATATCGGCCGACCATTCAAACCATTCTCATTTCACCTTTGATCTCCTCCTTATTCACTGGTCATGCCACTCTTAGTAAACTATAAATAGACCTCACATTCCTCATGAAAGGGGGGGACAAGCAAAGAGGGAAAGAAGAGAAGAGAGGAAGAGAAATCAGAGATTTCTCTTACCACCAAGCTCCTCCTCGACCACCTTCCGGCCACCGACCGTCGTCGGACTTTCACCACACTTTTGCCCTACAACCAGCTGATTATGGACTTCTGTCCGACCACCAACTAACGTCAGACTTCCACCTGGCTTCCAATTCTTGCTGGACTTTCGCACGTTGTTGGACTTCTGCCAGTCGCCGAACTTTCGTCGGACTTCTATCTGACGCCGAACTTTCGTCCATCGCTGGACTTCTGCCCGTCTCTGGACTTCTTCTGGTCACTAAATTTGCATCGTACTTCTACCTGACGCCGAACTTCCATCCATCTTCAGACTTTCGACCGTCGTAGGACTTTCTCCCGTCACCAAACTTCTACCCATCGCCGGACTTTTGTCGGATTTCTACCCGACATCAGACTTCCATCCATCGCCGGACTTCAGCCTGTCGCTGAACTTTTGTGAGATTTCTGCCCAACATCGGACTTGCATCCATTACCGAACTTCTATCTGTCGCAAGACGACGATCCTTCCGACCTTCGCCACTAGACAATGGTCTTTTTAACCACTATTGTCTGTCGACTACAGTCCTTCCGACCTCCATCACCAGACAATCTAACAATGATCTTTCCGACCTCCAGCGCCAGCCGATTATAATCCTGCTAACCAAACGAACAAATCAATTCTGATTCTTCCAATTTCCACCATGTAATGCAATCTGTATGATGTATATTTACTACATCAAGCTAAGGTCTTCCCTCTAATGAAGGGCCTCACTTGTAATCGACTACAAATACTAGTGGATTCATTCAAACTAGGCCAGGCCTTGTGGTTTTTTCCCTTTTTAGGGTTTTTCGTGTAAAAATCTTGGAGTCTCTTATAAATACTTCACCCCCTCTCTCTTATCTGATTGTGTGATGGACCTTCATACAAAGCTAAGACGTTAAACTTTATATTCATTACCGCCGTAAATATTCTAGGATGCAACAGTTTGACGTCGTCTGTGGGAACGTGGTTCTCCACTAGGGGGGGGGGGGGGATTTTTGCTCCAACCTCAAAAGGTCGTTCGTGTCAACGTCCTGGCATCAGCTATTGCTGCATCAATTTCATGAGAATTAAATGTGGACTGGGGGCAACATTGACTACAGCTATGGTTAAGAAGATTCCTTCAACTCTTCCAATATCCTACACGATATATTGGGATCATAAAGCTTTTAGCAAATGCAACGATGCTTCCAATAAATTTTAAACTTTATATAATCTCTAGCTAGACTTCTACTCCTTGGGCAAGGTCTGAATCTCGACCTCAAAAAGATAGTAACGATCTAAAGATAGGCTATTCTTCACCTTTTATTCAGGATACATGTGGCATTCGCCCCCTCCCATTCAAGGAAAAATAGATCCCAAGGGTATTCGATTGGACCTCTTTCATATAGGTTAACGTCATCGAACAATACTCTGGCATACAATCTCAGATAGGTCATATATCCTTGGCGGATTCTCTCAACTTCTTTCATATAGGTTAATGTCATTGAGCAGTACTCTGACATACAACCTCTGGTAGGTAATACATCCTTGATGGATTCTCTCGACCTCTTCCATATAGGTTAACGTCATCGAGCAGTGCTCTAACATACAACTTCAAATAGGTCATATATCCTTAGTGGATTCTCTCAACCTCTTCCATAGAGGTTAACATCATTAAGCAGTACTCTGACATACAATCTCAAATAGGTTATACATCCTTGGTGGACTCTCTCGACCTCTTTCATATAGGTTAACGCCATCGAGCAGTGCTTTAACATATAACCTCATATAGATTATACATCCTTGGTGGATTCTCTACCTCTTTTATATAGGTTAATGTCATCAAGTAATGCTCTGACATACAATCTTAGATAGGTTATACATCATTGATGAATTTTTTCGATCTCTTCCATATATGTTAACTTCATCGAGCAATGTTCTGATATATAACCTCAGATAGGTCATACATCATTGGTAGATTCTCTCAACCGCTTCCATATAGGTTAACATTATCGAGCAATAATTTGATAAATAACATCGGATAGGTTAAATAGCCCTTATGAATTTCTCTCAACATCATTAAGCAATGCTCTTAAGTAACTCCAAAAATGTCTACCCATAAAGTAACCTTAAAGGAAAGCTAGTAATGAATGAGGTCCTCACTAGAAAGATTCCATGAGAGCGAGTGATTGACAGAGTCATCACTTATTCAAAGACCTTATAAGGCTAAAAAGCCTCAAAAGGTACAGTTATATAAAGATCTTAGCAGACTAAAAAGTCTCAAAATGCACATGACAAATTTACTCTGAAGGATAAGTTCATTTCAAGTGAGAAATAAGCATTGGGCTTATACAATAATCTCAATTTTATATACAATATCATTGGAGTTACATAGATTCCACATCATATTCAAGTATACATTCATTTTTATAAGAAGTTAAAATTAAAAGTACATTAGCATCATTCATACTAGTTAATATCATCAAACAACAAACAACTTCAAAACGGTCAAACATCCTTGGTAGATTCAAGTGACCACTTCTCTTTTGTGCATTGATACATTTCCTGCAACTTCTTCTTCAAAGAAAGGTTATAACCTGATCATCATCAGGCCCCCACTCAATTGATATTATTAATGTGTTGTTAGACTATTGACAAGGCACACTGCTTTGACCCTTTCCATCAGAAATATCTGATGTTCGTACACATCAGTATAGATGCATATTACCTTTAGCAGAATGTAACTTGACACCCACCATCATCGATCTTTCTCCTGATGTCCACCGTCAATCCTTCACCTCATATTAGCCATTATCAACCTCTTGCTCTATTGCTATTAGCAATACACCCCACAATTATCTCCTTCAATTCACCACCCGGCCATCGACTGACACTGGAGTTCCACCTAAAAGTCGATCTCCATCACACTTTCTCCAGACCATCAATCTCCAGTGAACTTTTGCCTGATTGCCAATCATCGCCAATTTTTTGCTTGAATATCACCAAAATTTAATCTATTTGTTGACGATCACAGGTTCTCCTCCTGGGTATTATTACTGCCAGATCTTTTTAAATCACCCTCGCATACAAGAAGCAGTTGATCTTCTTTTATCAAGAGTTATTTATTAAGAGAATAAATTCTCATGATGGCTTCTTCTACATAAAAAAGGGGCACTAAAGCTCGATAGGAAATGCCATCTATCTCAAACAGTGGAATGCCTCTAATATAAGAAGAACATAAGAAAAGAAATATGAAGGAGGAGAAAGCTCCTTCTACACAAGAGAGGGGCACTGAAGCTTGATAGGTGATGCCACCTATCTCAAATAGTAGTATTCCTCTAATGTAAGAAGAAAGTCAGAGAAAAAGAGAATGAAAGAAGGAAAAAAGTTTCCTTCTATACTAAAGAGAGGCACTGAATTTGGGTAGAGGATGCCACCTATCAAAAATAATAAAAATCCTCTAAAGTAAGAAGGAATGTGGGAAAGAAAAGGATATGAAGAATTTTAACTTCTACACTAGAGAGAGACACTGAATTTTAGTAGGGGATGTTACCTGCCAAAAATAATGAAAAGCCTCAACTGTAAAAAAGTTAGAGGGAAAAGAGAAGAGGAGGAGCAATTTTCATCCTACCTTAAGGGGGGTATTTATAGGACGAAAAAGGAGAAAAATTATTCAAAAATTAGGGGGAAATTTGCCTCATAAATTATTCAAAATTTTTAAAAATTATTTTAGAAGTTTTTTGAAAATTTTTGGGCCCCTAAATGGAATTTTTGGAATTCCTTAAAAAAAATCTGAAAACAAAATTGTTGAGAGAGGTCGCGGCACTTTAGCCGTTGCTCTCTCAAAAAAATAAAAGAAAAGGTGGGGACCGCATTTTAAAAAAAATTTTAATGTGATAACCGCGCCGCCTAAGGCGCGCTTTACCCGCCTCTCCAGCCAGCGCATCAGTCGGAGGCCGGTTCGACGACCGATTCACGATTGTGCCCGAATTTTTGGTCTAGATAGTCCAAATCAGACATTTTTAAGGTCCCCGTAACCATTTTTCGATGTTCCAGATCTAATTTTGGCACTTTCAAAGCTCAACAGAGCTTCAATGATCAAGTTTGAGCAAATTTAATTTTTTTAAAATGTAATTTTATAATATTTTTTATGATTCGATCAATTTAAAATATTGTGATATGTATTTTTGAACTTTTGAAGCTTTGATGTCTCAAAATAGGGGGGCAACTGATATATCATCAAAAATTATCTTGATCGGGCACGAATCTCAAGGGAAAATCAAGTTAGAAACTTTAAAAATTAAATTGGAGACCATCTAAACTTTGATTTCAGCAAACTTAAAGTCAAACTGAATGTTTCAAAAATATGAACCCAACGACACCAAATTCAACTTAATCCGAGCCCAAATTAGGCCAAATCAAAGATCCGAAGCACATTTGGAAGGTTCAAACCATAATTTAGATTATTAAATGGTCTCCAAGCATGACATGCTTATAGTCAAATCGAGCGGCTCAACGAGACAAATCCAACGAGCCTAAGATTGCCAAATTCTGATATCATTACGACAGTCAAATGCCCAGTAAACAATTCATGATCAAGGGATTCAACATTGGTCGTCCATTTAAACACTCCTAATTCACCCTTGATCTCTTCCTTATTTACTGGACATGTCACTCTCAGAAAACTATAAATAGACCCCTCATTTCTCATGAAAGGGGCGACCAAGCAAAGAGGAAAAGAAGAGAAGAGAGGAAGAGAAATCAGATATTTCTCTTACCACCAAGCTCCTCTTCAACCACCTTCCGGCCACCAACCGTTGTCGAAATTTTGCCTGGCAACTGACAGGAGCCGGACTTCTGTCCGACCACCAACTAACTCCCAACTCCACCCAGCTTCCAATTCTTGTTGGACTTCCGCCCGTAGCTGGATTTCTGCCCGTCACCAGACTTTCGTCAAACTTCTACTTGACGCCGAACTTCGGTCCATCACCAAACTTCTACCCGTCGCTCCACTTCTGCTGGTCATCAAACTTTCATCATACTTCTACCTAACACTGAACTTCTATCCATCTCCGGACTTCCGCCCGTTGCCGGACTTCTACCAATCGCCAGACTTTCGTCGGACTTTTGCCCGACATCGAACTTCCATCCATCGCCGGACTTTGACCCGTCGCCGAACTTTCGTCAAATTTCTGCCCGACGTCGGACTTCAGTCCATCACTGGACTTCTGTCCATCGCCAGACTACGGTCTTTCCAACCTTCATCGCTAGACAACGGTCTTTCTGGCCATTGTCGCCTGTTGACTACGATCCTTCCGACCTCCGTCGCCAGACAATCTGACAACGGTCTTTCCGACCTCCGTCGCTAGCCGACTATGGTCCTGCCGACCAAATGAACAAATCAATTCTGATTCTTCCAATTTCCACCATGTAATGCAATCTGTATGATGTATATTTGCTACATCAAGCTAATGTCTTCCCTCCAATAAAGGACCTCATTTGTAATCGACTGCAAATACTAGTTGATTCATTCAAACTGGGCCACTCCCCGTGATTTTTTCCCTTTTTAGGATTTTCTGAATAAAAATCTTAGTGTCTCTTATGAATGCTCCATCCTCTCTCTTATCTGATTGTGTGCAAAATTAAGACGTTAAACTTTATATTTCTCTACCGCCGCGAATATTCCAGGACGCAACAATCATTATTTTTAATTTATATAATTTATTTTTTGAAATTTCTCACTTCTTCTAAACTACGCAGAGTGAATTCTGTATCCAGCCGAGTAGCGTCATGTTTCACGTAAAGTATCGAAACAAAACCGTGATTGAGATTAATGAAAAGAGAGATCGGAAGCTAAGGTAAGTAATAAAGAACGTAGAGAGAAGAAGGGAGTAAGACTAATCTAAGAGAGCGTTGATTGCATGTGAAACTCATAAATATCAACCGTTGATATCATGCATGGATCGATCGATGGAGCGGCGCAGAGTTGTTTCAATTGATTATCTCTCTTTGTCTCCATTCTCCCATTAATGTACACACAGGCTCCTCCCTTTTTTTTTCCACAAATCAAATATCCACCATGCATGCATGAACGTGATCCCATTAGTTAGAAGAAGCCTAATCTTTCTCCCTCTCTCTCTCTCTCTATCAAAGTCTTCTACTCGGTCTTTGAAAGCTTGCTAGCTAGCTACTGAAGTCTTAATCTCTGGAGTTCATTCAGGTTCTTTATGTTATGAAGGATTCCTCTTCTACTTTCTTATGAAATGGATGAAAAAGAGGTGGAAGACAACTACTCGGTAATTCTTCATATATTATCAGCTAGGGTTTATTTCTTATATATGTACATAGATGGCTTCTTACTTCTTCTTCTTATATTTAGTTAAAAATTTTGTTTTATATTTCTAAGAATCGTAAAACAGCTATAAAAGATGTTTGCAGCGAACAACAATCACAATAATATTGCAATGATTATAGAACCACTGAAAAGATTTTTGTGACGATTATAACCGCTGCAAAATCCGAATAAATGGTCTGTGAAATTTTTTTTTTCCTTGTAGTATATACTGTCTTAACCGTTAGTTTATAATATCATTCAGTAAAGCAACATAGGCTAGCTACTTAAGGATCATCTCACACAGAGTACTTATTAGGGCACATTTGAATACTCAAAGGCTTAAAGCTGAAAATTTATATTTTTCTTAAATTTTTTTCAATATTGAAGATTAACACAAAACACCTCGATCGATCTTCTTTCTCTCTCTTTCTTGTTGAGAGTTTTATATTCTGCAACAAAAGAGACTGTATTTTAATTCGAATTCAATTAATAAGCTATTTCTTCAATTAACTTCGTTCATAGTGATTGGCATTAAGAACACTACATATATTTTATAAGGATAAAATGATTTGAAATATATTTTTTAATTTATCAAATATATAAACCATTAACTTCTTTTAAAGAAAATTCTTAATGTTTTGTAAAATAGCATTTATCTCTGAAAAAAATTAATAATTTGTATTATCAACTTATTAGTAAAATTTTTATTCTATGAATAAAACTAAAATCTAAGTTTTAAAAATTAACTTCAATCATAAAAACCAAATAATTAAGATCTTAACAGATCATAGAGATTGAAAGTTGATAGTTCTAATTTCTTAAAACTTTGGTGATATTAATGTAATGTTATATATTAAAATCATAGTCTTAAAAGTCTTAATAAATTGAAATGCTTATTTATTAAAAAAATTTTGCTCCATATGAGCAGTAAGATTTTTCTTTATCTTTGTCTCAGCTCTTAGTTTATGGCAGCAAAGCATTCCTTCTTGATGTATTGTATCAAAAACAATGTATATATTGATGAAGAAATACTTTGTTTCTTAACTATATAATTTACACGCGCAGGCACATCAGCCGACAGCTTTCGGAGCACTGGACCCCACAGATCAAAACGCCGCCGGCGGAAGCATCGAAATGGTGGACTACATGCTAAACACGTCTCCTGCGCCGCCGCCGCCGCCGCACCTAAGTTTCGCAGAAGTAATGCAATTCGCCGACTTCCGGCCAAAACTCCACGCGCAGCCGCAGACTCAAGTCTCCGGCGACGTCGTGGATGTCGAGAGCTGCTTCTTCAAGTTTCCTTCTTTGCCTTCTCCATCTCCTCTTCCTTATGATGAAATCGACGGCGGCGAAGATCAGGATCTGGAAGAAGAGGAGGCTCATCGGTTCTCCGATCTGAATGCGGCGGCGACGGCGACGGCGGTGGCGGCGGGTTCTTCAGTACAGGAGATCGGAGGAGGTGGTGGAGCGGATCAGGGTAAGAGTGGTAGTAGGAGGAAGAGAGGGAGGTCTATGAAGACTAGTGAGGAAGTGGAGAGTCAGAGGATGACTCATATTGCTGTTGAGAGGAATCGGAGAAGACAGATGAACGAGCATTTGCGGGTGCTTAGGGCTCTAATGCCTACTTCTTATGTCCAAAGGGTACGCATTCGATCCTATTGGACTAAACATTATTTGAAATGCGCAATATTTGTGAGTGAAGCATTACTCACTAATCTTACATCTTTAAGGAGTAATTATTTCAATGAGAGGAGATTAATATTTTTTTTTTGGAACTAATTAGGATACGATATTTGGCATTATATATATATATATATATATATATATATATATATATATATATATATATATATATATTAGCTCCATTTTATCATGATTATTGCGTCTTGGAAAATTTGTTGTGGCAGAGAGATATAGAGTTTAGCGTCCTAGCTGTGTACGAAGATCCAACACATAAACAGATAAAAATTAGGAGTGTAGCATTCATAAGAGACATTGAAATTTTTACGTGAAATCCTCTAAAAAGGAGGAAAAATCATAGGACATGGCCCAATTTTAATGAATACACCAGTATTGATGGTTGGTTATAAATAATATCTCTCCTCGGAATAGGGTACTTGCTTAATGTAGCAAATACACATTACATAATAGTTGACCCTAAAAGAGTGTTGACATATTTGTTTGATTAGTAGGACTTTAGTCGTACGACGGTGGTTGGAGGGACCATAATTGGCAGGCAAAGAGAGGTCGGAGGACAATAGTTGTTGGGCGAAGGTAGTCGAAGGGACCGTAGTCGGTGGGCAACGTTGGTCGGAAGGATCGTAGTTGGGGAGCAATAATGGTTGGACGAACCGTAGTCAGCAGGCGATGGTGATCAAAATGACTGTAGTCGGTGAACGACAGTGGTTCAAGGGATCGTAGTCGACAGGTGGTGAAGGTCATAGGGTCGGCGGGCGATGTTGGTCGGAGGGACCAGCCGAGCGACAGTGGTCTAAGGGATAGTAGCTATTTTGCGACGGTGGTCGGAAGGACCGTAATCGGTGGGCAAGGGTGGTCGAAAGGAACATAGTCGGCGAGCCATGGTGGCCGTAGGGACCGTTATCGGTGGACGACGATGGTCGAAAGGACCGTAGTCAGTGGGTGACCGTGGTCGAAGGCCAGGCGGTGGTTGGGCGGAAGTTCGGCTCTGGTCAGGACCGGATGGAACTCCGATTGCATTCGGAGGCTGGGCGGTGGTCCAATATGGTCTTTGATGGCGGTGTAGGAGCTCTTAAAGCCTCAGAGCTCTCTCCAATCTCCATCCATAGGCCTCTCCTCATGTAGAGAGTGGGGTCTATTTATAGACTTTTGTGAGTGGCACATCTCGTAAATATAGAGAAGATTCAGGGCAAGTTCAGAGTGCTCCATCGGATGGCCCGTATTGATTCTCCCATTCATATAGTATTTTTCAAGTATTTAAATGTCTTAATGATGTCAGAATTCAGCGATCTTGAACTCGTTGGATTTGTCTCGCTGAGCCGCTCAGTCCGACTTTAAGCATGTCATATTTGGATATCATTTGATCATTCAATTTAGGCTTTGAACCTTTCAAATGTGGGTTGAGTCTCCGATTTTGACCCATTTGGACTCGGATTGAACCAATTTTGATGTCATTGGGTTCGTCTCTTCGAGACTTTCAATTTGACTATACGTTTGATGAATTTGAAGTTCAGATGGTCCCGAATTTAATTTTAAAAGTTTCTCAAGATTTGTGCTCGCTCAAGGTAATTTTTGGTGACTTATCAATGATTTTTTTTTTTTTTAATCTCATCAAAAGCAAAGATTGACTCTGCAGTAGGGACTGTCATTGATTTCGGTAACCTTTTGGTTATGATTTATGATTATCGAATTCAAAAAAGTAGGATGATTAAAGTTAAGAGTATTGGTCTAATTAAATAATTGAGAGCAATTAATTTGTTCATGAATTCCTCCAATTAATTTATAAGATTCATTGTAATCGTAAGGTTGAAAATTATCTCGAGTATATCCGGCTTTATTTAAGGTTGGAAGACTAATTGGATTTTTTAATGTTATGAACTCCTCTGCTTATATTTGATGATAATTGAACATATCATCATGAAAATATTATTGGTTATCTCAAATTAAGATTTGATGCTTTTTATTCTATGTTATGATGTGAAATATGCCTATCTATATGCAAAATTTATGTATAACACCTTTATATCCTCATCATATTAGGGCCTCATTTAAGACGGCTTAATTTTGTCTTTTCGGTTTTGAAATGATAAAGTTATTTTTAGGTTGCTGTTTTTATGTGACACTTTTATAAAACTGTTTTTTACATAACTTCATTTTTGTACTGTTTTCAAAAAAAATTTAGTATTGGCTTTTCCATTAGAAATCTTCATTCTCTCAAACAAAATTTTTTAAAACTAACATTTACAAAAGGTAGCGGATAACCAAACGAAGCCTAAGAAAATGGTCGGATAAGTATTGGATGTACCTATAAGTATCATATCAATTTACATAAGAAAAAAGAATTGGTGGGTCTTGATCCAATCATGCCTAAAAAAGCATGCAAAGCTCTACAGATTATGGCTTTATTTGGGACGACTATTTTGCTGTTTCTTAAAGTAGTTTTTTAGTACAAAAATTAAAATTTTTGTACTAGAAAGCTACATATTGGACGATTTTTTTACTGTTTCTTAAAGCAGCTTATTAGTACAAAATTAAAATTTTTTAACTAAAAAACTACTTTAAGAAGCAATAAGAAAGCCATCCCAAATGAAACCTAAGTAAAACTTGCATGAGATCTTACGTACTTTACCTACAAATTAGCGAAGCAAAATAGCAAAATAAATTACATCAACACTTAAATGTCACGCATATGCCATAAGGGATAAGCGTTATTAGGTTTGATCAGTAAAATTATAATGAAATCTTAAAAAATAAAATGAATATTTCTATTATATATATAATGAATATTTTCTATCATTTTCGTTCTTTATAACAAATACAGGGAGACCAAGCTTCCATTATCGGCGGCGCAATAGAGTTTGTTAGAGAGTTAGAGCAACTCCTACAGTGCTTGGAATCCCAGAAGCGCCGCCGCTTATACGGCAGCGGCGCCGTCGACGCCTCCCTGCCAGTTCCCATGCCACAGCCGCCGCCGCCTCTGCCACCCTTCTTCCCACAGCTCCCTCTCGCCGGCGTCGACACCTCCGATGGCAGCGTGGGGCTCCGGGAGGATATGGCAGAAAACAAATCTTCATTGGCCGACATCGAAGTGCGACTTCTCGGCCTCGACGCCATGATCAAGATTCTCTCACGGCGGAGGCCAGGCCAGCTTCTCAGGACTATTGCTGCATTGGAGGATATGCAGCTTAGCATTCTCCATACCAATATCACAACTATTGAGCAGACTGTTCTATACTCCTTCAATGTCAAGGTAATTTATAACTCTTTAAATGTTTATTATGCGATTTTAATAAAGCCAGTTCTGTTTTTCTAGCATTTTTTTCTTTAAGATTGATTGTTTTCATATAGTTAATCAAACAAGAAAGGGTTGTCTAAACGGGTCGAGTCGAGTACCTGCCTAATCTAAATATGCTCTTTTAATTCTTATTGAGCTTAATTAAATAACTCATTTGAAAATTATTAGGCTCGAGCTAGTTTGAAAAGCTCACGTTTGATTTATAAATAATTAAATTTGTTTAGTATATATTTTATTATAATATTATGAAATTGATTTTAAAATATATTTTAATTTAAACGACCAGCTCAACATGCTTACAAGCAGAAGCAGGCTGGGCTCGAGCTCAAACTAATTGCTCGATAAACTCGACTCGTGAACTTGCTAGCAAGTCGAATTTGAGCCGGCTGAGCTCAGCAAAGCAAAACTCCATCATAATATTCAATTTTAAAATGAGGCCACTTGTTATTAATTAGTATTATAAAATATTTACATGAATTTATTTCAAAGAAAAAGGCGAGGATATTCAATCAAATTTTTAGTCACCGTAGATTTTAAATTTGATAAATTTAGTATAATATGTGGTTAATATAAACTATAATTTTGTATTCATATAATGCACTTATTTCAAAATAAAATAATAATTTAAAAATTCATTATGATCAAATTTATTATTCATTTTTTATTTATTTATCATTTTCATTAGATATAATTTTATTTATCAAAAAATTTTTATTTACAGATCATTGAAATAGATATATGGCTATGGCTTACAGCATACAAAATTTAATAGATGTGAATTACTATTTCAAATAAATAATATATTATATTTTGATCAAATAAATATTATTTTATAAGATAAAATTTATAACAAATATACAAGATGTTTTACTTAATTACTTATTTGTTGTTTTTTTATATAATTAACTGTTAATTTGAAAATCGTTAATTTATTAACAGAAGCTATGTTGCCCATCTTCAAGTATAAATTTAATGGAGGATTATAATAATATTCTTAATCAAATTCATGTTAGACAGATCACTGCAGAGACGAGTTGCACTGCGCAGGAGATTGCCAACTCGGTTCAGCAAATACTTGGCTTCATTGATGACAGTAGAGAGCACTACTGATATCCCTCCACAGTTTTCTACTGAATTTCAAGTGCGTGCATATATATTACATGACATAAATGGTGGTGGTATTAGGCTTCATTTGGACAAGCTTTCTTACTGCTTTTTAAAGCAATTTTTTAGTACAAAAAATTTGAGTTCAAAAATTTTTTTACTTAAAACCTCCTTTAGAAAGCAGAAAGAATGTCCCAAACGAAACCTTAATGAGCATAAATGCTACTATAGTGTGAATCAACAATGTATCTTCATTCAGCATATATTAATACACGATGATGAAAATAATTAAAGGAAGCATCCAGTTTTATGGAGATATCACTGTAACTTTGGAGTGCAAAGTGGTGATGGCACTATATATGATTGATACTTCTATCAAATAAAATTGATTACTCGTTCTTCTGTTGTGTTACTTATGCTGCATACACACAGTTTTTATTGATCTGAAGAGTGTATCCAATATCTAAAGAAATAAGAAAAATATGCATGTATATGCAGAGAATCCTCTAACACTAGCTTCAGAAAAGTAAAGAAGCATATACAAGTATTCACATATAGATTAAGGCTAACTGAATACAGACTTTAAGAGTATTTATCTGTTGTTTCCATATGAATTAGTTAACAGAAGTATACAAACATGACAATCCATAATTATACTTGTATGGAAGATTACTAAAATTGGATTTCAAATGAGAAAACCTTAAGGCCGATGTGCCGTGTTGGTGACAGTGACAGTAGAGACCTCGGCCTCGACACCGCAGATGTTATGACCCTTGCAGACCTTGTAGTAGCCATTCTCGCCCCAGTTCTCGCCCCAGGAGTTCTTTATGATCCAGTATGGCTTGTTCTTCAAGCGAATCGGAGCATAGCCTGCTGAACCATAGCCCACCAACAGCACACCATGATCTTGATTCTTACTGCAAAAGTAAGGGCAAGACACGCCACTGATGTAGAACTGCATGTATAATGCATTGATAGCCACTGCATGGATGACAATATCATAAATATTTAATTAGTCCTCTCATTGCAGTGAAAAAAACTTAAGTAGCACTAACAAGTTTATATTTGATTGGCCTTTTCAATTGTTTCTTTCATATATGTAACCAAAAGTATCACAGCTGCGGATAAACAAGTCGTAGCACACTCGGAAACAAAATGTATATGCCGTCAGTTCGAGTTGTTTTATCTTTCTAGTGTCGGCAATTCATTGCTAAAGCTGTCGTGTAAAAAAATTTGATCTTCCACAATTTGAATATGACAGTAAATCATGTAACTTATTTTTCAATCTCATGCTACTTAATAGCATCGGCAAAAAGATTCATGAAGCTAATATCTGAATCTCAAGATCGACAGACTGCTAGTTGATGGCTTTAAGATCGCAAAAATTTGATGGGATAAAATTGGCCGAAAAGTGAATACAAGTAATTGAGCAATAGAGGGAATTGATTCAGGGATGGAGGAAAGGAAGGAGCAATTTCGAGAGATCGAAAGGGTTAGTTGATCCTTTGAAAGCCTCTTTCTCTCTATTCCTAGCCCTACTCGAATGGAGAAACTACACCAAAGGCTCATGTTCCCCAATGGCACACCTAGGATCCCATTATAATATAGGGACTTTGATCATTCAATGGATGGTTTCACATGGAAAATAAGCATGTGCTCTTGTAAATAAGTTGATTAAATGTAGCAAGAACTTCAAGTGTTGGAATAGTAAATCTTGAAGATGTTGAGAATGAATTTGAGGAAATATGAAGAGACAATGGGATACAAACCTACTGATAAGAAAAGATTTTGAAGATGAAGATAGAAAAGACTGATAAGTGCAAATATTTTAATAACTTTATAATTGGAATATAAAATGTAAAAACATGAATTATAATAATAACCAATTTAAAAACTCACAAAACGTTTGTCTTCTACATTAATTGTATGGACATAACTTTATAATTGGAATATAAAATGTAAAAACATGAATTATAATAATGACCAATTTAAAAACTCACAAAACGTTTGTCTTCTACATTAATTGTATGGACAATAATGACATTCAACTAATAATTAAAATTTAACAAGACTGCCTTGTAGGCATAACAAACGTGTTTGATTATATAAATATAGAATAGCTCATGCTATCTAATTAATCACTTTACCAATTCCAGTGATCATTTTAGGCTTTTGAAAAAGAATATTATTAAACGGTGTTGTCAGGAAACCGGCCATTGATGTGCAATAACAAAGTTAATATAGACTAACCTGCAAGAGGACCATGCTTCACAAGGTTTGCAGTTATTTGATCTTCATCAAGCGAGACAACACTGAAGTTAGCAACAGAAGCTGCAATCTTCTCCTCCCTAAACTTGCAGCCACCTTGGTCAGTTCCAGTATATGGGTAGTCTTTCTCTGTCTCGAGCCCACCTGATTTGAGCACGTACTCAAAAGCAGTTGTCATCAATCCACCATTGCATCCCGAATCACACGCATCAGGCTCAGATGCATCACACTGTTCAAATAAGAAAAAGAAAATCATGATGATGAAATATTGTGATAAAAAATAAGTAGCCACTCCTACAATAGAATTATGATATAGCAATCTTAAAAATAAGTAGCAATCTTAAACATTCATTGAGTACATTTTCAGACCCAAGGACCAGACCAAAGCCTATATGTGAAATATTTCAATTCCAGGGTTATGATAAATCAATCGTTGAACCATGCAAAAACTCAATCAAATTAAAACTATAAGAAGCATTGGTGCTATGGCTCTGACTTTTGTTCGAATATAAATGAATGAGAGCTTCCCGGGTAGAAATGACAATTGGAAAGAACTCATTGCTTCACAGGAACTGCCATCTTAAGAAAGAATACGATACATGAGACTTTAACCAAATATAGAATAAGGACAAGTAAGAGAACGTGGCAGATGATTCAAAACATTCTAGAGTAGGCCACATGTCTAATCTATTTAGACTTCTTATTTTCTTCCATGACTCCAATTTAACCAGAGAAGCAGGCAATAAGTGCTATGTTTTTCATTTATGATTCTTTAAACATTTTGAATTATACTAATGTGTGATATATAATATCTTAAAACCAAGTAAAAACCCAAAAGGGTTTCTTGGAAATATCTAGAAAAAAACACATTTTTTAAATTGGAGACAGAAAATTTACTTTGCTCTATATTAATTGTTTCCATTCCTATCTATCTTCTTATTTTAAAGTTAAAATAAGGATCTATGAGGATGTAAGGAATCAGAGCAAAAGAAAATGGAAGCTAATTGAAATTTTCCAACAAACAGGGGCAGATTCACATTTAAGCCAAAAATTACCAGAATTTCGTTCAGGCAAGTTTTTATTTTTTTTTTGTATGCCCTTGATCCAAGGGATAGGCAAGTTGTGTTTGAGGATAGACCAAAGTACCGCCCAAAGTGTTCAATGAATGGTCATAACCCTGAGAACTATTCTGTGATTCTAGATTAGAATTTGAATTCCTCCCGAGACATTATTTAAGAGGGTGATGTAAACCTATATGTTCTCACTCATTTGCCTGCCATATAATGTTGACGTTGAAATCTCTTCATCCGTGATTTTTTTCCCTCGTATTTCTCAAAAAACGGTGACTTTAGGAGATAAATTTCAAACTCTTCCTATTGTTGTGGATATTATTGATGGAATAAGTTTTTTCAGATTCACAAATGGACAAGGATCGATATGTTCCTTTTTATGAGCCTTCGCAAACAAGTTATTGGGTTTGAGGGAGATAAATTTCAAAAAATTCATTCTATACTTGTAGAGACCGCTGTGACTATTAGTGGCATTAATATTCTTACACGGGAATTGAACGTTGAGGTGGGTTACATTAGTCTCAGTGAATCTGACTCTTTGGGTTTTACATTAGGGTGGGTAGAGGATAACAAGAAATTATTCCTTCATTGGAAAAGCAGCAATAAAAATTAAAAATACATCAGGGAGTTCAAACACACTAGATATTCCAATAATTAAAAATTGAATTTTTTCTCTTACAACGGAGCAATGACACTGATTTTTAGCTTTGACTTGAATTGTGGCATTTTGGTATTGGATTGGAATTGTGATATTTTGGTGTTGACTTCGAATTGTGACATTTTCAACATATACTAGATTGCTTATTCACATATGGATCATTTTTATCTAGGTTCTTCTTCGAAGTTTGTTCTTATGTATTTTGGATTCGTGATCAAGACCTATATAGCATATCCTTACAATATTTTCTTTCGCTCCAAATTCCTTTGTAACTTTCAACTCCACTCTTGTGATATTTTTCTTTCTGCTAAAAAGAAACAAGGCTAATGATGAAGATGTTGCTGCCATCTCACCAATCAAAATTATATCATCCGTGAAAAATATAAATCAAATCTCACTTTGAATGTCCTTTTGTAAGCATCTCCTTAATATGAGAAGATATAAACCAATGTTAATCCTTGATGTAATCCAGCTGTAACTGAATATTATTTGGTCATTCAGCAGCTACTTCTAAATTCTAATTCAAGACAGCGATTCACCACATATATTTTATAACTTGAACATACCTTTGACAAGCATATTTCTTAATGAACACCAAATCAATTCTCATGATTCTTGAATCATGTCTTTTTAAGATCAATAAAACTATATGAAAATCTTTTATCTACTTTTATTTTTTTAATTAATTGCCTTGAAAAAAAAATTACTTCCAAAGTAGAACTTGCATGAAACAAAATTATCTGAAATTAATGTAATTTTCAACTCTATATTTCATTACTCCTATAACTTTGTTGTGTTTGACTTAGCACCCTAAATAAAAATAAAGATTTTTGTTTGTATTGCCGTATTAGAAAAACTGAAGTTAGAGAGGCTTTAATGAAAATGAAGGGTGGAAAAGCTGTTGGACCTGATGATATTCCAATAGAGGTGTGGAAATGCTTAGGAGAAGAAGGGATTTCTTGGCTTACTTAACTTTTTAATACTGTTTTGAAGACTAAAAAGATATCAGATGAGTGGAGAATGAGCGTGTTATTCCCTATTTTTAAGAATAAAGGTGATGCACAAGATTGTGCGAATTATAGAGGAATTAAGTTAATGTGTCATACTTTAAAACTACGGGAACGAGTTATGGAGCATAGGTTGCGGCGTGATACTAATGTTTCTCAAAATCAATTTGGATTCATGCCAGGTAGGTCTACTATGGAAGCCATACATTTATTAAGAGGTTTGATGGAGAAATATAGAGAGAATAAGGAGGATTTACATATGATATTTATTGATTTAGAAAAAGCATATGATAAAGTTCCAAAAAAAGTGCTATGGAGAGTTCTTGAAAAGAAAGGAGTTAATAACGCTTATATTCAAATCATTAAAGATATGTATGCAGGAGCTATTACTTGTGTTCAAACACAAGGTGGTTTGACCAAGTATTTCCCTATTTCCGTTGGATTACATCAAGGATCAGCCTTAAGCCCGTATCTTTTTGCTTTAGTCATGGATGTTCTCACTAGACATTTGCAAGAGGATGTACCTTGGTGTATGCTTTTTGCTGATGATATTCTTCTTGTTGTTAAGACTAAAGAGGGAGTTGAAGGTAAACTAGAATTGTGGAGGTCAACCTTAGAGTCTAAAGGTTTCCGCTTGAGTAGATCTAAAATAGAATATATGGAGTGTAATTTTAGTAATAATAAACCTAGTGAGGGGATTGTGACTTTGGGCGATCAAGTCATTAATAAGAGTACACATTTTAGATATCTTGGATCTATTGTTCAGAGTGATGGTGAAATAGATGAGGATATTATCAGCAGAATCCAAGTTGGATGGTTGAAATGGAGGAATGTATCGGGCTTATTGTGTGATAGAAAAGTACCCCTCAAACTTAAGGGAAATTCTATAAGATGGTGGTGAGACCTGCAATGCTTTATGGTGCCGAATGTTGGCCATTAAAAGAGAAGCATAATTCTAAGTTAAGTGTTGCAGAGATGAGGATGCTCAGGTGGATGAGTGGCTTTACCCTTAGAGATAGGATACGAAATGAGCATATTCGTGAAAAGGTTGGAGTAGCTCCAGTGGAAGATAAGATTAGAGAGAGTCGCCTTAGATGGTTTGGTCACATAAAACGGCAGCCTCCCGATGACCCGGTTAGGAAAGTAGAGGTCTTAGATTTGACTTATATTAAGAAAGGTAGAGGTAGACCTAAAAAGACTTGGTTAGAAAATATTAGAAATGATCTTTCTTTATTAGATTTAAACGAGAATTTGACTTTTAACAGGACACAATGGAGAAAAAGGATTCATGTAGCCGACCCCACGTAGTGGGATAAATGCTTGATGTTGTTGTTGTTGTTGTTTTTGTTGTATAACTTTGTTGTGTTTCTCATTAGTTTAATTCCTCCATGACTATCATAATTTTGAATGTCTCATTTGACATGAACAAATCCCTCGCTCTTGAAAATTGGAACCAAAATGCATCTTCGCCAATCTTTTGGCATCCTCATGATTTTTAAAATTCCGGTTAAAAGATATGTTAACTAAAATATTGTAGTATACCCTCTAACTCTTTAATTCTTAATTACAATCACCTCTGGACCTAAAGCTCTCTCTTCTAAAAACATGAAAGATATAATAGAACTACAAAAGAGGACTCAATTATCAATTCAAACAACTTTGTTCCAGCTCGAATTGCATCATATACCAAAATAGGACATGCTGCCTATAATACTCATGATGATGTCGAAAAGATTATACGAGGTTTGGATAGCTAGGCTTGTCAGCTCAGGCAGCTCAGCTTAGTATTAAATCAAATTCTCTCCATGTTAAAATTATGTAGAAGCATGAATATAGGATTCAATTACAACAATGCAGATTAGCGAGAAAGCATAAGGCTTATGGCTTTAGATGGAGAGAAAATAGGTGAAGAGTACACTTGGAGGCTGACAAGAGTGTTGGCAATAGACGTTAGTTGACATCTTCAGCTATAACAGGCCTTTCACTAACTTTCTCTATCTCTCTTCCGAGGATGGTTGATGGCTTACAACTGTTGATCCTCTGATGAGGTGATGTCAAGAAAGCAGCCGTATCATGAAAATTGAATAGTTGCTGCCTAGTTTGCGGGTATAATTTTTTTTTTTTTGATACGAAAGTTAAAACTAAGATTAGGGTAACTATAATTTGAACTAATTAAATCTTCAGCAAATCTAAATTGTATTAAGAATTCCCAGTGCCTTGGATTTATTTCTGCTAGTTTAGGTTGAATAAGAAATTTATCCAATTAGTGCTCAAATTTGAGGTTTTTGACCTAATCAACCTATTTAATGAAAAATACAGTTAAAATGAGATGAATTCCCTAAATTCTGAAAAATTTAATGAATTTAAAAAAAAATTAAGTATTAAATAATAAATTGTTAATGAGTAACTTATTATTAATGACAGTTTTAATTGTAATGGGAGATAGTACAGGGGTTTAAAACTCATTTTTTTGTCTTAGGTTTTTCTTATAGAGTCTTCAATGTTGTTAGGACCAAGTGAATTGAGTTTAGCAATTATAAGTTCCCTCTCGTAATAATATGAATATTAGTATGCACTCGTTTGAACATGTATTCGAGTTATAAATCTCATGTTGTATGATTACTTTGTGTGACATAATGATAAGTTGATTAAATATTTTGGCTAATTTTCAACTGATATAATTTAACTAACATATGTTAATTTGTATTGAAAATGCATACCCAAGATTTATCTTCAAACTTATATGATTTATTTATGAACTTATGAAATAATAACATATTTCAATCTGAATTTGAAACTCTGTTGAACATATTAAAATTTTACCATGAGCAAATCACTTATATTTTATTTCCATTTTTATTATCAGAAGAGAAATTGGCGTGTGATGTAGAAGGATGGAGATTTGCATGGACCAACACCATTTTAGCTTAAATTAGGTGACAGGCCTATCTAATCTGATCTGTGATGTGAGAGTTGATGAGTTTCATGAGAGT
The DNA here is from genome assembly GCA_019925795.1 of Dendrobium chrysotoxum. Classification (NCBI taxonomy): domain Eukaryota; kingdom Viridiplantae; phylum Streptophyta; class Magnoliopsida; order Asparagales; family Orchidaceae; genus Dendrobium; species Dendrobium chrysotoxum. Next base: position 45,362,132 of record CM034301.1, read on the forward strand.
AATTTAGCCATTATCTGCCTGTTTAGACAAACTATAACTAATAGGTAAACAATTTACACCTAATTCATCTAAATATGACAATCTATATCCTCTATATGATAATCTTTGCTAAGAATTTAATTGTAATATGATTCAACGTTTGAATCTAACATATTGAATCGATCTAACATGTCATATCTTTCATTTGCTTAATCTTCTACTCTGACACTCATTATTGAATTCATGTATTTGTTTTTTTCATCTTATACATATTTGTTCATTTGTGTCTTATTATGAACTTTAAAGGAATGCATAAGTCTATTTGTTTTGACCCATAATTACTATATTATGATTTAGCTGCCTACTCAGTTAGAAACTCATCTCATTTTATGTATAGCCAATGAGATTATAAATAAACTGTTAGGTGGGGCTTTTTTATGACCTGGTTTTATATAGATGTGTCGCTATTTAGTTTTCTGAGCCTAATTGGTGGATGTAAACAGTTATAATTTTTGATAAAATTGTATATACTTGTTTTTGGACGAATATAACATATTAGTATCATGGTCGTTCAGTCATTATATATGCTGCCAAAATTTTCAGGAACTAATGGGTGGGACCTGACAACGCCACAGCAGCACAACATCATAAATTAAACAACCTAGGAATAAATCCCGTACTCTCATGGAAGAATAACCAATTAAAAAGAAACGAGAACCACACCACTGGAATTTTAATAAGCTGAATCCAAATAAGCCTTCTAGTACCTTTAACAAATTCAATAATCAAATAGAAAAATCAAGCAAGCGGTAAGAAGGGCAGGAGATTGGATATTGAAGAAAACGAACCATGTGGTCACAGTCGACCATCTGCTGCTCGCTCAGACTCACAAGATTACCAGTGGACAAAAAGTTCGCCCCTTCCATCGCCCCGACCGCACTGAACGACCAGCAAGATCCACAAGATCCCTACAAATCCATTATTTTCAAAATAAATTAAAGATCGGATTAAAAGGAAACAGCTTTTCGTGATAAGAAAATAAAGTCAGGCAAATACCTGATCCTTCACCCCTGTTACGGCACCATGATCCCTCCAGTCAAAATCCGTGGGAAGATCGCTCGTTGGCAGAAGCGGAGCATCATGAATAGACTTCAAAGATCGACGGGTTTTCCGAATCCCAAGATACTGCCGTTGAAACTCCGCCGGCGTTAGGTCAGAGAACTTGGTAACACCATATACAGCAGAGGGGTCGAGCTTCTGGTGCCTCCTAGCCATCTTGAGATTGGATTTGAATACCTCAAAACGGTAGGCATGCTCCTCGGCATCCGAGTACTTCTTCCCGTAGTTACGGAGGAAGTTCGAGAAGTGGGCCTCCGCGTTCAGCGTCAGCTCGTCCTCAGCGTCAACGGCGGTTGTTCCGTCCACAACCTGCCGTATCATCGGGTCTTCCACGACAGCAGCAATTGCCACGGCGAGGAGGGAGAGGAAGAGGAAGGAGAGGCGGAGGAAGAGATGAGCCATTGGTGTCTGAGATTACAAAACTCTGCTTGCCTGCCTCACCTTTGAGGCATTCTGAGTTTTATACTGAAGCTTGATTGCGTGCTCACTTGGTAGTGTATTTTGAGCCAGTTAGATGGCGACGCGTGTCCGTGTAAGGTTTGCTTGCCATGCTATTTTGAACAACCGGCAGCTTGTACTCTAGTGCGATCGGTGGAGAGTCCTACACGAATTGGAAGCTTTGATTAGGGGCATAATGGCATTGCTTACTTGGTTGGGATATTTTTTTCGCCATTTTTATTTTTTAAATCTCAATTATAATTTTTTAACTATTATTTTAATAAATATTTGTACTATAAAATTAATTTCTATAATAATTTTCAAAAAAATTAATATTTTTACAGTGTTTTTATACATCTTTATAAGTCTTTTGTTTGTAAGAAAAACAAAAAATACTATGTGAGAATTAAATAGCGTCGTAGTTCATAATTATAAATTAGTTATTTATTTTATTATTCATTTCCATTATGATATAATGTGAATATTCATAGATATCCAAAGAATAGATTATATAACGAATACACTGTTGTTATGTTGTATAATTAACATGTAGCACCCATATAATTATATATTTTAATATTATATAAAGATTTTGTTTGAAATAATTTTTTTACTATTTTCTAAAGCATTTGAACTAAATTTTTTGTAAAAAAAATTACTTTAAAAAATAGTAAAAAGTTATTTCAAACGAAACCAAATATTTAATAGACCGTCCATTTAAAAATATGGCCCAGAGGGACTAATGAGAGAATACAAAAGTTAATTGATGTGTATCTTGATGCAAGGTTGTAATTAGATCCGACCTATCGTCAAATTTATAGGAGGTGACAAAATTTTAAATTTATTCATGATTGGAGAAAGTTTTGTTTCTCTCTCTTATAAAAATGTTCAGATTTTTATTTTTATTTTTTTAAATTAAGAGACGTGGCTCAATAATATTGAAGAAAGAAGGTACATTGACATGATACTTCTTCAAAAAATCAATTTAATTAGGCATAAATTTTGCAGGATTTTTAAATTATAATGTTCTAAAATTAAATTCAGGAAAAATTATATTCTAATTTCAATAAATTTATAATCAAATATATTGACCTCTAACCATCGATCGGCCCCACTGACCCATGGCCCCACTCACACAATCATCTGCTCTCCCTAGTAGATATTATTCTTTGCAGATACCGGACGGGAGAACCGTCCGATTACGCTTAGATACCGAGCCTCGATGCTACTCGTTATTGAGCTTGATATCATGACATATTTTTATTGAAGCCGGGACGCCATCCAAATTCCACGCATAATAAAATTTCTCTCCTAGAGACATGACTTCGTTCAAACGAAACTCTCTCGTTTCCTCTGTATCTCGTGCAAAGTAAGTAACCAAAGCCCGGCTTCATTCATACGCATTTGAGACCCCCCAACCCGCTCCCTCTCTATTCGTTCACAAGAAACACACATAAGAGCCGAGCTCTCTCTCTCTCTCTCTCTCTCTCAGTTCACTTGTATGTTCCCGCAAGCAAGGAAGTCGAAGCCCCCAGTTCGCCTACCCGTGCAGTATCCCTCTGATCCAGCCCATCTCGCGCAAGCCAACGCCCAACGTCCAACCTGCCCCCACACCCTCGACCCAACTCCGGACCCATGCCGCCCCATCCTAGGCCGCACGCGACCCTCTGCCTTCCGCCCAGCACCTGCTCGCGACCTAGACTCAAGCCCAGCGTGCCTTCATCCACTCCCACTCGATCTCTCTGTGCGAGGAAGACCAGATCGACCCTCTTCGACCCTACCTCTCTCTGTCCGATTGAGCACTCCCGCACGTAGGAACGGGATCGAACTCCCTCTCTCGCTCAAGCCTTAATCAAAGCCTCCAATTCAGATTTGGTTGATCCTTCACCGTCAGCATTACTAAAATATAAATGAATAAATTTCTTTCTTAATTGCTTGCTTAAATAACATATACACTTTTAATTTGAAGACCTACGTCGTCGTATCTTAGATCCTTCAAAAAATGTTCAAATTGACGCTCACGTTGTTGCATATTAGATCCAGTCGGGAAGAACTTATATTGAAGACCTCGTGTCATTGTATTTTAGATCCGGCCAGAAAGAGCCAAAGGCAAGTGCCTCCCAACCTCCCTTCACGGGAAGGAGACGCTGGAAGGTTGTCGGATTTTTGAATGACAAAGAACCCTAAATAATTAATTAAAAAATATATTATAATAATAAAAAGAATAAAAATAAATAAATAAATAACAATCATTTAAAATATTAATCAAAATAAAAAAGGGACAAAAAGATTATTTTTGATATTGAACATGTGTGCCTCATGAAATCTAAGATACTTCAAATTGTTTTGAGGATATTTCTAGGGTTGTCCCTAAAAATACAATACATTTAGATAGGCAATTCAAAGAAGATGCAAATTCAAGCAAAACTACTTCCAAGTCATCCAAGAATTCGAATGTTTTAGGAAATTCAAAAAACATCACTATTGACCTAACCAATATAGAGAGGGATAACTCACTTGATATACAACCAAACCTCAGACCTGTCATAACCCAACCCGACCATGATATGTTAGATAGTGTTGAGCTGTGATGGACAAATCTCAAGATCTAATTTTGTAATATTCAGATTCTCTTCCAATATTCATTTTAATAGACTACAGACTATAGAGCTACTAAAAGTATTCAAAGTATTGTAAATAAACTCATCCACAAGATTGCTTTCATTTCATTAAAATATATTTCTATACTATAGTGCTTGACTACGAATAAAAGCTACAAAATTGAAAAAAAAATTAGTCATGACTATACAAAAATCAAAACAAAAAAAATATCTATAAATTCAAATTTGATCATGAACTGCTAATTGCTAATCAATAAACTCCTTCCCTTTTTCAGATCCTAAAAAATCAGAAGCAAAATCACAGTGAGCTCAACCAGCTCAGCAAGCCACACAAACTGATATAAATTTTCAAATATTCTTTTATTAAATATTTTTTGAATATTTAAAAGCAGTTAAATGTAGTCTAATAAATCATTGTGCTGATAAAAGTAATAAGAACATAAAAATTATCAAATATTCGATAACAATACTGAGCAGATAAATAAACTAAAATTCATATCATATAGCAGTTCATATATGATATCCCAATTTCAGATAGAATCTCAAAAGGTTTTGGCCCCTTATGACTCCCTTTTTATGCTTATAGCATCAGAACATGCCCGTAAGTACTAGAACATAACTTATAGCCACCAGAATATAGCTTTATTGCCACCAGAATATATCTTATATGAACTAGAATAGTCTCTGATATAGACAGAATCTCAAAGGATTTGGGCTCCTTATATCTCCTAATAGTTATAATTTAGTAATATATATATATATATATATATATATATATATATATATCATCATATTATAACAGTTAAAGTATAATTGAACAAGTGTCAGAAATACACAATTTTTTATAACGGTAGGCAACAGAATATCTACCCAACAAAATTTCACAATTTTAAAATATAATCAAATTACCAAGTATTGTGTAAAATATTATTTCAAGCATTTAATTGCTCTACACTATTATTTTTTAGTGTTGAGATTATTTTTTGTTTGATAAAAATTATATAATTTCTAAAATACCCAGTAAAAATTTTCTAAAAAATACTCAAAATATTTATAGTCTCAATATCTATAACATATAAGAAGTTATGCTGTGAAAATTTTACCGGTGCAAAATTATCCTCATTTTTCGCTAATAAAAATTTAAATTTAATCAAAAAATTCAGGAATTCTTTTTAACTACGATGAGCATAATGCGACCACAACCTTTCCAACTAGCCTGACAACTAAAAATAGCCAGAAGCGACTCAAAACGCACTTTTTCCTCTCTAAATCTCTCTTTCTCTCTCATGCTCAGCTGCGACACTTGATCAAATGAATCGAATAGTTGATTTAAAATATATTTAAAGTGCTCAAAATGGCCTAGTGCTGCGATGCTACCTCTGAGCGCTACGTCACTAGTTCAAAATTTCATTATTTTCGAGACTATAGGCCTTGAAATGTCACTATTTGGCACCCGATATTGTAGTAGTGTTGAGGCGCTTAAACAACTAATGCTAAGGCCCTCCGAGGTGCTCCAATAGTTACATTTCTCTAATTTTGACAAAATTCACATCAAACACTTATGACTCCTACACCACACACAATCATTTTCATGCCCCAAAGCACTCTCAAAGACAACGCAAATGGTTTAAAAGTTCAAAATTTCAAATATGTGCCTTTTTCGAATTGGGTCAAAATAGGTCGAACTGAATGTTGAACCTAAAGGTGTTACAAGACCTATAGTAATGAGAATGTGATACTTAAAGGTGGTGGAGTAATAAGGATAGCTAAAGAGATAACTACAGAGAGTTGTGGCTTTTCTTTATAAAAAATTTGGAGTTAATTATATCCACCCATGATAGTTCTACTAGTGTTGACCGTGTGATTTGGCTTCATTTCAGAGTTATTAGTGGTGCGACTAGGTTTGCTATCAATAATAAAGCAGTGAATGAAGCTACTTTTCGATGTCCTGATAAGGTAGGATGGAAACTTCGGAAAGTACCCATCATTCCGTCATATAGAGGCGTATCATGAATACTCGAGCAAGGACCTTGTTAATCTAGAAAGCCAAAAGTTATACCATGATGGCAAGGAGCTTGATGATCACCAATTAATTCAGAATATCTATAAATATAATGAGGTTATGATCCATTTGATTGTGTACAAAGGTGCTAAAGTCAGGACTCAACAGTTGACAAGGATTTAAATCTTTCAATATTGGCTCCAACTGCAATTGATAAAGAAAAATACAAGAAACCATTGAAAAGGAAGGGTTTAGAGTAGGGCTGAAAATGAACAAATCCAAAGAACTGTTCAAGTTTGGGCTCGTTAGTCAGAATCGAGTTCAAGCTCGGCTCGTAGCTCGTCGAGCTTATTGGACTCATGTTCGAGTGTTCAAGTTCGGGCTCGTTAGTCAGAATCGAGTTCAAGCTCGGCTCATAGCTCGTCGAGCTTATTGGACTCATGTTCGAGAGCTCGAGCTCGTTTATAAAGAAAGTGTTCGAACTCGGCTCATTTTCGATTGCAAGCTCACTTGTGGAGCGGCTCGTTAAGCAAATCGAGCAGCTCGTTAGAGCTCTGCGCCTAAATAACCCAACAGGCACCCCGCCAGTTGCTCGCTTTTCAACAGAGCGCTAGATAAATTTGTTTTTATAGAGCATTATCATTCACCTCCATGCGATGTGGGACTAAAGCGCCTACAAATTTTTTTTTTAAAAACTGGTGACGCCACGGAGGAGAGAGAGAGAGAGCAAGCAAGAGTTTAAAAAATGCAAAATATTATAGAGAGAGAGGGCGGGAATAGAGGCAGGACAATAAAAAATTTAATAAAATAAAAGAGTTAATGGAGAGGAAAGATTTAAAAATACTAAATTAGTAAAAATAAATTATTAAATTAGTAGGTTAAATAGTTTTTATTTTTAAAACTCTAATTGAGCTCTAATCGAGCTTCTTAGTCGAGCTCTAATCGAGCTTGTTCACGAACTTCTAAGCGAGACTATTCGTGAACATAAATAACCGAACAACGTGCCGTTCAAGCTCGTTCATTTAGCTATCGAGTATTTATCAAGTGTGTTCAAACTTGTTTGTTTACCTTATCAAACGAACATGAACGAGCCCTTATCGAGCCGAGCCACGAGTAGCTCGTCGAATGCTCGGTTCGTTTGCAACCCGAATTTAGATTGAGCAATTTATTTTCAATCATAAGATTATATTATCACTGGTATGTTCCAAGAAGAAGACATTCATTTGGAGGAGAGGAATCTTCATCTCTTCCATTTAGAAGATATAATATTATATTGGATCATGACAATAGTGATTATTTTGGTTTGCTTAAAGAATATGGAGAGTCAGATTATTCATCAAAGGAAGAGAAAAAGAATGGGAAGCTTGGGTTCTTAAACTGCTTCAAACTTAGGAAATAAGATAGTGATGTCACAAGCCCTGAAGAAGCCTCACTCAATGGAGATTTTGCTTCTGAAAATGTTTCACTATAAGAAACATCAAGGATTCACTAAAAGTGTTCAAGTATCCCTACAATAAATGCAATATACATACTTGTTGTGGGCTAGAATATACGAGGCGATAGAGATTGAACTTTACGTCTTAGCGTTGCATGAATATCCAGCTCACACATAGAGAACACAAAATTTTTACGAGGAAAACCCTGAAAAGGGGAAAAACCACGGGGCCTGGCCCAGTTGAAACGATTCCACTAGAACTTGAGCTAATTACAGGGGGGCTGACTCACCTCCAAGAGCGATCAGATTACAAGTATCACCCGTAGGGTGGAAGTTAGAGACTTTTAAAGGCCTAAGGTCACGCTGGCAGAACTTCGGGATCTCTCGGCGGTCTGGTAGAATGTCGGGCCCTAGGTAGTTGTCGGGCGGAGTTGAGGACGTTAGGTGATGGTCCGGTGGAGTGTAGGGCCTCAGGTGGTGGTCCGGCGGAGTGCAAGGCCTCAGGTGGTGGTCCGGCGAAGAGCAGGGCCTCAGGTGGTGGTCCGGCGAAGTGCAGGGCCTCAGGTGGTGGTCCGGCGAAGATCAGAGCCTCAGGTGGCGGTCCGGCGAAGTGCAGGGCCTCAGGTGGTGGTCCGGCGAAGTGCAGGGCCTCAGGTGGTGGTTCGGTGAAGAGCAGGGCCTCGGGTGGTGGTCCGGTGAAGAGCAGGGCCTCGGGTGGTGGTCCGGTGAAGAGCAGAGCCTCGGGTGGTGGTCCGGCGAAGAGCAGGGCCTCGGGTGGTGGTCTGGCGAAGAGCAGGGCCTCGGGTGGTGGTCCGGCAAAGAGCAGGGCCTCGGGTGGTGGTCCGACGAAGAGCAGGGTCTCGGGTGGTGGTCCGGCGAAGAGCAGGGCCTCAGGTGGTGGTCCGGCGAAGAGCAGGGCCTCGGGTAGTGGTCTGGAGAAGTGCAGGGCCTCAGGTGGTGGTCCGGCGAAGTGCAGGGCCTTAGGTGGTGGTCCGACGAAGTGCAGGGCCTCAGGTGGTGGTCCGGCGAAGTGCAGGGCCTCAAGTGGTGGTCCGGCGAAACTCCGGCGCTGGTCAAGGAGGAGCAAGGGGGCAAGAGCTCTCTCTTTTTCTCCTTAGGATTAGGTCTCCCTTTTCATGAGAAATGGGGTCTCTATTTATAGATTTTCATGAGTGGCATGGCCTGTAAATAGGTGGAAGATCAAGGGTAGTTAGGGAGTGGTTGAATGGATGGCTGATCTTGAATCCCTTGATCATAGACCGTTCGCTGGACATTCGAAGATCTTAATGATGTCGGAATTTGGCAATCTTGGGCTTGTTGGATTCGTCTCGTCGAGACACTCGATTCGACTATAAGAATGTCACATTTGGAGACCGTTTGGTAATCCAAATTATGGTTTGAACCTTCAAATAGCGCTTCTGACCCTTGATTTGGACTCATTTGGGCTCGGATTGGGTTGAATTTGGTGTCGTTGGGTTCGTATTTCCGAGACGCTCAGTTCGACTATAAGTTTGCTGGAATCGGAGTTCGGATGGTCCCAAAATTAATTTTGGAAGCTTCCAACTTGATTTTGCCTCGAGATTCGTGCCCGATCAAGATAATTTTTTGATGACGTATCAATACTAAAATAAGTTTCGTATGCGCTCCGATCTTTATGCCAAGTTCCTAAATACAAGATTTGAAAATGCTTCACGGATTCGCTAAAAGTGTTCAGACTCCCTGATGATGACCGTGTTGAAAGCCAATATCAATCAAAGAGAAATTTATCTTTCAAAATACCCATGAACTCTAATGGAAATATAAATCTTTTAAAGTGGTTACAAAATCACCTCAATGATAGTTGTGTAAAATGTAAATTTCAACTAGATGGGTCAATTCTCAAAGCTTATTAAAATTTCATAATATAATATCGATTAAATTCTAAACTTTTAAATGTAAATTTAATCACCAAAAAATCTAAAGCTAAAATCCATCCGCCTCCTGCAACCGTTTATCGGAGGTGAAAATTTTGAAACTAACTTTAGCTCACAAAGAGCAAATGTTATGTCGGATATATCACTAAGATTCATTCTCAAATAATTTTTCATTAGTATGGATGTAGCATATTCCCTCTGATTGGGTGATTTTGCTACAAAATGGTACCACTATATTATAATTATACCCAAAGCTCATTTGTTTCCTAATGATTTCAAGTCATTGAGTAATGAATCATAGGATGTACTCGATAGACATAAACCTCTTTTGTCAGTTAAGGTGGACTCAAATGCATCTCTTTAAACAAAAAACCACCTCAGATCTACAAGATATTATTGGACGAGATAACTCATGGTTGCTGACAAGATTTCTTCTGTCATATTTGGTCGACTACCTCCTCTGACTAAGTAGACCAGAGGCCCTGACTGTGAAATCCCTTAAGTAAATCAAGCTAAACTTTTAATTATCGAGGAGCCTTTTGATGTAATGGTTGGAATTTCATTAAGAAACTCTACAGTTAAGCATGCTCATCCCGAAGAAATTGTGGGATAGGTGATCTCCTGGTAAATTACACCAATAAAATAAAATTGTGAGGCCCTTAAGCCAAAGCGGATAATATATTGATAGTTAAGAACTTGGGTTATTATAATTGGTATCAGAATAATACACCAGCTGAAAAATAGGAACTAAGTGTCATACAAGATAAAGTACTATGTCATGAGAGCCACCTCTTAAACCCTGTATGGGACAAAGTGCCACGTGACGGGAGTCACCACTTGAACTTATAGGAGCTACCTCTAGAATCCTATCTTCATGGTGGATGATTTTGGGATAGGGATATTATAAAGGACGTCAATTACCTAAGTGGGGGAGAATGTGAAATCCTTTAAGTAAAAAAAGATAAACTCCTAAACATCAAGGCACCTTTTGATGCAATTGTTAAAATTTTATTAAAAAACTTTACAGTTAAGCATGCTCATCCTGAAGAAATCATGGGATGAGTGACCTCCTAGGAAATTACATAAACAAAACAAAACCACGAGGCCCTTAGGCCAATGTGAATAATATCTCGATAGTTAAGAGTTTGGGTTATTACACTGACAGCCCAAGACGACGGAATCATGGGATCTTGATTGAGCTCGTCTTCATTTCCCATCACTCATTTAAAGTATATGGTAATAAATTTTAAATCTTAAATGCCAAAATTCAAAACCAAACTCAAACCCTAAAATTGCTACTATTATACACTAGGCCCTTATTGCGACCTATTTAATGACTAGCCTAAATCAAAAGTTCTCTCTCGTTATCAGGATGTGTAATTAAATATAAGGGCTTAAGCCTATGGGAAACCAGAACTCAGATCATAAAGTTCTTGTAAAATGAGGGCGAAATTTTTGGGTAGTGTCTTATCTAAAACCCAATTTACCTTCTGTAAATTTATCCCATAACTTAAATCCGCTAAAACTCTTCCTATAAACATAAAAGCAGGCACGGAGAGGCTAGGGTATGAAATTTTGGAGCTCATAGATCGATTAACTCAATGACATCAAATATGATCCAATCTGAGGTCAAATAAGTTAAGATCATGAGCTTGAAGCATCATTGAAAATTTTAGGATATCAACTAGAGGACCAACGAACTCCAAATTTTATATATTTATAATCAAATAGAGCATATGGATGAGACAAACCCAATGAGCTTAAATTTGTTGAATTCCAATAGCATTAATGCACTTAAATAATGAACAAATACCCTATGATTAAGTGAATCAATACATCTTAATTTAGGGAGTGGAAGCCTATTTATGGATCTTGAAAGTGATTTGCTCTGTAATAACATGAAAATACAAAAAGAGTTAAGAAAAAAAATTGAATCATCACTCTCTAGCTACCCGTCCGCGTAATTCAATCATTTGTTACAAGCTATAACCTGGATAACGCCGCAAATCATCTTTTAATAAAAGCCCGTCGGCCCACCTTCATGCACAAGGTATTACATCTTAACTGTTAACTTATTTATAGTGTTAAAAAATAGTATTCTTTGCTTATGCAAATGCCACAATCAATTGTATCAATTCATCTTTTGGTATCAGAGCAGTTATTGGAAGAATTGAATTGTAACTAGAGCTATAAAATTGATTATGAGTAGGGTAAAAGTTCGGTATTATAGATTTTTCATTTCTGCATTTCATTGATTGATTTGCATGTATATGTATGTTGAGTTTGTGTGTTAATTATTTAGGAAAGAATATTTTATCAGTGAATAGATGGACCCTACTGATTAAGATACACATAGTGGACATAGTGCAACAGCAATTCCAGCAAGTTATGACAGTCTAATGTAGCTTGACAATATGCTTGCACAAGTCATGAGTGATGCATAGAGTAGGCAGATTGGGAGCAATGAGACTGAAGAGGACAGGCCTTTACAGATGTTCCATAAGTTGAAGCTTTCGTTGTTCAAGGGAGCTGTATAACCCCACATAGCAGAAGACTAACTGCTAAGGATAGAGAAAATATTTAATAGCATGCAGTGTCTAGAGAACAAAAAAGTATCACTTGCAGTATTTCTATTTTAATTTTTTTTTTACTATTTTCATATTATTACATACTCCTTAAATATGGAGAAAATCCGAAGGCACTCCAAATTAAGGATTAGGCAATTGTTTATAATCAATGCTCACATAATAGAACCATTTCAACTAGGCAACGCCTGATGGTTTTTCCTCATTTCAAGATTTTCAGAATAATTTTTTTAATAACATCCTTGTTCTTTGCATTTATCTATTTATATGTATACTTGTTTAGGAATAGAACTCAAAACTCTCTCACTCTAATAACATAAATAAAATATTACAATTGAAAATGCAGCTCCACAAAAATAAAATCTGTCAAATAGAAAACAAGGTAAAAGATCCAAAGCTGCACAGCATTCAGAAAGGCACCCAAAACTGTCAGCTAAGTACTGTGTGAGCTACTGCTAGAATTGTCCAGGACGGAGCCATGACTTGGGTCTCTCTGAATTCCTTTTTGTTTATTATTTTACCTTGAGAGCTCTAAATTTTGTTGTGTTCATCGCTTTCTTTTCAGATATTCCCAATTTTATTATTTTGGACTTTTTAACCTCTTTACAATCATTGTGTTGTAAACTTGTAATATCAATAAAAATTGGCCCAACAACTTAACTCAAAAAAAGGGAAGAAATGAAAAGCAGAAAGCTCGAGCTCCTCATAATCCCACGGCCAGGAAGAAAAATTCTCAAACAATTCAAAAGAAAGCCAGAGTTCTTTGTAGTAAAGCCTGAAGCGAGATGAATAGCATAAGAAGCACAAACAGTTTTGAAAATCAACCATATGCAGCTTAGAATTATCTTATCTAGAACAGAACCTCATTCCAAAAATGAGCTCTAAGACAAGAAAACCCATTAGCAGAATAGAGATCCAAATTTTGCCGTCAAAGTATTTTTGAATTTGGGTGATATAGCAGAAATGGGATGGAGAACCCATGACGTGCAAACTCTACATCATCACTCTAATTGCTCTGAAGATTTATTTTAAGCTCTAAATTTGGATACTAAAATTTGGGTACTTATTTCCTTCAAAAAAGGTGTGCAGTGCATGCAGCTTACAATAAAAGTTTGATTTTTCTTTTTAATGTTGAATGATAAATTATAAAGTACATTGCTCAAATTCATAATATTAAAGAAGCAACATTTTCTGTTAATCGTTGGATAATAAATTCTAAAAAATGTCAATTCCCACTTGTTTTAATACAAAATTTTATATTCCAAGGGATATATATATATATATATATATATTCACTACAAATATCATGATTGTTGCGGTGCGGACTAGAATATACGCGGCGATAGAGATTGAATTTTGCGTCCTAGCGTTGCACGAATATTCAGCACTCAAACAGAAGAATGAAAGAATACCAGGATTTTTACGTGAAAAGCCCTGAAAAAGGGAAAAACCACAGGGCCACGCCCAGTTGAAAGAGTTCCACTAGTGTTGTTTGAAATACATGAGGCTGATTCGTCCTTCAAATTCAGAATGATTAGATTACAATGAGTATTGAAAGTCAGTTACAAGGCCAGGCAGAGTTCCGACGTCACTCGGGTGTCTGACAGAATTCCGGCGGTGTTTCGGTGGAGTTCCGGCGTCACTTGGAAGTTGGGCAGAATTTCGACGTTACTCGGCATCGGGCAGAGCTCCGGCGTCCCTCGGGCGCCCAGCAATGTTCCGGCGATGTTCCGCCAGAACACCGCCGGAACTCCACCTGGGCCGGCCGGTTCGGCGGCCTACACGTTTCCGGGCTCCGATTTCGAGCCCGGATAGTTCAAATCGGATATTTTTGGGGTCCCCGGATACATTTTTCGACGTTCCGGACTATATTTTGACACTTTCGGAGCTCAACGGGGCCTCTATGATCTAGTTTGAGCAAACATTTAATTTTCGGAACACAATTTTTTGCGATTCAACCAATGTGAAATGCCGACACCTATATTTTCGGACTCCTGGAGCTTCAACGTCCAAAAATAGGGGGCCAACTAATATATCATCAAAAATTTATCTTGATCGGGCACGAATCTTAATGCAAAATCAATCCGGAAACTTCAAAAATTAAATCCGGGAACATCTGAACTTCGATTTCAGTAAACTTATAATCGAACTGAGCGTCTCGGAAATACGAACCTAACGACACCAAATTCGACTCAATCCGAGCCCAAATGAGTCCAAATCAAGGACCCGAAGCGCTGTTGGAAACCTCGAACTGCAAGTTGAGTTACCAAACGGTTTCCGATTTTGACGAGCTTATAGTCAAATCGAGCGGCTCAACGAGACGAATCCAACGAGCCCAAGATCACCAAATTCCGAAATCATTAAGGCCTTCAAATGTCTGATGAACGGTCCACGATCGGAAGATTCAATTTCAGCCGTCCATCTGGATCACTCCATAATTGCCCCTGATCCTTCATCTATTTACGGGCTATGCCATTCCAGAAAATCTATAAATAGAACCCCTCATTTCTCTTGAGGGGGGCCCCTAAGCAAGAAGAAAAGAGAAGAAACCGAGGAAGAGAAGAAGGAAGAAAGCTTTCTTGCCCCAAGACTCCTCCTCGACCACCGTCAGACTTTCAATCGGCAGCCGATCGACGCCGGAGTTCCGCCGAATCACCACTTGACACCGGAGTTTCGCTGGACCCGACGTCGGATCTCCGCTCGTTGCCGGATTTCTACCCGACGCCGAATTTCTACCTGACGCTGGATTTCTACCCGATGTCGGACCTTCACTCGTTGCCTGAATTCTTCCCAACATCGGACTTCTGCCCATTGCCTGACATTCGTCTGATTTCTACTCGACGCCGGACTTCTACCCGACGTCAGGCCCCCGTCCGTCGTCGGACTTTCATCGGACTTCTACAAGACGCCAGACTTCTATCTGACGTCACCCTTTTGACCTCCGTCCCCAAACAATGGTCTTTATGACCTCAGTCGTCCGCCGACTACGGTCCTTTCGACCTTCATCGTCAGAAAAGGGTCTTTCCGACCTCCATCGCTTGTCGACTATGGTCTTTCCGACCTCTGTCGCCCGCCGACTACGATCCTTCTGACCTCCGTCGCCTGCCGACTACGATTGGCTATGGTCCTTCTGACCTCCATCGCCTCGACCTCTATCGCTCACTGACTACGGTACTTCCGAGCTCCATCGTCAGATAACAGTCTGTCCAACCTCCGTCACCTGCCGACTATGGTCCTTTTGACCAAGCGAACACATCAACAATGATTCTCTGTATTCCCACCATATATTGTACTTCAAATGATGTACATTAAGTTAAGGCCTTCCCTCCAATGAAGGGCCTCATTTGTAATCAACTGTAAACACTAGTGGATTCATTCAAACTGGGCTAGGCCCTGTGGTTTTTCCCTTTTTCAGGGGTTTTCCACGTAAAAATCTTGGTGTCCCTTATTAATACAGCACCCTCTCTTTTATCTGATTGCGTGCTGGATCTTCGTACAAAGCTAAGACGTTAAACTTTATATTTCTCTACCGCTGCGAATACTCCAAGACGCAACAATGATAAAAGGAGAGAGAATCCAAAAAAAGCCTAAATTAACCACTTTATTTTCTCTAATATAATTGTAATATAAAGATTAAAAAACATTCTTCAGAACATCTTCAGATAAATAATTTTGAGTCATCATTCATATCCTTACAAAATAATGAAATAAAGAGAGTGAAAATAATTAGAGTTTCTCAGTAGGGACTGTTTGGTTGGATTCCAAATAGGTGTAAAGTATTCCAACAGCATAGGTTTTGAAAATATTACCATTAGGTTGGATGAGAAAATAATGCAAAGTAAAGTAAATGTAAATCATTCTTATTCATTTTTTAGGTAAATCAAACTCGCCCAATATTGAGCGAGAACGGTTTACATTGCAAGCAGGCTTGCTTGACTGTTGCATGTTACCACCGCCGGCAGCCTCTACACGCCTCCGGCCTCCGGCCACCACCGCAGTCACGCCGCAGATCACCACCACAGCCCCATAATATTCTTATTTCTATCCCAGGCATCGTAATATTTATGTCAGGATTATAGTTACATTTATTTTATCAAACATCTCCCTCCCTTCTCTTTCCTGTTTATAAAATAAATAAAAAAATATCAGTGTGACATCAGAGCATCCACTGAAAGATGAGACTTCAAACATCAAGATAACCTATTTTTCTAGCCTGCTTGAATCAGACAAGTAGAAAATCGACTCAAATAGTTGACATAAAACCAACGATGACGATAAAGATGGCCGCTTAACATATATAAAGCCAAAAAGAAACAGGCAAGTGGATCGGACACGAGCTATAAAGCCAATGTCAAAAAAAAATAATAATAATAAAGAAATATTTCAAAGCTACAGTGACACTGATAATCGTTGACGCAATTGATTATACTGATATAAAGATTCAAAGCAGTGAAAATAAAATTGTTGAGCTTATAAAGCATGTGTTAACCACATACAGAAAACGATGATGTACCCAGTGAAATATTTAGAAACTAGAGGCTGCAATTATGAGCTTATTAAAGGGCCAATTTGCATAATTAATAAATACTAGCTAAATAGGAAATGAAATATCCTTATGGACAATTGCCCCCCAAAAAATTAAAAAAAAAATTATTATATGATTTTTTAGGTAATTTATCATCCGCCATCTATTTTTTAGTCTTTATTATAAGGGTTTTTAGGCAATTGCCCATCCTAAAAATTTTAAAATATTATGATCTTTAGGCAATTGCCCCCAACATAATTAAACACATTGTGTATATGTGTTATTATTAGGGAATAATAGACCAAATACAAAGGAGAGTAGGTCGAACCCCGTCAGGGGGTGCTACCCCCTTGGACCCCCGGCATATCTGTGAAATCTCTACACTTATTTATAAGTTTGCCCCCCTGAAAATTAAAACTGATTCCACCCCTATCCGAAAGGCTGAAATGGATTAGGATAAAAGCTGAAAAATCTTTTTTAAGTAGGGTTGACTGACTGAATTAGAACTTTGGAAAATACTAAACAATTATTTAACAATATGAAACTCATGTATCTGAGGCAGATAGAACAAAATACCTCTCAAGTCAAGACCAACAACCGAACAAAATTGAACAATTTGTCTGATACGCAAAACAATTTGACCAAACGTAGATGAGCTAAGCATATGAAGAATTAAAAGCGGCAGGCCAAAGAAAAATATTCTTAGTTAGAACTTGTGATTTACAAAGCCTTCCTCCACCGCATACTTGTTAAATTGTTGAACCTAATTTTTTATCCTAGGATAAAAAACTGTACTAGGTAAATATATATATATATTTATAAATTTACATAAATTTCATTTATTTCCCAACAACAT
The DNA here is from genome assembly GCA_019925795.1 of Dendrobium chrysotoxum. NCBI lineage: Eukaryota > Viridiplantae > Streptophyta > Magnoliopsida > Asparagales > Orchidaceae > Dendrobium > Dendrobium chrysotoxum. Next base: position 45,379,605 of record CM034301.1, read on the forward strand.
TAAGCAAGTCGAAATTAATTTAAATTTGTTTCCAAAAAAGTCTGATTTTGTTGAATTCAATGCAAAAATTATGTTAATTCAAATTGTAACAAATGAATTTAAAAATTCTTAAATTTATTTTAGAATTAATGAGTTCTATACAAAGAATTTATATTCCATTAATAAGTAAATATAAGAGCTTTTAAATTCGACACAATATATAATCCTGACGCAATTTTTTCTGGAATTAAATCGCAAGAGCTCATGGCAGGGACCACGTAATTATCACCGTAATTGTAGAGAATCTTAAACCTTGAGAATGATAAGTGCATATATAAAAAATTAAATAATTTTGTAAAAGTAGATATGCGCACGTACCAAATTAGACCAAGAATAAAATTTTAAGCAAAAAGGATGACCTATAGGAAATATGAATATTGTTAAAAGTTATTCAAAATGAACTTTTAAATTTAACATTTATAATTTAGTGATTTAGGCTTTGTTTGGAACAACTTTTTACTGCTTCTTTTGAGACGGCTTTCTTAATGCTTCTAAAAGCAGCTTTTTAGTAAAAAAATTATTTTTTTTTATTGAAAAGCTGCTTTAAGTAACAGTAAAAAAGTCGTCCCAAACTAAACCTTAGTCTAATGAAATTGCAAAGATCAAAAGGATTCATGAAAAGAACTAAAGACATTAGGTATAATTCTTGGTAATCATGCGTAAAATCACAATAACAGTTAGAAAACAATGATTCAGTTAACAAATTATAGTAAAAAGTTCAAAACATCATAACAAAGAATATAGTAAGTTGCGCAATTGAAGCGTGTGGATTTACACCGAAAAGGGATAGCAAAAATATATTTTTGAGTTAGAGATCTTCATCTACACAAGAAATATTGGTTCCGAAAGCAGATGAAGTTATCAGGTACAGTAAGAGCCCCTTCAACACCAACAAGATTATTCTCAATTGTATAAAAAATAATCAGAATAAAAAACAACACACTTCATAGCACATCACGATCTATCTGAAAGATTTCAGGGGCTGTTTGGTATGGGGATTTAGGCCGGATTTGAGATGAAATCCAGCCAAACGGCCTAAAATGCAAAATCAAATCTCACGGAAAATGAAAGCCGCCGTAGATGGAAAATTCCGCCTTTTCGTCGTATTTCTGAAATCCTCTGGCTCTATTGGTGCGGGAACGAAAAAAATTCCGCTTAAATTTTTCAACCTCATTAAATCCTGAATGGAATAGCCAAACAGTCACATAAGATTTATCATAAAGGTTTTTTCAGGATTTAACCCCTCCAGGATCATAAATTCGGATTTGGAGGATTTACAAAATCCTCCTAGATTCTACCAAACAGCCCCTGAAAGTAGGTTCTAGCTTTGTATCTACACAATGAAGCACATGCAATCACAATTTATTATAGAACTAAATCAACAGCTTGCCACAGATTGCAACAAAAACCGCACAATTCTGTAACAAATACAATTCAAACAGATATCAAAGTTACCACAATTTGAAACTGACAAATTATAGCCGATAACGTCCGAATGGCCATCAATATTATTAAAAACGCAATTGAAAACTATCTGCCAAAGTTAAAGGAAAAAGCTTGGAAGGCCCAGTCTTTGCTATCAACATCCACAAAATCGTAAAGACAAGTAAACTGACTGCTGGGCTGCCACTTTAGAAGACAAAAGCGCAATCAAACACGCCCGGGCAACTGATCTTCAGATAAGGAATTGCTCATGCAGAAGAGATCAAACCGAGAGACTTATTGAACCAGGCCTTCCATCCACCCGTGCCTTTCTTTCCAATCTCCTTCGCAGGAGTCGCAGATCTCTCACCGTCCAACATCTGCTTTTTGCACAGCAAGAAATTCCTACTCCCAAAGGAGCCGATCGGATCCCAAGGGCTCAGAGCTACAACACAATACCATACTATCAAAAACCCTAAAAGAAAGATCGCAAATCAACGAAATCTAAAACATTACGAGAGACAGAGATCTTACGGCATGATCCGTCGTAGGCGTGGTAAAGTACAAAGTAATCAAGATCTGAACCGAGAACGGGGCGGCGGCCCTCACGCGCATAAGTCTTGAGCGCGGTACCCATAACGGAAGAGACGAGTTCCTCCTCCCTCACCACAAAGCGGATCGGACCAGCGCTACCGATCACAGTTACCGTAATAAGGATCCGATTGGTCTCTCCCTTCTTTCCATTATTTTTCTTCCCCTGCTTATCATCCTTCTCGATTGCCTTCCAGGGCAACGCCATCGCGCTCGGTGTTCTCCGGTAGCTAGAAAAAGAAAATCAGCAGATATGCGAGGAGATTCAGAAGGCGAACTTAAGGGTCAAGGCCAAGGCAGCGATAGTGCCAGCCCTGCATGCAGTAGGAGAAAGGGGAAGCGGAGGAGGCGGCGGCAAAGACGAAAGCAATGATCGATACGACGGCTGAGTCCCTCTTCTTCGATTGAGAGAAGGGGAATGGCTTCAGAGAATCGCCCACCATCCAAAAAAATTGCAAAGCGTGCGAAGTCGAGAGGGCAGCGGAGGACGAAAGGGAAAACCTAAGACTGGTGCAGGTGGAGACTCGACAGCCGGCCGGGTGAAATCAGGGCATTATACGCCGATGCAAGCCATAAATAGGAATCCCGCGATCCGGATTTTATGGAAACCGAACCGAACCGAACCGGTTAAGACGGCCGTCTTCAAATTGAAAACGCAAGAAATAGGTGGATCCAAATTTGCGAGTTGTTACAGATTTCGGCTTTCATTATATATTCTTGACAGTTTCACGTTCAATAATTTTAAATATTTTGTCAAGTAGATGATAATTTTTTTTTATATTGGTTATTTTTTATCATAAAATATTTAGAAAAATTTTTAACGTACGAACGTAAAATCTTATTTAATTTTTTATCCTCAATGATACAAATATTCTAGAATTTTCCCGATTATTTCTGATTTTTACATAATTTTCATAAAAATTATTTGTTAAATATAATGTGATGCAAATGATACATATTGATACATCATATAAAATTTAATTTGATATCAGTTATGAATATTGGTAATTAAAAATTTTTAAAAATAAATTTAGAATCATCGAAACTTCAATTTCATCAAATGTATAGTCAAATCAAACATCTTGATAAGTTGAACGCGATGACAGAAAAATTGATATGATCCTAAGTCCAAAGAAGCTCACAGCGAGCATTTAAAGTATTTTGGGACAATAATCTCTAATTCTTGCATGGTTTTAAGATAATAGAGCTTATCGATGATAAGAATGTAACAAGCCTAATATCACTCAATTATAAGTTCATTAAAATGCTTCCATGCTAAAAGAATTGTCCATAATTTGATGGGATGCTTTAGGAATTTTGGCTAAATTTGCTAAAATGCCTCTCAAGAGAATTATAAATAGATCTACATTCTCTACATAAAAAAGAAGATGTGGTGAGAGCCCAAAAGTTTTATATAGCTATACCTAACAACTATCATCAGAACATTATCGTCCAACTGTTGCCATCAAACTACAGTTGTTTAATTGCCACCATCATCTTCAAACAGTCATCTTTCAACCACCATAGCCTAATTATAATCTCTTGAACACCATCACCCAATTACGATCTCTCGACTACTATTGCGTGACTATGATCTTCTTACCATCATTGATTAACTATAATCTCGCAAACATTTCCGCATGACTACTGTCGCTTAATATAAACACAAACATCCATCAACTTATCACCTATCATCAACAATAATGTCAATGCATATTATTACAAATTAGGTCAATATTTATCATCAACACCAGCTCCAACTCCCAAACTCAAAACCAATATTTATACAACTTATTTATGATCTTCTATCTTCAAAGGAGAACAAGCAAATAGATCACAAATAATCACTTGAAGGCAACTACAATGCATCAAATCGACTCTTTCAGCTTCCATCGTAGAATTTAATCTCAATAATTTATGACTACTATACCATATCAAGACATTTGTAACTGAGGGCATACGCAAGCTAAATTCATTTTAAGTAACACTTACTAAAAATTAGGATGGTTGCATTGTGCGCCCCTTTGGCACCTCATGACAAATGTCAACCATCTGATGGTGCTCAAAGAGTCCGTGTGGCCAAGCATTGCACATCAATCGGCTCATTTGTTTTTATTCAAGCTGTTTTATATGAGCAATAAGGCTGATTCGATTTTCAAACTATTTTTCTTCTCAGAATCAAACCGACTGCCATACTATAAAACAAACCAAGACAAAGAGAAAATCATGAACGGTGTGAGAAACCTGAACCTTTGCACCATCTTCGAAATACATTTGGCAACACAGATAAAAAGCAGTACAAATCCAGTTAAATTTTATCTCTATCTTAATTACAATGCTCATGTACCTGACAAAAATATCTGGGCGTGTTGTCAATTTTTAGTCCCAGATGAAAAATAGAAATGAACCATGAAATTTTGATCTTCTTAACCTTACAGTATACAATGCACCATTACGGAACAAATCAAGAAATCCTAGATGCAACGCAACCAAGAGAACCATTGGAAATCTAATTACAAGCATGGTCTGGGTCTCCATTTGCCAAATTATCTGATTCCAAGTCCATTACATGTCAAGATCAAGCCCTTGTGTCGGTTAAGGTAATCCTGCAAATTAAATTATTTGCATCAGGAAAAAAGCATCAAAATATCTCTAAAGGTTTCTTTCTACAGCTTTATTAGAACTTTTTTAATATTTTCCTCGTTTGAAGTTTCTGAACTACTTAAAACATGTAAATCAGGAGTATTTCCATTTCCCATTGGAGCTTAGGTATAGTAGCTCAAATTTTCCTATCAAACAATAAGTTTTTTTTTTTTTTTAAATAAGGATTTGCAATAGCAAAATATGTAAGATGGTAAACAGAAGGAGAGTATTCAACAAGCTTGGCCACAAGCAGTAGAGAGGAAGGATGAAGGCAGACTTACAATGAAATTGTAATCTTGGATTTGAGGAAGTATTTCCCTGTCATATGCTCTTTTTTTGGCAGGATCACTTAAAACTATTGATGAAATGCACAGGACCCGAGTCAGACACATGAGCAGAAATCTAATGAAGTGCACGGGCATAAATGGATTGTTACCACGGTCATATTAAGAGAAAATTATTAAATAAAAGATAGTTCGTATTAAGGCTGTGCTTTTGCCTTCTAGCCTTTTCAAATGAAAAGCAACTGCATATAAAGGTAAGTGTCAAAGCATTTTTTAAAAGAAAAAATGGCAGGCAATACAAATGCTTTTATGCAACTGTCAAACCATTAATACTGATTACCCAAGTCATTTTTCTCGTTTGAAGGAAGGATCATACAAACATTAGCAGAAGCAGCATAATCACTGGCTGCTAAATAGTAGGGGCTCATGAATCCATCTTCACAATCATTCTTGTGTAGTGTTATATCCGGAATTAAACTTACTAAAAATGTGTAGAGTTTGATGGACGCAACTACACAAGTTTTAGCCATAGGAGTCCTACAATTTTTTTAAAAAATGTATTGAAAAATGATGAATTTACAGGATTGCATCATTTTGTCGGATAAATGTAGTTAGCAGTAAGTATGGGATTTAAACTCTACCAATGCCTTCAAAATTTCTCAAACATGATTAATTCATTTTCACAGACAAAATCAGCAAAAACAATATCATTATTTTCAAAAGCATGGTTTATATCTATGAGCTTTTCGTTCTACCCCATTCCTCTCTACTTAATTTTACTTCTTCAAATTAGGGTGCTTTTCTCATCTCAATTGTACATGCCTACAAAACTATGTAACTTTCTCATTGTAAGAGCTACTACAAAATAATTCCTAGTAGAGATAATTTGGGTTCTATCATTCTTGTAAAACACATCGAATCGAACAATCTCTTTTTTCCAAACACAAGTCATTAGCGAGTTCGTTGTAGTTCAACAAACGAATCATTATAAAGTACCAGCATAAATCCATAACCAATGAAAAGAAATATCCAATCAAAAGGTGAAGCATTTAAAAACGTTATCCTCCTGGAGGACCTTTAAACATTAGACAGTAAATTGTAGCCTTGATTCATCTTCAACAACAATTTATCTGATACTAAAGGGAATCTGTAAACCAATGAAGTAAAGTTCAAACTCCACTAACAACGACCAAGAAAAACATGATACAAGAACATGACAAAATATTATAGTTGATCAGGAGGAGTGAAAATGGCAATATGAGGGAAAGAAATGAATTTCTGCATGAGGCCTCAATTAATCTAATAATGCAAGTTAACCAATTTAGAAATATTAATCTGACAAAATAAATTAATACTCACCAGTTAAACTCGGATACAATACTTATGACGAAACAATATCAAAGTTTAATCATCTTAATTTGTTTCTCCATTCCAAAATGCACCATTGCCATAAGAAAGTTCTTATATATGAAACAAGTAACTATTCATGCACTAGGCTGATAGGAAATACTTGAGTTCGCAAGTAACCCAAAGGGAATACTTGAGTTCGCAAGCAAACCTATTACTAATTGGAGGAAAAACAACAAATTCACCACAAAATCTGAGAGAAAATCAATAGAAATGATAGATTGCGATCTTAGGAATAAAGCAAAACAACATTCAAAGCAAGATACAAGAGATCCTCAATTCGAGAGGAGGATCGTCTCTCCGAAATCTCTAGACAAGGTTGTCTAGAGCCCAAACCTCCAAGAGAACCCTAATTCCTCTCAAAAATAACATAACCCCCCTCTAATCCTCCTCCTCCTTCTAATACAAAAGATTTCCTAATTAATTTCCCTCCCAAAGCCCTAGCCGCCCCCTCCTAAATGATTTTGAATTTGTTTAAGTGGGTGGGACCCACCCATTGGGCGGAAAAACAAAGGAGGAGGTGGACTGGTTCCACCTCCTGTAGACCTACTGAGCCGGCCCCCCTTGGGCCGACTGGGCCGGTTCAATTTGAACCGACGTAACATAGGCTTTCTTCAATTAAGACTGCTGTTTGACCTTGCAAGGGAAATGCGTCTTGGAACATATGAACATACATCAAACCACATGTTTTCTGACCATAAATGGCCCTAGATCACTGAAACTTACCAAATGAAGCCTTAATATCATGGCTATTGTACCTAAAACCATTTGGAGGAAGGCAAAGCCTCCAATCAATAACGAGATGACGCCAAAATGGAGAATTAAGATCACTTAAAAAGACTATAATTTGGATAAATTTACTAAACTTATTTGCCTCAGGTGGCTGACTATAGAAAACCAAAGAAGCGTGTTTTGGCTCTTACTCTTCCTTTTCATTTCTTTCTTCATAGCCCCACCCCTTCTTTAAAAAATCTCCAAAATTTTCTCTCCTCCAAATTAAATCCCCTACTCCTTAACAAGCCTCTAAATATTGTTCCTAATCTCAGCAATTTCCAGTCCACTAAAGCAAGCGGATCAACTAAATCTCACCCAACCCACATTATCCAAGTCTTGGGGTCTTGAGCGAGCCACGACGATGAAAAACAAAAAAAAAAGATGCATGAATCATCTCAATCTTCTCAACTTATCAACTTCTACTTCAAGAACAAGATTGCCAACAATTAGTACAATCTACTTCAGCACTTCTGCAATAGAGGACCTGATGAGGATATCCGACCGTGAAAAATGTATCAACGACACGGATGACGATCTACGGCTACGATTGCATTTCTTTATTTCTGATTGATGTATTGTATTTTTATTATTAGTGTCCTTTTCCACTTTTACCCTCACTTGAGGGACTAGATACATGTAACCTCAAGAGGGTAATTTGGTCTTTTATTTTGTTCTTGTATGAGGGCCTATTTATAGCCTTCTTTTTCCTCTTATGAGGTTAATGATGATTATGACAAAATTTTCCTGCACTTGTGTTCTTGTAAGAGTTTGAGAGCTTTGGAGAGGAGTCCCTAGGAGAGATCACCCACCAACCTTGGAAGTGTTCGGGTTCATGGTTCTTTCTTCCCAATTTTCCCCTCAATTTCTCCTTCTCCCCGCCGACCCTCTCCCCTTCCACCTTCCACGGCTGAACTCCACCCCCAACCCCATAGCCCCGGCCTCCTATCTCTCCCATCCAATCCGCCGGCCTCTGTCATCCCCTTCCCAAGTTTTCCCAAAGAAAAACCCCCAACGAACCACCACACGTCGGCCACCCCACCCCAACCCACCAAGCCGTCGGGAGCACTCCCTCCCCTTCAATTAGTCATTAATGCTTTCCTAATGAGGAATTCTTATTATGGAAAGACCTTTCAATACAAATTTCATGAGATTTGAATTTTGAATTCTTTCCAAATGGTTTGTTCTTAAATTAGGAAAGTTTCCTAATCCTTTAAATCTGAAATCAATTTCAGATTTAATCAAATAGCAAATTGATTGCTTGGGCCCACCTCTAATTTAATTAAATCCTTTCCCTCCTCCCCCATTGGGCCGGCCCCCTCTCCCTCTCCCCTCTCCTTTTTATTTCTTACCTTAATTAAGAAATCAATTAGGTAAGAATTAATCTCTCTTTCCCTCCCAATCTTGAGATTCAAAATTCAAATCTCTCTCTCTTATTCCACCATAACCTGAAGCCACTCTAATTACACTTCTCCTAACCCTAGGCCGGCCCCTCTTCCCTCCTCCTTGCCCGAAATTTTGCTTCCAAACCTGCTGCCTCAAATTCCTGGACATTCTACCCTGCTGTCATGAAATTCCAGCAAAGGGAAATCAACAGTCTCGTTGCTATAAACCCTCCTGTTGCAGTCCAAAGCCCTCCTATGGCTGCTGTTTAGATTTTCTAAGTTATAAAGGTTGCTGTCCATAAGCATTTCAGCAGTAGAAACAGCTGTTCTGCTGATCAGAAGTCCTCCAGCTGCCGCCCCAATTCTCCAAACAGAATCCAGGTTGCTGTCCAGAGAAAATTCAGCCAAAAGGGGCGACTATCCTGCCCGGGAAGACCTTCTGATTGTTGTTCGAAGTCTCAAACCCAGGATTCGGTGAACTCTTTCCCTCATTCTTTTATTTTCCTAGTCACTTTCTAATGTGGAATTAATTGATTCACTGAGATCATGTTAGTCCTATCCACTAAAGCCTAGTATTTTAAAGAGTGAGTGAGTGGGCTTGCTTCACAGTGACTATTCTCATTGTTAGCTTAGGAATTTATTAATTGAACTCCTCTATGTTTGCTATGTTTGAGTAATTGACTAATTTGTGACCTAAACTTCTAGTTGTGACTTGGCCTAAACTCGTTTCACCCTTTTCTGTTGTTATCTATTCGTTTAATCACTACAAGTTAATAGTTAAAATTGCTTCCTAAAAGTAAATCGTGCAAAATTCCTACATAATATCCATAAAAACATTTAGTCCTGCATCATCTGGTATCAAAGCATGGTTAGCATAGGATACATATGCTAGACGTCATCTTAGGAGTTTACCTAGCCATCCTTATGTATTATTGCATGCATATCATCATTTAGAATAGTTTAATTTACTTTTGTGCTTGCTGTCTAAACAATTTCTGCACCCTTTAGTGAGTTTTAAGTGGGCCTAACTTAGTGTCTAGGTGTTGTCCCTTACCTAGTTACCTACCTAAGTATCCCCTAGTGTATCCTAATGGACCCGGAACAACTCAGTAGGACCCTAAACTTGTTGGTAGGTCAGATGGGCGCGATTAGCCAACAACTTAAAGAGAATCAATCCGATTTAGCTAGAATGAGGTAGGAATCACCCACCCCTCTACACACCTTCTAGGCCCCCTTCCATGTACGGGGATGATACTTTTCAAGATAAGGTACCTCCACCTTGTGCCCCTTATCGAAATCCCCCACTAAGGACATGAGCCCAACCTCGACCCTGATATTCCATTGATGAAAAATATCAAGGTTGATGTTCCCACCTTCGACGAAACCTTAGACCCTCAGCTGTTTTGAGATTGGATCAAATGAATGTATAGCTTCTTCAAATGGTACATCTCTGAAGCTAGAAAAGTCAGATTCACCGAGTTGAAACTTATAGGTAGGGTTAGCCAATTTTGGTCCAACCTAGAGAGTCCCGCAACGAGTACCCCATTACCGACTGGGTTTCTATGAAACGTGAACTTAAATAGAAGTACCTCCCTCCCTCTTATTTCCCTAGACTCCTCGATAGGTGGAACAGACTTACCCAAGGTAGTAAACCAGTCAAAGATTATATTGCAGCCTTCGATGATTACCTGATCCGCTGCAAAAGGGAGACCTCTACTACCCCGGCCCAAATCTTGTCTATGTTTCGAACTGGGTTGCAGGAAGACTTACGCAACGAGTTGTTTGCTAGAAATATTACTACTCTCGAGAATGCCTATAGTCTAGTCTTGGATTTAGAGGAAACCCGTTCCCCACACCCTAGTAGACATCAAGACTCGAGACCAGCCTACCGATCCACCAGTGGTCCGACCCACTCCACTCCCCAGCCAGCCCATGGAAACCCAACCCGACCACCTCCTGGTCCACCTACACCCCGTCCCGACTTTAGAAACAAACCTCTCACCCCCGATACCCCTAGGTCCAACCCAGGAATCAAGTGCTTTAGATGCCAGGGGTATGGGCATATCGCTTCTCAATGCTCTAGTCCCTACAAGGTCACGATCATCGAAGAGATCGCTGAAGAAGAATACGAGCCCAAGGTTGATCAGATTCACCAAGTGGAAGATAATGGTGAATTCTTTGAGGAAGACGATGACACTACTGTCGTCCACTGCAACCAAAAACTTGACATCACTCACATCTGCATGGTGAGATGTGCGCTGTCCCAACCCATTGCCACTGATGACTGGCATAGGACTTCCATTTTCCATACCTACACCAAAATCAAAGACAAAAAATGTAAAGTCATAGTGGATAGCGGTAGTTGCATCAATGCTGTCTCTTCCAGCATTGTGTCTAAACTTGGTCTGTCTACCATTCCTCACCCTAATCCCTACAAGGTAGCTTGGGTCAACTGATTGCCTTAGAGGTGAAGGAGCGAAGTCTCATACTGGTCTCCTTTGCTGATTATAAGGAGAACGTCTGGTGTGACGTTTTAGTTATGGATGTTGGACAAATTATCTTAGGGCGTCCCTGGCTCTTTGACAATGATGTCCACATCTATGGGCGTTCAAACACCTGCGTGTTTGAATATGCGGGTAAGAAGATCAAGCTTCTGCCATCGCAGCCCCAGGTCAAGGAGGACCCCAAACCCAACCCTGTGAAGCCAAAGAAGGGACTGAACATTATAACTGCCAAGGTTTTGGACTCTGACATTGCCCAAGGCACACATCTGTACGCCTTGGTTGGTCGTGAGACTCCCATTGAGTTTGATGAACCTATCCCTCAAGAGGTCCAGCCCATATTAGCTGACTTTGCTGATGTCTTCCCTGATGATCTCCCTGACCAATTACCTCCACTTGGAAACATCCAGCATGCCATTGACCTTGTCCCTGGAGCCTCCCTTCCCAACCTGCCCCACTACCGCATGAACCCCTCGGAACATGCCGAACTTAAGAAGCAGGTTGACGAGCTTCTACAGCGGGGATTTATTAAGGAGAGTCTTAGCCCATGCGTCGTGCCAGCCCTTCTCACTCCTAAGAAGGATGTCACGTGGAGAATGTGCGTTGATAGCCTTGCTATCAACAAAATCACCGTTAAATATGTTTTCCTATCCCTAAGCTAGACGATATGTTAGACATGATGACTAGAGCCACTCTTTTCTCCAAGATTGATCTTAAGAGTGGGTACCACCATACCCGGATCCGACCCGGTGATGAGTGAAAAACTGCCTTCAAAACTAAGGATGGTCTCTACGAATGGATGGCCATGCCCTTCGAGTTGAGTAACACCCTGAGCACCTTCATGAGGGTTATGACCCAAGTACTGCACCCTTTTATGGGTAAATTTGTCGTTGTCTATTTCAACGACATTCTTATTTCTAGTCGATCTATTAGTCAGCACTTAGACCATCTGAGGCAGGTCTATGAGGTCTTTAAGGAAAGAATAACTCTATGCTAACCCTAAGAAGTGTACTTTTCTTGTCGACCGAGTAATATTTTTGGGCTTTATCGTGTCTTCCTAAGGGGTTTTTGCAGACCCCGAGAAGGTGAAAGCCATAGTTGATTGGCCTATTCCTCAAAATATTTGGGAAGTCCGCAGCTTTCACGGATTGGCTACCTTCTATAGGAGATTCATTAGAAATTTCAGTACTATCATGTCTCCTATCACTGATTGCCTCAAGAATGGTGACTTTCATTAGACCCTAGTCGCCACCAAAGCTTTTGAAGAAATTAAGAAAAGAATGGTGGAAGCCCAAGTAATGAGACTTCCGGATTTCTCCAAAGTTTTCGAAGTAACCTGTAATGTTTCGGGAGTTGGAATTGGAGGAGTCCTATCCCAAGAAGGTCACCCCGTTGCCTATTTTAGTGAATAGTTCAATGACATCCGGCAACGCTACTCCACTTATGACAAGAAATTTTATGTCGTGATCCAATCTCTTCGTTATTGGCGACACTACTTACTCCCCCAAGAGTTCGTTATCTTTTCGAATCACGAGGCTTTACGATATATCAACTCCCAAAAGAAGTTGAACGCACGACATGGTCGCTGGGTAGAGTTCCTTCAAGAATACACTTACACCCTTAGGCACAAGGTGGGAGTTGAGAATAAAGCTGCTGATGCTCTCAGTCGTCGTATGATGACAACCACCGAAATGAAAGCTGAAGTCATTGGTTTTGAGCAAGTCAAAAGAGACTATCTATAATGCCCTGACTTCAAGGAAATGTACTCTCTCTTGTCCACAGGCAACACACGCCTTGTGGATGATTTTCCCCTGGAGGATGGATATCTCTTTAAAGCTCAAAAACTTTGTATTCTTAACACGTCCCTTAGGGAATTCCTCGTATGGGAACTTCACGCCGGAGGTCTCGCTGGACACTTCAGCAGAGATAAAACCATTGAGGCTGTAGAGTATCGTTTCTTTTGGCCCAGCCTCAAGAGAGATGTAGGTAAAATGGTCAGCAGGTGCCACACTTGCCAGCTTGCCAAACAGCGCAAGCAAAACACCGTTCTTTACACACCTTTACCTGTTCCCAGCTGTCCGTGGCAGGACGTTAGCATGGATTTCATCCTAGGTCTACCTAAAATCTTTCGCAAAAATGATGTCATATGTGTAGTAGTTGATCGCTTCTCAAAAATGACACATTTTCTGCCTTGCTCTAAGACGTCTGACACCTCTCACATCACTAAGCTATACTTCAATGAGATCGTCAGGTTACATGGTTTGCCTAAAACCATTGTATCTGACAGAGATGTCAAATTCACCAGTTACTTTTGGAAAACCCTCTGGATGAAAATGTGCACTAAATTACAATTCTCCACAGTTTTCCATCCCCAAACTGACGGACAAACTGAGGTGGTCAATAGGAGTTTAGGTAATCTTTTAAGGTCTCTGGTAGGTGAACACATTAAGGATTGGGATTCCAAACTCCCCACAGCCAAGTTCGCCTACAACAATTCTATGAACCGTACCACTGGCCTCAGTCCTGCAGAGATTATTTATGGATACAAGCCTAAACAACCTCTAGATCTCATACCCATGTGTTCTAGGTATAGGATTTCTGAGTCTGCATCTTCATTTGCATATCATCTGCATGAATTACATAAGGAAATTGCACGACAAATTAAACAAAGCAATATTAATTATAAACTTCATGCTGATTTAAAATGAAGATTTAAAACTTTTGAAGTTGGTGATTCGGTGATAGTGCGAATTCGTATGGAACGATTCCCACAAGGAACTGTTAAGAAGTTACACGCTAGGGGTGCAGGGCCATTCAAAATAGTCAAGAAAATCAATGATAACGCTTACATGATGAATCTGCCTGCAGAATTCAATATAAATCCCTCTTTTAACATAGAAGAATTAGTAGCCTATGAGAGTCCAGAGTTTAACCCACCAAATCCACTTCAAATTGAGCCTTGTGTGACCCCACCTTGTGAGAACCCAAGCCTACTTCCACTCCCAAATATTCCCAAATTACCTATAGCAGAGAAGGTTAACATGATCCTGAGTGATGATATTATTTCCACAAAAGAGGATGGACGAAGAAGATATTTGATAAGGTGGAGAGGTAAGCCTGAATCAGAAGATACTTGGATGAATCGCAAGGAGCTTCAGCAAATTGACCAAGATGCACTAGAGTTCTACGAGAGCACCCGGGATACGTACTCGACGGAGTCTAGATTTTTCCCACCCCGGGAGAATGATGAGGACATCCGACCGTGGAAAGTGTATCAGCAACGAATACGACGATCTACGGCTACGATCGCATCTCTTTATTTCTAATTGATGTATTGTATTTTTATTATTAGCGTCCTTTTCCACTTTTACCCTCACTTGAGGGACTAGATACATGTAACCCCCAAGAGGATAATTTGGTCTTTTGTTTTGTTCTTGTATGAGGGCCTATTTATAGCCTTCTTTTCCCTCTTATGAGGCTAATGATGATTATGATAAAATTTTCCTGCACTTGTGTGTTCTTGTGAGAGTTTGAGAGCTTTGGAGAGGAGTCCCTAGGAGAGGGAAACCGATCACCCACCAACCTTGGAAGTGTCCGGGTTCGTGGTTCTTTCTTCCCTATTTTCCCCTCTATTTCTCCTTCTCCCCGCCGACCCTCTCCCCTTCCACCTTCCATGGCCGAACTCCACCCTCAACCCCATATCCCCGGCCTCCTATCTCTCCCATCCAAGCCGCCGGCCTCTCTCATCCCCTTCCAAAGTTTCCCCAAAGAAAAACCACCACCGAACCACCACACGTCGGCCACCCCACCCCAACCCACCAAGCCGTCAGCATGCTCCCCAACCCTAAGCCTCCCTCCCCTTCAATTAGTCATTAATGCTTTCCTAATGAGGAATTCTTATTATGGAAAGACCTTTCAATCCAAATTTTATGAGATTTGAATTTTGAATTCCTTCCAAATGATTTGTTCTTAAATTAGGAAACTTTCCTAATCCTTTAAATCTGAAATCAATTTCAGATTTAATCAAATAGCTAATTGATTGCTTGAGCCCACCTCTAATCGTTTGTGAGGCGAGGCGTAAGCCTCAAAATCAAAAGATTGCGTAAACATAAAATGATAATTTTTTTATATACTAATGAGTAAAAAATATAAAACATTAAAAGGCACAAGATACAAAGTAAAATCAAAATATCCCAATAATAAGACAATATGAAATATAGTTCAACTTAAATTCTATCTTTCCCAAATCACAGTATTCTTTTCGTTAACATATAATTTCAAAAAAATTGGCAATGACATATACAAAAGAAGAAGCAACTAACACTAACATCTATTACTAAAGATGATGAATACAAAAAATATGTCGGGCAGCCGGGGGTCCAAGGGGGCGCTGCCCCCTGGCTGGGTTCGACCTGCTTATTTTTATAGTAAGAGTAATTTTAAAGTTCTGTTTATTTTTAAAGTTCGTAAGTCGTTTGTATGGAAAGATACCGAGCGCTACCAAGTGATACCGAGCAGTATCGAGCATGTACCTAGCAGTACCGAGCATGTACCAAGCAGACCGAGCATGTACCGAGCGGTACCGAGCATTGTTGTACCGAGTGGTACCAAGCAGTACCAAGCGGTACCGAGCAATACCGAGCAGTACCGAGCATGTACCAAGCAGTACCGAGCATTGTTGTACCAAGTGGTACCGAGTAATACCAAGTGGTACCGAGCAGTACCGAGCATGTACCTAGCGATACCGAGCACTACCAAGTGGTACCGAGCAGTATCGAGCATGTACCTAGCAGTACCGAGCATGTACCAAGCAGACCGAGCATGCACCGAGCGATACCGAACATTGTTGTACCGAGTGGTACCAAGCAGTACCAAGCGGTACCGAGCAATACCGAGCAGTACCGAGCATTGTTGTACCAAGTGGTACCGAGCAGTACCAAGTGGTACCGAGCAGTACCGAGCATGTACCTAGCGATACCGAGCACTACCAAGTGGTACCGAGCAGACAGACCGAATAGATATTTTTTTTTTTTTAATTTTAAGAGGCGGATGCCTCTAAAACATGAGGCGAGGCGCGCCTCAGTAAACTTGAGGCGTACGCCTCAATGCCAGCTATCATTGCGTAGGCTTTGAGGCTTAAAAGTTTAAAATTGCGATAAGGCGCGCCTCTTATTGCGCAATTTTAAACCATGCTGACAATAGAAAGATTAGAGTAAAAGTTAAAAGTTTAAATTTTTATAATATTCAACAAGGGAGAAATACTAATTTTATTTGTATTATATATATATATATATATATATATAATTTATTCAACTTATGTTATTAATTTTTAGGCATGTTATAACTTAATAATGTAACGTATATGTATTTTTGGTGGCAATAGTTTTCACCAACAAGCATAAACTCCATACAAAAACTATATCAACAACTTCATCCACTTTATTTGGCAGCATAGAATGATATGATATGATAAATACAGCACTAAGCATCATTGCCAAAGCGGGCTTAAATGAGTCAAACTTTCTACATTAATAGGTATGTATTCAAGTTTCTCTGTGCATGTCTTCAGAGAAGGTTTAGTTCAGAATTTTATGAAATAGACATTACGCAAACAATAACAGAACCGCATAAAGTTAAGACAACCTGATAAGAAATACTTGAGTTCGCAAATAATCCTATCGGATCTACTTGAGTTCGCAAGTAACCCTAGCAATAATTGGTGAGAAACAATAAAGAACAAAGAAGAAAGAACTACAAAACAATAACTTTTATTATAGAATTCAAAGCAAACAACTCCAATCAACGAAACGTAAAGAAAGATACAATTGATCCTCTATTCGAGAGGAGGATCGTCTCTCCCACTCTCTAGACAAGAATCTAAAGCCCAAGTCGCCAAAGAAACTACAAGAAACAATCACCAAAAGCATGACTAGCCCTAAACCCTTCATGCCCTTTAAATAGCCCCCTCCACCTCCTTACTTCTCCACCTCCTTAAAAAATTCCTAATATAAGATATTATTTATTTAATACAAAAGATATCAAATCTTTTTAATTAATTTAATTCAAAATCAATTGGGCGTGGGCCCCTCCTTAGGCGGTGTAGGAAGGAGGCGGTTTGACCCGCCTCCTGTATACAAGTGCCGGCCCCACCTAAGCCGGTTGGGGCTGAGTCGGTTCCTGGGGAACCGACATATCAATACCGCCCTCCCAAAGAACCACCTTGTCCTCAAGGTGGAAAGAAGGAAACCGATGCCTTATTTGCTCATAATGCTCCCAGGTAGCTTCAAAATCCGGAAGATCCGTCAACATGATTAATACTTCCTTATTTCCTCCCTTGTCATATCTTACCTCTTGTAGCTCCAGTGGATCCAAGATCACTTCCATTTCTTCAGTCAATGTTGTTGGCAATTCCGCACTGGTTGCATGCTCCCCTATAGTCTTCCTTAGCTGTGACACATGGAATACAAGATGTATAGTGGCGGATGATGGCAACTTCAAGCGGTATGCCACTTCTCCAATTCTTTCCAACACTTCATAGGAACCAAAATATCTTGGAGATAACTTCTCATTTCTTTTGTTAGCCAATGTCTTCTGTCTGTAGGGCCGCAATTTTAGAAAAACCTTCTCACCCACCTCAAACTGGACGTCTCTCCTGTGTCCATATGCCTGCCTTTTCATGATCTGCTAGGCCCTCATTAAATGTTTCTTCAGCTCCTCCAACACTCTCTCCCTTTCCTCCAAGTGCTACTCTACGGAGGATACCGATGTGCTCCCTCTCCCAAATTATACTAAATGTGGTGGATCTCTTCCATATAACACCTTGAAAGGGGTCATCTGGGAAGCTGAGTGGTACGAGATATTGTATCAATACTCAGCCCATGCCAACCATTTGGCCGACATCCGGGGTGTTT
Source organism: Dendrobium chrysotoxum (assembly GCA_019925795.1). NCBI lineage: Eukaryota > Viridiplantae > Streptophyta > Magnoliopsida > Asparagales > Orchidaceae > Dendrobium > Dendrobium chrysotoxum. Next base: position 45,397,559 of record CM034301.1, read on the forward strand.
CTGAAGCAAAACACCTCAAGTAAGTCTCCAAACTCCGATTAACGGCCTATGTTTGTCCGTCCGTTTGGGGATGGTAAGCAGTGTTTCTCTTGAGAACAGTGCCCTGTAAACGGAACAGCTCCCTCCAAAACTGGTTGAGGAAAACTTTGTCTCTGTTAGATATGATCGCCTCTGGAATCCCATGTAGTCTAACCACCTCCCTAATGAAAGCTGCTGCCACCATTACTGCGGTGTAAGGGTGTCGTAGGGGGGTAAAATGTGCGTACTTGCTCTGCTTATCAACCACCATCATGATAACAGTGAACCCCTCAGATCGGGATAGGCCCTCAACGAAATCCATGGACACTTCCTCATACTTTGTTTGGAAGTGACAATGGTTACAGTAACCCTCCCAGAGCCATGGCCATGTACTTGTTCCTCTGACATACTACACATCTTACCATCATTTCCTGTACATCCTTATGCATTCCTTTCCAGTATAATTCAGCAGCCAGTCTCCTATAGGTCTTTTCTACTCCTGAGTGGCCTCCAATGGCACTTCCATGGAACTCCTGTAATAGATGGGGAATTTGGATGGAAGATCGTGGCATGACAAACCTTCCATGGTACAACAGTCTCTCCCCTTCGAGGGAGTAGCCTGGATAGCTGCTCCTATCTTTCTGCAGATCCATCCGGATCTTCCTTAATTCTTCATTCTGCACACTTTCTTCTTGGATTGCTCCCCAGTCCACCATCAGGGGAACTGACATGGTCATCTCCTGGAGCTCTCCCCCACACCTGGATAAGGCATCAGCCGCCTTATTCTCCAACTCGGGTCGGTATTGGATCTCAAAATCGTATCCCAATAGTTTAGATAGCCACCTCTGATATTCTTCCGTCACCATCCTCTATTCTAATAGATATTTTAAGCTCTTTTGATCTGTCCTGACGATAAAATACCTACCCGTAGGTATGGTCGCCACTTTTGAATAGCCAACACGATTGCCATTAGTTCCCATTAATATACAGATTTCAGTCTTGCTCTAGCCGCCAAGACCTGACTGAAGTAAGCTATGGGTCTATGCTACTGCATCAGGACTGCCCCCAACCCATACCCCGAGGCATCTGTTTCCATCACAAAAATCTAACTGAAGTCTGGTAGAGCCAATACTGGTATCGTGGTCATTGACTTCTTAAGTTTTTCAAATGCCTGGGTAGCCGCTTCTCCCCACATGAAACTATCCTTCTTTAACTGCTATGTTAAGGGAAAGGCTATGTTGTTATAAACCTTCACAAATCTCTGGTAGTACCTATCAGACCTAGGAATCCCCTCAACTCCCTCAAATTCCTAGGAATAGGCCACTTCTGCATGGCTTCAATCTTAGCTAGATCTGCTGCCTCCCCTTCCTTAGATACCACGTGTCCTAAATATTTCACATTAGTTTGTGCGAAGCTGCATTTCTTTAGATTGGCCTTGAGCTGATGCTCTTGTAGTACTTCGAGAACCAACCTTAAATGATGCTGATGCTCTTCTTTGGTTTTATTGTATATGAGTATGTCATCAAAGAAGACTAAGACAAACCTCCGTAGGTATGGTTTGAACACCCTATTCATTAATGACTGGAAAGTGGCAGGAGCGTTTGTAAGCCCAAATGGCATTACCAAGAACTCATAGTGCCCCTCGTGCGTCCTGAATGCCATCTTTGGTATGTCCTCCTTCTTCATCCTGATTTGATGGTAGCCTGATTTTAAATCCATCTTAGAAAATACTACTGTTCCATACAGCTCATCCAGTAGTTCATCGATCACAAGAATAGGGAACTTATCTGGCACCGTCTCCTTATTTAATGCCCTATAATCCACACAGAACCTCCAGCTCTCATCCTTCTTTTTGACCAGTAGGACGGGACTAAAGAAGGGGCTTACACTTGGTCTGATGATCCCTACTTCCAACATTTCTCCAATCAACTTTTCGATCTCGTCCTTCTGGATTTAGGGGTATCGGTAGGGTCGTACATTAATTGGGGACACCTCCTTCAGGATGATGGCGTGCTCTTGTTCTCAGGGTGGTGGTAAGCCTTGAGGTGGCTGGAACACCTCACTAAATTGTTGTATGAGAGGTTGTACTGCTAGTGGAATGTCTCCTTCTTCCCTAACACTAACCTTCTCCAAGCGTTGCAACTCCACCAAATATCCACCCCCGCCTCTTGTATGGTTTTGATTATGGATTTGAGAGATTCTCCGGCCCTGGACAACCCTGCATCCCCTTGGATCACCCTCTTTTTCCCTTCTACCATTAGTTCCATCTTCAAAGCACCCCAATTGACCTTGGTCTCTCCTAGGTTCTATAGTCACTTCGTCCCCAGGATGACATCTGTACTTCCCAGCTTCAAACGAAGGAAGTCCTACTTCATTTGGATCCCCTGAATCCTCAACACTACTCCCCTACACACTCCTCTACCCATTTCCACCTTCCCCGTACCCATCATCACCCCATAACCACCAGTGTCCACTAATTTCATTTCTAACAGATCTACAATCTGGGTGAAAATGAAATTATGGGTTGCCCCACTGTCAATTAGCACTACCACTTCTTTATCCGCTATATCTCCTTTCACCTTCAAAGTATGATTCGAAGTGAACCCTACTACGGAGTTTAGGGATACTTCCGCCACATCTAGATGCATCTTTTCTTCTTCCTCCGTTTCTAACCCACTTCCACCTCCCTCCTCAGTTTCCTCGTCATCACAGACGGTGAGAACCTGAAGAGTTCTGTCCTTGCACCTATGCCCTGGCATATACTTCTCGTCACACCTAAAACATAACCCCTTGGCCCTCTTCTCCTGTATCTCCTTTTCAGTTAGCTTTTTGAAATTTCCCCCACTCCCTCCTCCGTCGGTTTTCTCCTTGGCTACTTCCTTCAAACTTCCTGAGGTTGGCCCCTTAGATGATAAGAAGGTGGTTGTCATCCTATATGACCCTCCTGAATAGCTCCCCTTAGTTCCCTTCTCCATCTTTTTCTGATCTTCTACCAGTTGTGCTAATTCCATGGCCTTCCCCAAGTTCCGTGGTTCTAATACTCTTACTGCGGCCCGTATTTCCGGTTTCAGCCCTTTCATCCAATTCCCTTCCAGTACCGTCTCCGAAAGTCGATCCAACCTGCTGGCCATGTACTCAAACTTGTCCTGATAGTCTGCTACCGTCCCTTCCTGTGTCAAAGCAAAGAATTGTTCATAAAAATCTCCTTCCCTACCAATTCGGAATCGTTCGAGTAAGCATTCTTTGAATTCTCTCCATGTTCGAATGGGCTCCCTCCTGTCTCGCCATTGGTACCATGTCAATGCCTTTCCTTCCAGACATAATCAGCCGCTATCAGCTTCTCTTCTTCCGTCAACCCATTGACGGCAAAATATCATTCTACTTTGTAGATCCATCCATGGTCATCCTCTCCCTCAAAGACGGACATCTTCAATTTCCTCACCTTTGGATCGCCCCCGTTTCCTCGGATCCCTCCGTAACCTCCCAATCCACGAAGAGGAAGCGCTCCCTAGTTATCACGATCTTTCCTCCGACGATCATATCTACCTCCTTCATCATCATCTCCTCTTCTTCTCTTAGAATCAGCACCTCAATGATAGAAATCCTCCCTTCTTCCTGCAAACTCAGCAGTCCTTCTATCGAACCCGGTGCTTATCTCCTTGCTAAAAAAATGGTTCTAAAGGAGGCATGCCATCTTCACCTTCCAAAACTTCTACGTCCGGGTTTTCCTTCCCTTAAATAGGTTAGGGTTTCCTCTTCTTCCATGATTGCCATTAATTCCCCTTGCCTCCGATGTCGCCGGAACGGTCTTTATCTCTAGTAACTTCCATAACATCTTCTCCATGATGGCGAACTTTCCTTCCATCTTTTCATTGTTGGTAGAAATCTGATTTTGAAAATCAGAAAATCTTTCCTCCATATCGGACTTGAGTTTTCCAATTTCTCCTTCCAGAACTTCAACTTTTTTTCCGGCCATCTTCCTTTCAACAAATTACTAGACGATCTTTTTACGGAAGCGAAAACACCGTTGAAATTCTGAAATTTCAGCTGCCTTTGGTCCCAAAACAACGCTCTGATATCAATTTGATAGGAAATACTTGAGTTCGCAAGTAATCCTATCAGATCTACTTGAGTTCGCAAGTAACCCTAGCAATAATTGGTGAGAAACAATAAATAACGAAGAAGAAAGAACCACAAAACAATAACTTTTATTATAGAATTCAAAGCAAACAACACCAATCAACGAAACATAAAGAAAGATACAATTGATCCTCTATTTGAGAGGAGGATCATCTCTCCCACTCTCTAGACAAGAATCTAGAACCCAAGTCACCAAAGGAACTACAAGAAACAATCACCAAAAGCATGACTAGCCCTAACCCCTTCATGCCCTTTAAATAGCCCCCTCCACCTCCTTCTCCACCTCCTTAAAAACTTCCTAATATAAGATATTATGTATTTAATACAAAAGATATCAAATCTTTTTAATTAATTAAATTCAAAATCAATTGGGCATGGGCCCCTCCTTAGGCGGTGTAGGAAGGAGGTGGTTTGACCTGCCTCCTGTATACAAGTGCCGGCCCCACCTGGGCCGGTTGGGGCTGGGTCAGCTCCTGAGGAACCGACATATCACAACCATGACATGCCAATGCCACTGATGGTATTGTAAGAAGCGATGCTGTCATATGAAATCTTAATTTATTTGTTCTACATTAGTTTCACATGTATTGATGTTTATGAACAATTTTATAGATTAGTAATAGGACATGAAGCATCTGGTTAGTCACAAATGATGTAAATGACATAGTGCATACCCTGAAAAACAAATGAATTCCGCATGCATGGATAAACTGTTATTTGCATTAATAAAATTAGTTACACAAATATCAACCTAAAATCTGTATGACCAATCAAGCGTGCATTTTGAAAGCTAATAGAGTATGTGAGATTTTTGTAAGGGAAAACTAATACTTTAATAAAAAATAGGGATCACCTTTGTATGCTTCATTTATCTCTTGAAACCTTGACGTTGAACAGTCTTCACCTTTCTTTTTATCTGGGTGCCATTTCTAGGCAATCAAGCCAAACAGTCAAGACAACTGTGGTGACACAAACTCACTCTACGAATAAAAAACAAGTGAATTGACAGCCAAAAAACGTCAAACTAGACAATGCATTTGCACATGTGGTTTTCAATCACTATAAAAGCTTCCCAAGGATATGAGAAGGAAATAGGACAAGCTCTATGGATATGATCACATTATCTTCCATACTACATAAAATAAAAAAAGATGCCCGATAGGAAAACAAACCAAGGCAAGGCGGATATAATTGGACCGGATGCATTCTTCATTAGCATCATACTTAACTTCCAGAATTCGGTAATAATCCTGCACAAGTAGTTACAGGCACAATCAACCACGAATAAAAATAGACACGCTTATGGTAAACATAAACTCCTAAACATGCACAAGTTAAAAAAAAAACTTAAAAAAGTAACCAAAAAAAAAATTCATCAAGATGACCAATTAAGTCCTCAATATTATATAACCGGAAACTCTTCATTTGATGAACAAATGCAACTACATAATCAAATGGCATTTTTGTAAAGAGGCCAAAAGACATCAACTTTCGACAAATTTTATGGGAAAACAATAGAAGATATCAAAGTTGGATATTTTAGAGAGTACTGTCGTACAGGATAATATTATATGCAAATCATGATGGAGATGATTACATTATAAGCAAATCATGATGGAGATGATTATTAACATCGGAGTGCTAATGGATTCATGCAAATAAAATTAGGGTTCAAAAACATTAGTTACGCATCCCACATACCATGCTACAGCAAGAAAAAGGATAAATAAAAAAAATTACATTGAAGGAAAAAAATCAATATGTGGATATTCAATATTGCAATGCAACCCTAAATTTTAAAGAAAACCCTAAGATTTAATACTTCTTTGGTAAAATGAGGTAGAAATCTAAATATAAACTTTTGAAAAACTAGTTGATATCAATAAAGAGACTCAACGCATGCCATTTTGTTTAGATTTTATGCACTCAAAAAGGAACAAAAATGTATGGTGCTCGATTCAGAAAAGGTGCACGGAAATCTCACTTAGACATTTCAAAAAGATAATAACATTTTGCCAGTTTAGATCTAATCATTAGTTGGCCACCCAAATAGCCAATCATAGTGATCTTGGGGTGGAAAAAACCAATTTGCTCTGAGTTTAGGCCAAAAAGTGTATTTCTAAGGTTTTCCTCATTAGTGGGAAAGAATTAGAAAAAAAAACAGAGATAGACCTGAAATATATGAATAGAAGATATTAAAAAAACCTATGAAAAATAAATATAACACCTTTGTAGCACTTAGCAATTTATTAACAAAAAAAATTTCATAAACCAACCCCCAATGATTAGGAAAGGCTGAAGATGGCAATCAGGATAATAGGACTTAGGAGGCATGCATATGTTATCCAATATTGAACCGATCTTTTAAGTAAATAAGTAATAACCGCAAAAGTTGAAAGTCACCGTCAACCATGCATATCTATCTATGGCTCGTTAAGGCAACAACTCAAAATAATTCCTGAATCCTAAAATTAGTCAGATGGATTTTATGTACTGGTACATGTTTCGTTTCTTGTATCTGTTTCCTTCATCTTCTCTATGCAAAACTTGTAAATAATTAGATGGTTACTCCTAATTAGAATCAAGTAAAACCAATGCAATTCTCTCATATTTTCTCTTTTAGAAGACTCTCTCTGTTTCATAAAAGCCTCTCTATCTTTCTCTCTCATAAAAAATCTCTTTTTCTATCTGAAAAGCCTATTTCTCTCTCTTAAAAAATACTCTCTTACAACATTATCTCTCTCTTTCCCTCTCTATTATAAGCCTCTTCTCTTCTATGTTGATAGCCTTCATCATTGAGTGTCCTCCACTCTAGCCTTCATTTTTGCAAGTGCCTTCTTTGACCAGTCTTCATCGAAGTTGGTATTCCCACCTTCATTGCTACAATTTGGATATCCTGTTCACACTTATTAAGGTCATTCATGTGCCTGTGAGTTACCCTTTATTCCTCACCAACAAATCTCCAAACTACAATATTTAATGTTCCCTAATTCTAGTAGCAGTCTTCCTAGACCTAGAGCAAATGAAAGAGCCGTCTTATAGCATTCCTCTGAAGCAATAATAGCCATTTGTTGTGATAGTTTTTCCTTTTTTTTTTGGAGCGACTTTCCATTGAAGCCATCAGCCTTTATATCTAAGACAACAATGGCTACTCAACTAGTCAACTAGCCCTTCTGAAGAGGCAACCTCTAAAGAAATAATACATCTTCAACCATCTAAAAATCTACAAAATACCCAAGCCGCATACAGAATAAAAAAAAAGAACTTCATAAAGTGGTTCCAATTAGTTAACACATTTTACAGGGAAAGGGGAATTAAATCACCTACATAATAATGGTCCAATGCAAGGGGAACTAGGATTTCATTCCATGGATGAGAAAGATTCCATCATAATATTAGGGCTACAGAATTCAATGACTCCATAAGTCAATAACACAAGCATGTTTCTATCCACTACAAAAGATATATATGAGACATCATGAAACAAACACATTAAAAAAAAGGATAATGTCCACGTGTATGAGATCAAAGTGAAGACCGCCACTATCAAATAAGGACATAATTCTATCACAGAGTATGCCAACCTCATAAAGAATATGTGGCAAGAATTGGACCACCACCGTGCCATCAAATTGAAGCATGATAAGATTGCGGCTATTTGGAAAAAACTTCATTGAGAATGATGGAATATATAGCTTTAGCACATAATTTAATGTGAAATTTATATAGTATTCAGATCATGGGAAAATATGAGGTGCTATCTTTGTCATTCGAGCAGAAGAGAGCATAAGAGGGGTTATACTTGAGTCTCAGGCCCAAGAAGCATATGTTTTCATAATGGCTGGTGGGAAGAACAGCAAAACGAGCATAAAACAACAAATAAACATTGAGAGTGGGGAAAAGCAGAGTTGTCTGAAACACCAAATTCATACAACAAAAGCAATCCATAGTGTATTATGCAAAAAATCGAGAAATACAAAGGAAAAATTGTTGGGAATTGAATGGAAAACCCAATACAACAAGCAAGGAATTGGGATGCCGTGGTGGATGACAAATAACTCAACGTCAAGTTCATGTTAGAATGACCTAAACAAAGTTAGGCAAGCCGAAATTGGGGAGAATTTAGCAAAAAAAGTGATTGAAAAACTCAGAGGATTACTGGAGATGCAAAAAAAATTAAATCTAGTGGTGATTGTTGCTTCGTACTCTTAGATAAGTATGTTCTTCATATCGACTAAAAGAAAATATAACGCAATTGCTGATTCCTAGATAACAGATTCAGGTGCCATAGGTCACATGACACATTCCCCATCAAAATTTAGCACTCACACTCCTTGTCCAAATAATAGAAAATCTATGTTGTCAATAGTTCTCTTAACATGGTAATCCAATTAGTAGACATTGAAATTAGTCAATTGTTGTTCTAAAGAATGTTCTTCATATTCTTAAGTGTTTTTACAAGCCTAATGCCCACTCAAAAACGGCAAAATTATAAAAAGGAGCACATTTAATAGTTTATTACGTATTAGGATCGTGAATCTTAAATAATTTAAAAAAGAGCAAAACCGGAGCTTGAAAATCCGATTTCTTTAGAAACCGGAACTTGATGATCCGATTTCATTAGAAACCGGATTTGCAAGCTCCGATTTCTTTAGAAACCGGAATTGCATGCTCCGCTTTCCGCCTAATACCACCTAATACAAGAAATTAATAACCTAATTGAAGAAATTAACCTAATACAAGAATTTAATAATTAATAATCCGTCATCTTAAGAAAGCGGAGGAAGGCAAACCGGTTTCTATACAAAATGGATTACCATAGTCCGGTTTTATAGAAACCGGATTACCATAGTCAGGTTTCTGCCTTAATTATCCATTAATACAAATTCAAGTAATTAAGAAATAAATCTTTAGGATTTTCTGCCAAAAACCCGCCTAATTCCAAAAATTAATTCATTATTCCTAATTGAAGAAATTAAGAAATTAATCCATTAATACTTATTCAAGAAATTAAGAAAGTAAACCATTAATCCTAATAGTCTCCACCAATTAAGAATCCAGTTTATTATAATCTGGATTCCTCCCCACCAATAATTGCCTCCTTGTGCTACCAAATGGTAGCAATTATTTACATTTCCTGTTCATCTTCTGCTAATGATGTCAATTATTTATTTTTCCTGTGGCACTTTGAATCCGACCGAATATTGAGCATATAATTTCACACCCAACTAAACTTTTTCACCGCTTTTCCCATCCAGATCCGTAAATTTCGCTTGCCTCTGTCTGAAATGTGCATCCATGATTTTTGTATCTCATAGTCTATAAAATTAAGAGATGCAATCAATTGTAATCTTAATTGTCAAGCTTGTGTAAGAGAAGTTATTTGGAGGAATCAACCCGGAAGTTTGAGGTATTTTTAATTTGTTCAATTATTTATTGTAGTTTGATATTTTGTTAGTTTCTAAATGTTAGCAGATAGTACTTGTAAAGTTGAGATAAATGTTAAAATTTAAAGAAATGATCCACTTATTTTGTAAATTTCATTAAAATTATCTTAATATTTTTTATGTTTAGATATGTGTGCAATCTAGAAATTTTGTGTATTTTTTACGAAATTACAAATAAATGTGAATGCTTTTGGCAAATATTGAGCAAAAATGACGTGAGCTTAACTAAACTTTTATTGTGGATTATCCTCTAGATAATAGTAAAGCCTAAATTTTCTTTTAAGATTATACCTCGTTTTCTGTTTGAATGAAAATTTTGTTTAGGAAGAAAATTATAAAATTAATGAAATTGATGAATGAGGTTTATGAAAATTTTCGAACAGTGTCGTGCACAAAAACTTTAAGAATTTTATTAAATGAAATATGCACGAGAAAGGGTGAGGTAAAATCAAAAAAAAAGAAACAGTTAAGAAATTATATATTCTTTTACTATTTAATAAATATTATTGTATATAAACTATATCAGGTAACAAAAGTAGAATATAAGATTATGATGAGGAAAAGTTAATGTTATATAGTGCCACTATGCGCCCTTGTATATATTTGTGTCCAAGAGGTCAACTGGTATTCATACTCACTATGCGCCCTTGTATATATTTGTGTCCACAGGAGTTCTCCACGATAACAATCATACCCGCTGTTGTTATCCACAAAGGGATCGTATTTATTGCTTGTAGACAGATCAACGCTCTTGTTCATTTGCTCATTATTGTTGACTGTATAACCTTGCATCGTCATTTAAATCTTTCCTTTAACGACATATCAACGGGCCTCGTCCATACATCGAGTTGTCTTCATACTTGGCGTACTCACAGCATCTTAATCACCACTGTTGTAGGTGCTATTTGTACTTGTGTCCACATTGGTTCGTTATACTTACGTTATACCCACTGTTGTTATCCACGAGTGCATTGTATCTTCGGTCCTTGCTCACAAGGAATGATTATGTTCACTACAATCTCCCGGACTTACTTGTAGAAGAGCTTAGTGTACTTCATCATATCCACCTTCATCATTCATAGATGGTGTTGACTGTATTTGTTTGCAGCACGGGTCCTCCACTATCAATTGCTAGTGTCGCCTTTTTCAATCAATAGGTGGAATGTTGCTTGCATGAGTACATGTAGGAAGTAGTTGTACATTTCATAATTGATTGATGTCTAAGTCAATCGCATTTGAAAGTCCACCACGAGTCCCCTGCGGTTAACTTAATGTTTGTTTAAATATTCAAATTTATCACTTATCTTTTGCATTTTGATTATTATTGTGCATTTTAGTATTTAGGGTTTTGTTCTCTGCTATTCAGTTCAAATCATGTTCCCTGTTGTTTGTACAAGTCCTCTGAACATTTGGTTCAAATTCTGTACATTTCTGTTCAATTCAGTTCAATTCTGTAATATATTTATATAAGTTCATCCTAATCAACCCTTACTTTAAGTAATATACTTATATAAGTTCGTTTAAGCGTTAAATTTGCTCTTTCTTATAATTTGGCCTAATATATTTATAGTAATTAAAAAAATTATTATTATAAATATAAAATATTTAATATTTACTTTTCTAATTTTTTTCTTAAATATTTAGTAATTTTAAAATTACAATATTATATTTGGTTAATATAAATTTATATTTTAAAATTTTTATAGTATAATAATAGAATAAACATTTTGAATGCCTTAATGATGTCAAAATTGGGCGATCTTGGGCTCGTTGGATTTGTATTGTCGAGCAGCTCGATTCGACTATAAGCATGTCACGTTTAAATAAACATTTTATTTTAATTTAAGTTTAAATAAAAATTTATAAATTGTTTTAAAAGTTATAAAATAAATTGATTTATTGAAAGAATTAACAAAAAGAAAATTAATTTATAAAAATTTCTTTTTAAACTTAAATTAATAATGATTTTTTAAATATCATTGTTATTCTAACTTTAATTCATAAAATTTTTCAAATTTTTATTTTAAAATTAAATATAAATTTCATATATAATTAAAGAACTAAATAATAAAAAATTTATAATTATTATTTTTTTATAATTATATGATTACATATAATAATTTACTATACAATTTAATTTATAAATTTTATATAAGCTTCTCAATAGTTAAATTATAAATTTCATATTATTATACAAAAATAATTTATTTTAAAAAATATCTAATTAACAGGTTTAATTATATTTAAATATAATATTTATATTATTAAATTACTAAATATCCTATTTCTATAGAAACCGGATGTTAATGTTCCGATTTCTTAGGAACTAGATTTTGATAATCCGGGTTCTAAACGCGTTGTTCCTGACTCCGATTTCGCTCCTTTTTAAATTTTTCCTCTTTACGATCCTTATGCATATTTATGTACTTAGCTTGCTCCTTCTCATAATTTAGCCTTCATTTTATGAGTGAGTTTTTTAGGGCTAAATTATGAGAGGAGCAAGCTAAGTACATAAATATGCATAAGGATCGTAAAGGAGGAAAAATTTTAAAAAGAGCGAAATCGAAGTCCAGAACAACGCGTTTAGAACCCGAATTATCAAAATCCAGTTCCTAAGAAATCGGAACATTAACAACCGGATTCAATAGAAACCGAATATTTAGTAATTTAATAATAAAAATATTATATTTAAATATAATTAAACATGTTAATTAGATATTTTTTAAAATAAATTATTTTAGTATAATAATATGAAATTTATAATCTAACTATTGAGATGCTTATATAAATTTTATAAATTAAATTGTATAGTAAATTATTATATGTAATCATATAATTATAAAAAAATAATAATTATAAATTTTTTATAATTTAGTTCTTTAATTATATATGAAATTTATATTTAATTTTAAAATAAAAATTTGAAAAATTTTATGAATTAAAGTTAGAATAACAATGATATTTAAAAAATCATTATTAATTTAAGTTTAAAAAGAAATTTGTATAAATTAATTATTCTTTTCGTTAATTCTTTCAATAAATCAATTTATTTTATAACTTTTAAAACAATTTATAAATTTTTATTTAAACATAAATTAAAATAAAATATTTATTTAAACGTGACATGCTTATAGTCGAATCGAGCTGCTCGACGATACAAATCCAACGAGCCCAAGATAGCCCAATTTTGACATCATTAAGGCATTCAAAATGTTTATTCTATTATTATAATATAAATTTATATTAACCAAATATAATATTATAATTTTAAAATTACTAAATATTTAAGAAAAAAATTAGAAAAGTAATAATTACTATAAATATATTAGGCCAAATTATAAGGAGCAAATTTAACGCTTAAACGAACTTATATAAGTATATTACTTAAAGTAAGAGTTGATTAGGATGAACTTATATAAATATATTACATAAAGTAAAATATGAGTTGATTCGGATGAACTTATAAATATATTAGGCCAAATTACTTAATGATTAATTTATTTGATTAGGATGAATTTATATAAGTATATTACTTAAAGTATAAGTTGAATTTGTATTATTTATTATTTATTATTTAAAGAATTCGTAAATGAATTAATGAATTTATTTTGATTATGTATATAAAATAATCAATACTAAAATGAATTATTAAAATTTTAATAAAATTATGCAGTTGGAGTGACATTGGATTCCTCTGTAAAAAATAATTAATGTGTCCTTGCTTAGAACATTGGATTCCTTTGTTAAAAGATATCATTGAAAGCATTGGATTCTTATGTCATCTAGTTGACCGTTCTTGAAAATATCATATAGCTGGCAATATCCAATCACATCAGATAGACTGTAAAGTTGTAAGGTCCATTAATATGTTATTATATTTTTTGGCTGCACATGCTGCTTAGATATGCTTGCACTTTGCTATTTAAGGAGTGTATATATAACATTTGAAGTATATTTGTTAAGTCACTCAAAATGTTTTGGCCATATATGGAAAAGCTACATGGAGTCCCCAACAAAGAAAATTTGATAATGTAAGTCGAAAGATGCATGCTTGTATAGCACGAGTCAGTGATACCCCGTTGGAGCGAAAGGCGAATGCAAATGAGATTTTTAGGTGTTGCGTCCACGAATGATCAGAAGATGAGGATGATTGCCTCTGAAATATGCATGCTGAGATGATCGTGGTAAAATTTTATAGGACACAAGATTTCTTAAATGTTGCAAATTGGAAATCTCTTCAAATTAGATTTTATGAGGAGAATGGTCACCTTGTTAGTCCTCATTTCTTACAGATGCGATACCACGAGATGAAACGTCATCGGGATGCCAGTCATTCACCACCAGATATCGACTGCAGTCATTTTGACCATGAGCATGTCATTTTATATCGTAGTTGGTGTTCAAGATATGACCGATTTATTATGAATTTTTATAAAGATCGTAGTAATGAGGTATTACCTGATGGTCAACTGAGACAGTTCTTCAATCTTGAGAATTGGCAAGACCTACAGTATGAGTTTAAGGTCGAGATGAAATATTGTCCAACACAGACACAGCTCCAATCACGTCTGCATATGCTGCTTAAGAATTAGAACACCTGTATCATGGGCTAAATGTTATCTTCAGGGTCTATCTTTTATATTTTCTTGACCCTAGTTATTTTTATTTAGCAGCAAGCGTGTCTATTTATGTTAACCTATTATGTTATCCTGTTCATGAGCTTCTCTTGTAGTAAAAAATTATTATTTTGGATGAGTTGTTGTGATTGCTTAGTTTATATTTCCTTATTATTAGTTTATATATATGTTATAATTTTTTTATTACTAATCTAAGAAAATATAATTCAATATAAATATATGAAAATTATAAATTATTTTTAAGAATAAATTTGCATTTCCTAAATATTATGCTATCTAATAAACCAAAAAAAAAGATAGAGTCTCATATATCATTAATAAGTGGAATGATTCGATTACATCAGGCATATATACATTATATCAATCTTCTGCCCTACCTCTTCTTCTTTCGTTTGGGGATAGCAACACTACCTGGTGTATACCTATCAGGTGGTCGGCTTCTCCTCAGATCTAACTCGATCTCCACAGCCCCTCTATTTTGTCCATCAATGTCTGTAGTGATCTGTGTAGGTTGAGTATGGTGGAGGAGTTCCTCCTGCTGCGTAGGAGAGTGGGGAAGTCCAAACGGATTCATCCATGTCGGGATCTGTATACCCGATGCTTGAGTATCAATCTGCTGTGCAGGAGCAGTACTACCCACTTGAAAGCCGTATTGATTCCAATATTCCAATATTGCATTGATGCCCCCCCCCTGCCCCCGTCATACTAGGAAAGCCTGAAGCGAATTGTGAAGGCACTGCAAAGTCTCCAGACCCAACATACATTGACTGTCTGGCAGGTTCATATGTCTCTTATATGGCTGCTCTCTCCCATCATCCTTGATGGAGCATCTGATGTAGACCGCCTTGACCTGTGATGCTCATCATGAACTCTGCTGGATTGTTGTCTCTCATGCTCCTCATAGGAATCTTGAAAATTATAGTCAATCAATAGTGAAGCATCTAGCCTGGAATACAACTCATCACAATCGTCAAGTGCTTGCTGCATCGAGCTTGCACTTTCACCATGCTGGCCAGCGAATCTGTGAGTGATACGCCTGCTACGCCTGATGTAATCAGCCTGTATTTTTGGAATGCAATATTAGTACGATATATGAGTAAATAAATTAATTTAGCATCTAAATTAAACTTACTAACCATCAATCTCTCGCCTGCTAACCTCGGGTAAAACATCTCCGGAGGTTGTTGTGGCACATTCAATAAGTACAGGGATGTCCACGACCGGTACCATCTCATGTATATAGATACTCATGCCTTCCATTTCCCTCAAGTGGAATTATTGGGATAATGTGTTCACGCCTGTTATTCCACAATGCAATATGATCCATATGGTACCGTGTCCAGTCAACATCTGCTCTGCCCCGGCCATCGACTCGCTTGAAGGTCCTTTCGATGGGATGTATATCTATGGACTAAATACCCCCAAACTGGCGCATGACCCGATCAACCATGTGCCACTCAACTCGTTTCCAACTTATTAAGGATACTCGTGCCCTGCATATCTCTGAGGACTCCTGGCATATGTGAGGCAGCCTAGCCAGAAGTTCATCACTATATGGCACCATCGTGACCTGTTTAGACAATTATTTATCGAATGAGATTCTTCTTTAATAATACAAATTCATGTATAAAACTTATGAATATATACCTGGCTTTGTCGCAGTCCATCAAGCTCATTCCGATAAGTTAACATGTTCCCTGTCGCGACCTCACGTAAATGATCTTCTGCCTACCTATACGTGAAATGATGCTTATGTATTCTATTATATGAGAAAATAATGTCTTGTGATTCACTTTGAAATAACAAAAAATAATACATGTGGCCAAGTGGTTTTCCATCAATATTGGGGGAAGCGGGCACCCAAAGTTTTTGTCTATCAACATGTAATCTCTCCCATGACCAAACCTAGAGTAGTGCCAAACATCCAGCCATATGTAATTTTATGGGCTTCGTTGCTAAGCATAGTTCTCTATACAAGTTGGCGAGAACCGAACTGCCCAGTGACATTGCACTAAAGTGCATTAAATCTTCCATCAGTGGTAAGTACTGTAACAGTACATGAGAACCTGAGTAATCTGGTATGAGGAAGCATCCAATCATGTACAAAATGTATGCTCTAATATGCTGCATGAATGCATTGGGATCTAAATCATCATAGGACTCTCTGTAGAAGGTCCATAGTAACCAGCGCAGTGGCATCATCGAGTTAATTTGTGAATGCCCCATTCCGAAAGTAGCCTGGACATTCGGATCAGCATGGTGATGGTATACTGTCTCCGGATCTGGGTGAGCATCGAGTAGTTCGTCACAACAATCATGTCATGTCTCCCATTGGAGACCAGGTCCAACAACAGGTGGCCCCACCATTGCTTCCCCATCCACCCTAATTCCAAGCAGAACCTGCACATCTTGTAAGGTGATGATCATCTCCCCAACTGGCAAATGGAATGTGTTTGTAGAAGGGAACCACCTCTCAACCAACGCAATGATAAGGTAATGGTCTAGTCTAACATAAAGTACAAGTCGAATAAGATCCGTTCTGATGATATGCAATCCATAAATAAATCTTCGACATACAACCGGCCACTCCCGTGCCATGTGTAGGTGAGCAGCGCATAGCAACACTGATGCCTGGGAATTAAACATAATTTATTATCATCTCATAAACCATAAGTACGAGTATGCATGTAACTGAAATTTTAACTTATACCTGATCCGGAGCAGCGGCCCTATGGGTATCGCCTAATGTGACGATGCTCAGAATGTATGTATCTTCAGTTGCATGAGCTTCAGATTCAATCGCCTTCTGAGCACGTCGACGACGCTGAGATCGTACACCCTGATCCGCCATAGCTGTAATTAAATATTCTTTAAATACTATTCTCAAATGGAATGTGTAATGTCAGAATTTAATCCATAAGACTAAATTTATAAAATTGAATGTAGAAGAGTTTAATGATATATTATTACATAAATAAAAAAGCTAATAATTTGAAACTGATTAATGTTAATTGAATTCAAAACTGACGCATGACATAATAAAAAATTCTCAAAAAAGGATTAACTTTAATTATACTTGAATATTTATTTATGATTATTATCATTTAATAGGAAAATTTGTGACAGTGTTGTCTAAATCAAACTGTGTTGTGAAATCAATACGTATTGTCTAATCATATAACGTGTAGTCAAATCAACTCAAACTGTATTATCAAGTCACTCTATGATATCAAATCAGGTCAAAAATGACAACTCAAGCCAATATATCCTGTCAATTGAACATGTGACACTTATTAATTATTAAGAATTGCATAATTCGACATGAAAGATGCTGGAAAGAGCCTATAAATTAATGTTTGTAGCTGCTTCCCTTCATCCCCATCTTCTCCTATTCATTTTTTTTTGTTGTTATTTTTTGTTCTTGTGCAATGCAACGGAAAGAAAAAACCAGCAACCTGAAGAGCTTGATTATTGAGGGCAGCACCAGGTTAAGGGAATGTTTAACACATTCCCCTGATGAGGCATTAGAGCAGAAGGCCAGATCTAATGAGCTTTATCGTTGTTGTATGCATTCCTAGTCCGACATGAAAGACTGCATATTATGGGACACATACGGCATTGCAATGACGATCCGCTCTTACAGGGATGACGCTGGTTTGAACGAGGAAGGTTAGAAATATGTGCAAAGGAGGGTTATGGAAATGGTAGGACATCTCAACCTTGAATGCCCTACAAGACATCAAAAACTGCAATAACATGCAGATACACGTACCGGAAGAACTTATTTCAACCTTGAATGCCCTACAAGACATATCAAAAACCTGGTACTCTTGGTTATTTATGCAAATTGGGGCAGGACATCGACGTGCTTCACGCTCGTATCGGTCTAACGAGCTCCTTATCCGGGGGGTAAACAATAACACCCCGCCATCAAGCCAAGGCCTTACATCAGTTGAACGCTTATTGAATAGTGAGATGCGGTTGTAATATATTGCTATGATTAAACCTTGGATGGGGAGGCCACGAGCACGTCGTAACACCCCATTGAAACACTCGAATGCATTCGTTGTCATGATTCCGTAACGGGAGCCACCATCATAGAGTAGGGTCCACTTACTAATGTCTCGTTCGACCAACTATTGATGTGCTTCCGATTTGATATTTTTTATGTCAACCATTAGTCTATTGAAAGTTAAAAGGCCATCTGTGTTTCCAACAAAATACATTTTCTCAGAAACACTATCTGCGCCTGAAACTCCAAGTCGACGGATGAATTTCTTGAAGTTCTCTCTAAGGTAGCGTAAGCAGTGTCGGGGAGCTGCATGAGGGAATACTTCTCGACATCCTCTGACTATTCATGAGTGTTTGTCAGATACAAAACATAGGTCTTGTCGTCTTGTGACTAGCGGAATAAAGTCATGTAGCATTTGCAAAAACCATACCCATGTCTCATTAGACTCAGCCTCCACAATAGCAAATGCGAGGGGGTACAAGTCACCATTCCCATCAATACCAACTACGCTAGTAGAGTCCCTCGATACTTACCCAATAGAAATGTCCCATCCAAACTAAGCACCGGGCAACAGAACTCCCATCCTTCAATCGTTGGACCGAATGCCCAGAACACTGATTTGAACCTATTATTCTCAATAACTCGTACGCGATGAACTGATCCTGGAATTGCAAATTTAATGCCCTGTAAGAATCGATGTAATGAGGAGTATGACTCCTCGAAACTACTAAATATTGATTTAATGGCCTTCCGTCTGGCATCCCAAGCCTTGATATAAGGGATCTTAATGTCAACTTTAGACTCCATCCGAGCGATGATCTCACGAGGCTTCAAGTATATTTGTTGACGAAGAATAGCAGTGATGTAGTAAGAGATGAACTTTGAGTTACAGTTACGATGGCCTCCAGACATCATATGATTTAAGCAATTGTGTGGAGGACCACTGGATGAAACTTTCCATATTCCACCAAGTTGTTTGCTCTTCGCAGCGTGAAAGCGCCATAGGCAAGGATGTGATGGATTATCATGTTGTGCGCATCTAACAGTAAGTATTGTCTTATTGGATTTGCCCTTGATGTATTCTACATTATTAATGATTGACCATCCATTAAGTGCGCATTGGAGGGCCTCCTTATTAATGAAAGTCATTCATTCGTATAGTTGATCGGGAATAATGCCGTCCAATTCCTCAACCAAATTAGCAGTTGGGGGATCAATATCATCTGTACTATCCCAAGCCTGTGCTGAACGTAGAAGTTCAATATAATCATTATTTACCTCCATACCACGTAACTCATCTTGGTGACGAAATGCTCATGGACCAACTCATGCCCGGGCAATTGTACATTGTGCTCTTCTCCAATTGGATTAATGTCCTCACCTGCGGCCGTCCCACTTGAGCTCTCACTAGTTCCACTGTCCATCGTCTCATATCCTCCAGCCATTGGTATGCCTTCACCCTCTTCTCCCTGATCAAATTGCTCACTATGTCGGTGCAGCTCAAACGTAGGTGCAACTAATGGCGTACAATCAGTTACACTTGCCCGCCCTCTCGTATGTGTCCTAAGATTGGCGGACGCTAACTCAGACTTAGGCGACCAATGCTTATTGGTTCATGGTGTGGTGAACGTTCGTAAACACTAAACCGGCGAGGTTCATCTGTAACAGTAGGTTGTATAGTGTGCCTATAACAAAGTAATTGTAACGCCTAAGTTAAAATTAGATCATATTAATCTAGATAGTAAAAATATGAGTTGGATCGAATGCATGTTAGATTTGCACGAACCTTTCTGCATGGTAAAATGGCATCGGGTTTGGATAAGACGAAAGATTATAAGTACTCGGGCTAATGTCGCGCCTATGGACTTGCTCAATTTGAGCATAAATAATTAAGATCCTCCTTCGAGCTTCATTAAGTATGAACTCACATACTTCATCGTACGTCACTTGAACTACTGTATAACCTCTGTTATTAGGAAGACGACAAACAAGGTCAACCCGACATGTTTCACTATCACGGCGTAATGCTTGGAGAATTCTAGCATGTAATTCTTCAAGTGTGATATTCTCATTTTTTTGAAGTGGTCGATTCCTTCCACCAGTATACGAAGGGATAAAATCCTCCGTAATGTCTAGATAACCATCATAATATAAAATGAAACGTGACATTATTGAGATTGAATTTGGAAGGGGTAGGCCCTATACAAGACATCAAACTGTTTAATTAGGTTTCTTCTTCTACAAATTTATCAACATTTATGAAAAATCCTATAAAATGCTTACTAAATTATATCATTTATTTATTTACAAGTAATAATCTTAAGTTAAAAATAAATGAGAATTTAATTTCCAGATAACTTACAAAATGAAACTGATAACAACAATGTTTTTCACTTATTATCTTCCTCAAAATAGTATGAGGAATTGAATTGTATTTCTTTTTTTTTCATTTCAAATTTTAAAAGTTTCTAAAATTATTAAGAATAAATTACATTTAAACATTAATATAATCATAATTTATTAGAGGGGATATAATATATTTATATTACTACTTATGAGTGTTATAAAGTTGAATAGAAATTTTCTTATATTGACTAACATTTTTATTAATTCATATTTAAATTATCATTAAGAATTTAGTATTCCAAATAAATAGATATATCCTCTATATATATATATATATATATATATATATATATATATTAATATTTAGACTATATTATCATTTCATTAAGAAAAAGTTGAATATAATAATTATTATATTGACTAACATTTGTATTAATCCATATTAATGCAAATCATTAAAAATTTAATATTCCAAAGAAATAGATATAACCTATATATATATATATATATATATATATATATATATATATATATATATATATATATATATATAATTTGAATATGTTATAATTTCATTAAGAAAAAGTTGAATAGAAAAATTATAATATTGATCAACAATTTTATTAATTCATATTCTTATTATCATGAATAATATAATATTCCCAAGAAATATATATAACCTAAATCATATATATATCCATCAACAGGTGAGGCTTTCAATTATATCAGGAGAAATTCTTATTTGGTCCCTTAAGAAAGAAAGGGAAATATAGTGGCAATAAAAATTTCATATTTATATCCAATCCTCATCTTTCTAACATGTGCTTATGTTTATCCCTTAGTTAGAGAAATGAACAAAATAAGATCTTTCTACCCTTATCTCCAATATTGTATAATCTCTCCATATATTCCTTTTGAAACTTAGTGGATTATTTGATATCTAGTAAACAATGGTAGATCTCTACAAATCAAAAAAAATTTATGTGTGCATATACATGTAGTTTGTAATCTTTATGGAGTTTGATCATTTTGATTAAAGAAACATTACAAATAAATGAGAAGTTAGTCAAGCACTCACTATTTGCAACTTACCGAAAATTTTCATAAACCTCATTCATCAATTTCGTTAATTTTATAATTTTCTTCCTAAACAAAATTTTCAATCAAACAGAAAACGAGGTATAATCTTAAAAGAAAATTTAGGCTTTACTATTATCTAGAGGATAATCCACAATAAAAGTTCAATTAAGCTCACGTCATTTTTGCTCAATATTTGCCAAAAACATTCACATTTATTTGTAATTTCATAAAAAATACACAAAATTTCTAGATTGCACACACATCCTAAACATCAAAAATATTAAGACAATTTTAATGAAATTTACAAAAACAAGAGGATCATTTCTTTAAATTTTAATATTTGTCTCAACTTTACAAGTACTATCTGCTAACATTTAAAGACTAACAAAATATCAAACTACAATAAATAATTGAACAAATTAAAAATACCTCAAATTTCTGGGTTGATTCCTCCAAATAACTTCTCTCACACAAGCTCGACAATTAAGATTACAATTGATTGCATCTCTCAATTTTGTAGACTATGAGATATAGAAATCATAGATGCACATTTCAGACAGAGGCAAGCGAAATTTATGGATCTGGATGGGAAGAGCGGGGAAAAAGTTTAGTTGGGCGAGAAATTATATGCTCAATTTTCGGCCGGATTCATAGTGCCACAGGAAAAACAAATAATTGACATCATTAGCAGAAGATGGAACAGAAAATGTAAATAATTGCTACCATTTGGTAGCACAATGAGGCAATTATTGGTGGGGAGGAATTCGGATTATAATAAACCGGATTCTTAATTGGTGGAGGCTATTAGGATTAATGGTTTACTTTCTTAATTTCTTGAATAAGTATTAATGGATTAATTTCTTAATTTCATCAATTAGGAATAATGAATTAATTTTTGGAATTATGCGGGTTTTTGGCAAAAAATCCTAAAGGATTTATTTCTTAATTACTTGAATTTGTATTAATGGATAATTAAGGCAGAAACCGGACTATGGTAATCCGGTTTCTATAAAATCGGACTATGATAATCCATTTTGTATAGAAACCGGTTTGCCTTCCTCCGTTTTCTTAAGATGGCGGATTATTAATTATTAAATTCTTGTATTAGGCGGTATTAGGCAGAAAGCGGAGTATGCAATTCCGATTTCTAAAGAAATCGGGGCTTGAAAATCCGGTTTCTAAAGAAACCAGATTTGCAAGCTCCGATTTCGCTCCTTTTTAAATTATTTAAGATTCACGATCCTAATAAGTAATTAACTGTTAAACGTGTTCCTTTTTATAATTTTGCCTAAAATGAATTACAAAGTAATATGTTGAGAAAAGGATCAAAATGATCTCTCAACTCTTTGTGAAAGACCAAAATGGTCCCCAAGTCTTTTGAAAAATTAATTTGGTCCCTCAACTCTTTAAAATGGGACATTTTGTTGTTCTAACATTCAATGTTGGAATGAATAGTGTTAAATGTAAGGGTATTTTGATCATTTTTTAATTAAACATTTATTAAATGTAATTTTCATGTGATTATAATTTTTTTAAATTATTAAACGTTTCTTTAATTAAAAAAAATTAATAATAATTTTAGTTTTAATTTTAAAAATTTTAGTCATATTTTATAAAATATGATTGGTAAAAATATATGTGACTAAGTTGAAAATAACATCTATTTGCATTTGATAACGATTAAAACTAAATAGATGTTATTTTCAACTTAGTTACCAATCATATTTTATAAATATAACTAAAATTTTTTAAATTAAAACTAAAATTATTTTTTTTTTTTATTAAAGAAACATTTAATAAATTTTTTTAGAAAAATTATCATTACTTGAAAATTATATTTAATAAATGTTTAATTAAAAAAAGACTAAAATACATTATATTTAACTCATTAACTCCACCATTGGATGTTAGGACCAAAAAGGTCCCATTTTTAAAAATTGATGAACAAAATTAATCCCTCAAAATAGTTGGGGACCATTTTGGTCCCTCACAAAGAGTTGAGGGACCATTTTGATCTTTTTCTCGTAATATTTTTCCCACTTGTGTATTTCAGGATTAGGAGACAAGGAACGGGATGGACTTGGTTAGGAAAATGATGGTTTTACTTTCTTGAAACATCATGTACTTCAAAGAATGCCAAGAATAAACTAGCTTTCTTTCCTTTCCTTAAATTGATACCATCTAGATTTATCATCATGATCTTAGTCATCTCTCATTTGAAATTATAAAAAAAAAAGAATTTCCTTCTCTTTTTAAATGACTAAATGTTAAAACTTTCTACTATGAATTTGCAAAATATAAGTGTCTTTCACAGCTAGTCATAAGAAAAATATTCCCATTTACTTGATTTACAGTGGTATGTGGGATTCCACTATTATTCTTAATGTAAGAGGCATTATGGATTGTTTCTTTCATCGACATTTGCACTAGAGTTTTTTGGATTTTCCTAATTAGATTTAAATTTGATATGAACATAATCCTTCCTAATTTTCAAAGTATAATATAGAACAAATTTAGGGTCAAAATTAAAAAAAAAAAATCAAATCTGATATTGCCAAGACAACTTTAGCCAAGTCCTACCGCCATATTTTCAAAAAGAATGATAATTCATGAATTTGTATGCATTAATTCTCATCAACAAAGTAGGTTGCAAAAAAATTTATCTTTTATAGGCCACAACTACAGCCTTATTATTCCAATGATATATTTCAAAATCACATTAGAGAGGGATCCTCTTTACAACAACTTGGATCATAAATAGGCTGCCTTCTAAAATTTTGGAGTTAAAAACACCAATGAAAAATACTGTTGCATTATTATGCTAGCTTGCGCGCCATAAACAGTATTACACCTCGAATATTTGGTTGTACCACTAATGTGCATATTTACAATAATAATAGGTAGAAACCGAACTCCAGAGCAATCAAATGTATCTTTGAGAGTTATTCATCCACCCAAAGAGATACAAGCATTGCCATCCACCAACTAAAAAATTTGTTATTTCTGTGATATCACTTTAAAGAAGAGAGACCTCTCTTTGCTCAACATTATCTTCAGGGAAAAGTTCTATGGTAGGATATAAGAATAGAGACCTCTTTTTACTAGATCTAGCTTCCTCACACACACCTTCTTCAACTCCTGATAACTCTTAATGGCACCTGACAACGCAGCAGAAATGGAGCAGCCATATTCAGAACAAGAGTAATCAAATAAACTAATATATAAAAACTCAAACCATCAACACCTTACATGTGTAAAGCACTCCACTCCCTCTACAACCTCACACAGAGAGACAACCTTTTATTCTCTATATAATAACAAGTTGTAAGAAGGCATGTGTGACAGTATTATAGCTTTGAATGAAAACATGAATTGCTGGCT
This sequence comes from Dendrobium chrysotoxum, assembly GCA_019925795.1. Taxonomy (NCBI): domain Eukaryota; kingdom Viridiplantae; phylum Streptophyta; class Magnoliopsida; order Asparagales; family Orchidaceae; genus Dendrobium; species Dendrobium chrysotoxum. The sequence goes on from CM034301.1 coordinate 45,422,620, forward strand.
TTCACTTTCTCTTCTTCCCAGTAAAAACTTTCTTCTTCCAACTTTTATTTTCCTCTATATCCTGCATTTCTTTATGGCATCAGAGCCAACTCACGCCTAATGGCTACCAACAGAAGCAATGGCTCAGTCCTCATCATCTCAAACAAGTAACCCAGCAACAGAAAACCCAACCCCCGAACAGCACATACCAGCTTCACTCAAACTTGTCATTTCAAATATCAAGCATATAGTTTCAACTCAACTCTCCAATGACAACTATCCCACATGGCATTCTCAAATACTCAAACTCTTTCAAGCAAATGGCTTTCTACAATACCTGGACGGATCCTTATCTCCCCCTACTCGTCTACACATTGGCGAAACAGACCTGTCCAAAAGCAATCACGCATACAATCACTAGTTACTCATAGAACAGAACCTAGTCGCAGCTCTCTGCTCAACCATCACCACTGCCATACTACCCTACATTCTCCATCTCAACTCCAGCCGTGAAATATTGCTCACGGTAGTAGGTCAATTGCAAACATCAAACAAATCTAGCATGATACAACTCAAAAACCAACTTCACAACATCTCGATGGCTACCCTATCAATGTCTCAATACCTCACAGAAATCAAAATATTGGTAGACAACATCTCTGCTCCCAACTCCTCCATAGACCTTGAAGACATTATCCTCTATACCCTAAATGGCTTACCTCCACAATATCAAGCCTTCAAAACCTCCATTAGAACCAAACTCACCCCCACCAGCCTCGAAGACCTTTACTGCGAAGATATCAACCTAGCAGCCGAATCAGTCAAATACAACCCACCACCAGACTCTCATTCAGCTCTCTACGTGTCTAGAGGACATGGACTACGAGGCAGAGGACAATACCAGACAAACTCAAATCACTTCAATACCTCTCAATCAACCAAACGCCCACCAGCATCTACAACAACATGCCAAATATGCAATAAGAGTGGTCATTCAGCATCCGCTTGCTGGCACAGGAGGAACCCGAACTACACTTCGTCAAACACTACAGCGTTGACAGCCTCTCCATCACCATCGACAGTTTGGTACCTCGACTCTGGAGCGTCATCGCATCTCACTCCCCACATTGACAACCTTCTCGACCCCAAACCTTACAACGGTACAGATAGAATTATAGTAGGCAATGGCAACTCTCTGCCAATATCGCACTCCGGTCATGGGATCCTACCAACCTCTACATGTAAGCTCCTTCTACCATCTGTTCTACATGTTACATCTCTTTCTCATAATCTACTTTCAATATCTAACCTCATTGCTGATAATAATCTCTCCATTGCATTCACCCCTTCCAGTTTTGAATTCAAGGATATGAAGACAAACAGCCTTCTCCTCCAAGGATCATGTCGTAACGGTCTCTATCCGCTTCCTTCGTCATCCACTACCTCCAAGGCCATGGTTGCTTCCACATCATCTGATCTCTTATGGCATCACTAACAAGGCCATCCACATCAAACTGCTACAGCAACCATTTCAAAACAAAACAAACAACTAAAAATTTCCAATTCCACACCTTTATGTTCCTCATGTATGGCCTCTAAGAGCCACAAACTACCTTTTACTGCTTCCACAAATCATGTGTATAAACCATTAGAACTAATACACTCTGATGTTTGGGGTCCTTCCCCGATACCCTCCGTACAAGGTTATCTCTATTATATTATTTTTGTGGATGATCATTCTCGATTCACATGGCTATTTCCGATTCACTCTAAAACTGAAGCTCTATCGCACTTCACCAATTTTAAAACATTAATAGAAAATCAACTTCCATTCAAAATCAAGTGTGTTCGAATGGAAGGAGGGACTGAATATACAAATCATAACTTTCAAAACTTCTTAAAGACCCGCGGCATCCATCATCACATAAGCTGCCCCTACGCACCAGAACAAAACAACCTCGCTGAACACAAACATCGACATCTAATAGAAACCACAAGAACCCTTCTCCACACAGGATCTCTTCTATTCCATTTCTAGGCAGAAGTGCTTCTAACAGCCACATATCTCATCAACCGCATGCCCTCCAATACAACCCACAACAAATCACCACTTCAATGATTATTCAAACAAAAACCCACATACTCTCATCTCAAAACATTTGGATGTGCATGCTAACCAGGGTTACCCCCGCAACAATGACATAAATTGGCCCCACGAGCTCCCACTTGCATATTCATTGACTACTCTGACAAATACAAAGGCTACAATGCCTCAATCCATCAAACGGCGGAATCTTAATCACAAGACATGTTCGTTTTAATGAATCCACTTTTCCCTACACCTCCCTCATAACCTCCACTCAACCTACCTCCTCCAACATAACCCATCAACCATCATTACTACTTCCAACGTCCCACTTTCACTCTACTGAATCACTATCCTCCCCTTCCAACCCAACCGACGACAAACCCTCCTCAATCACAAATACCTTACCTCCACTCAACACAACCAAAACTTCACATATACCAGACGCATGAACAGATCCCCATATCTACATTCCACATCGCCATCCCATGATCACTCGGTCACAAACCAGATCACTCAAACCAAAATAGATTTTCAACCTCCTTCATCAAACATCCCAACCGTAAGATCCAACATCCTTTTCAGGAGCCAATAAACAAAACCACTGGAGAAAGGCTGTGGCTAAAGAATTCCTTGCCTTACAACAACAAAGCACATGGCAACCTGTTCCTACCCCTCACAATCATACAATCTTGGGTTGTCGATGGACATACCGAACCAAACTCAACGCCGATGGCACCATAGCTAGATACAAAGCTAGGCTAGTGGCTCAAGGCCACCGTCAAGAATATGGCCTAGACTACCTTGAAACCTTTAGCCCAGTAGCCAAATTATCAACCATTCGAATACTGCTTACAATAGCTCTCCATAAACAATGGTCAATCCACCAACTCGATGTGGCGAATGCATTTCTTCACGGATCTCTACAAGAAACTGTCTACATGAAACAACCTCGGGGCTTTCATGAGAGCCAATTCTCAACCATGTTCGTCTCCTAAAAAAATCTATTTACAGTCTCAAACAATCTCCATGCCAATGGTTCACTACATTCTCCAATCACCTGATCTCATCCGGTTTCTACCAAAGCAAAGCAGACATTTTCCTATTAATATTCAATCAAAACAAGGTTCAAATCTACCTCATCATCGATGTAGAAGACATACTTATCACAAGTAAAAACAATAATGCCACGACCCATCTACTTCATAAATTAAGCACCAAATTTTCAATCAAAAATTTAGGTTCCCCCTCAAACTTCCTCAGCATTCAAATCACCACAACGTCCACTTCCATATTCCTATCACAAACAACTTACGCCACATCCATTCTTACCAAGGCCAAAATGTCTCAATGCAAAGCTCTTTCCAACCCGTCATCTACCAAACATTCACCCATCTCCAGCAATACAGCTCACATAGACTCCTCTCTATACCAACATTTAATTGGATCACTACAATACCTAACCCTTATAAGACTTGATATCTCATTCTCTGTAAATAAATTAAGCCAGCACATGCACAATCCCCAACCAGAACATCACCAATTGCTCAAGCATTTACTTCGATACATCAATGGAACGGCTCATTTCGGTCTACATATTACGCCCAAACCTCACCATCTTACGACCTATTATGAAGCGGACTGGGCTGCCGATCCAACTACTCATCGCTCCGTCTCCGGCAACTGCACTTATCTAAGCCCAAACTTGATATCCTGGTAAGTCAAAAAGCAACAAACAGTTGCACGATCCTCCACTGAAGCCGAGCACAGGTCCCTTGCAACAACTACCGCAGACATCATCTAGCTTCGCTGACTACTCAGAGACTTTCAGGTTCAAACCTCATCTCCCACAAACATACATTGCGATAACATTTCAGCCATATCATTAGCTAACAATCCAGTGCTTCATGCCAAAATGAAACACATCGAAATCAACTAGACCCATCAATTTGATGGGGGCCTTAACGGCACCTGACAATGCAGCAGAAATGGAGCAGCCATGTTCAGAACAAGAGTAATCAAATACCATTAATATATAAAAGCTCAAACCATCAACACCTTACACTTGTAAAGCACTCCACTCCCTCTGCAACCTCACACAGAGAAACAACATTTTATTCTATATATAATAACAAGTTGTAGGAATGCATGTGTGACAGTAGTATACGCTTTAAATGAAAACATGAATTGCTGCCTTTCACTTTCTCTTCTTCCCAATAAAAACTTTCTTCTTCCAGCTTTTATTTTCCTCTGTATCCTGCAGTTCTTTAATAACACTGTCCCCGCATCTCCTCCTCAAGAAACTGGTCCATAAACTAAAGATCTTCCTCACACTCCTAATAACATAGAAACCCCAAATAATGACATTCGGGGAAAATAAATGAGTGCGTTCAAAAATTCAAGCTCCAATTCTTTAACAAATATAAGCTTAAGAATGTTCTCCAACGCCTAAAAAATGAGATAGTTATAGTTTATGAATGTACCTCATAAAAGAAATCTGAAGATGAAAATAGTGATCTTAGCTTACCAGTTGGCATTTAGAAATAGACAACAAAATCAACCATACGCCCATTATATTCTCTATCAATCTGTGTCATTAGACAAGTTCCATCTTCTCAAAGTTTTCCGAACAAAACTAAGCACCATTTCAATCCTAAAACATTATCTGAGACAATGTTCATTGAGGAAAGGAGAAAAGCCATGAGATATGCTGATACCTAAAAGTACCAAGAGACATTCTCTCCAAATGCAAAGATGAATGCAACAATAGTTTTCTCCAAATGCAAAGATGAATGCAACAATAGTTTTATTGTTACTAGCTATGAGCTTTCACTATGATTTGCAACAATTTGATGATCTAAATGCATTCTTTCAATGTGATTTAAAGAAGAGAGGAAATATACATGGATATTCCCCCAAGTTTTGAGGGAGATCTAAGAACCAACAAGGTGCAAACTAAGAAAGGCATTGTATGGCCTCAAACAGATCACATAGAGAGTGGTTTGAAAGATACTGATAGCCACATGTTAAAAGCAAAGTTAGGGGAACACACCTTGTTCATTAATTAGATGCAAGGAGTCAAGACTTTAATGGCTATAATGATAATTAATTGTAACATAAAAATAATGAGAAAGAAATATAGTCTTTGAAGCAATGTTTGAACAAAGAATTTGAGATAAAGCAGCTAGTAAAATTAAATTGTTTACTAGGAATTGAGGTTGCTCATTTATATCAGGGGATCTTCAGTGCACAACAAAAGCATGTTGTTAATCTACTTTGAAAAGAAAGAAAAGTGGCCTGCAAACCAGCTTATAATAAATTAAATCAAATATAAATTAGGAGAAACAAAAGAACCCAATGGTCGATAGGGAAATGTACTAGAGGTTAATGGAAAAAATTAGTTATCTTGCACATGCAAAGCCTAATACAACTTATGCAGTGAGTATGGAAAATGGAACTTTGTTTAAAAAAAACACAAAGTTGGAACTTGAAGCTTGCATAGAAGCAAACTATGCAGGTCTACCATCAGACAAGAGATCTACACCTGGATATTGCATCTTTCTTAGAGTCAATCTTGTCGCATAGAGAACTAAAAAAATAAAATGTAGTAGCAAGATCAAATACTAGTAAATTCAGAACAATGGAACAAAAAAGCTATGTGAGTCATTATCGTTGAAAATTTACCCTTCAATATCTAAAGATCAAGTGGGATGAACTTATTATGATCATAAGCCAACAGATAAATATCGCATAAAACCCCATATCGCAATATAGAATGAAGTATGTTGGGATAGATAAACATTTAATAAAAGTAAATCCAGACAATTGTTTAAATTGTACACCATATATGCCTAAAAAGGGATCAGCATGCATAAGCCTTCACAAAGGGACTCAACAACACAGTTTAAGAAAATTATTGGCATGCCATGAGCAGAAGATATCTTACTAACCAACTTGAGCAAGAGTGTTAGGCATATGTATATTGTCCAAGTATGGGACCAATCTTCAATGGAATTACACAATATATGCATGTGTTGTAATTCCCCATCAAAATTGTGCAATCCTTTCCATTATAGGGATAGCTCCTTATGGCTCAAAATAATTCTCAGATTCTGAATTTTTTCAAAGGGATTTTGTTAACAGTTATATGTTTAGCATTCATTTCCTTTGTTTACTATATGAACAACTTATATAAAATCACATTATCGCTCGTAATTAGAATCAAGTGAGATCAATGTGATTCTCTCAAATTTTCTCACAATAAAACATTCAATCTAGCCCAACCCAAAACAGTTAAAACAAATAAATGATAGTTAGAGGTAATTATTGATCTGCATAAATGTGTGGATTCATATGCCAAAAAACTTGCATACAAGCCACAATCAATCAACAATTAAAAGCAAAATAATCATTTCTAGCACAAAAACTAAAAATAAAAAACATCCTAGTCAAGCATGACCTAACTATGCCCTTAATTTAAATGCACTTAGTAAACATCCAGAGGCTTTGCTTCAAAAACGTCTCAAAAGTTCAACAGCAATAATTTTTTTTAAATCAAAGAATGGGTAAGGAATACAATAGAATCAATTGTTCAGAAATACCTAAAGGGTTTAGATAATGAGTTTTCAGCACAAAAACACATCAAAAACTTGATTAACCGATCCTAAACTCCTATTCAAGCTAAATAGTAAAAAGGAACTTCATATTGCATGTTATGAAACATGCAATGAGTAAGATATCTGAAAAATCAAACATATACTGTCAGCGCAAAGCAATGTCAGCGCATGCACAAAGAATACACTCCAGGTTAATGTGAAACAGAACTAACTGAAGAAGAGTTGTGCTGTGAAATATTACAGAGAACCGCATGGTAAAGCATGCCTATAACTAAAATAGAATATATAAATTCTCATAGTTGATCCACAAAAACTGGCGAAGTGCCAAACGAGGGAAATATGAGTTTAAAAATCTTTGAAATGAAGAAATTTTCTTATCAGCTCACAAACCATTCCTAGAAAATGAACCATTATTTTATTCTCAGTTATTTATCCTCTCCCCACGCTTTCAATATTGTTTAATCACACCTTCACCGATCTCTCTCATCCACGCAATCATCGTTCCTCCAACTTCTACCTCGCCAAGGTCCCATGCATGCCACCACAAGCACAGAAGCACAGACTATGAAAAAGAGGAATATCCTACACCGCCCTGCCCCAAAATTCCCCATGGATAGGCTTTTAACATTACCCTATTATCACAAATGGAGAAATATATAAATAGATATAGATAGAAATAGCATAAAGAATGATAAAAATTTTATTTTTCCTCGACCATCGCTTATTTTCAACTGCCTCAACAATTTGAAGAATATTTGTCAGAAAGCCATCCAACTACGAAAGAAATGTTCAACCCAACACACGAAACGAAATCAAGGGCTAGACGCAAAAAAAAAAAAATCCATCAATCTCTACGCAATAAGAACCCAACGCTCATAGCCCCATAATTGCTTCAAAGATTATCTTATACAGTACAGTAACTCAAACGCATCTGAAATTAATCAAAATCGCGGAGAAAGCAAAGACTGTGCTAGGTTACCTTAGGCTTTGATAAGAGGGAGAGGTCTAGATCTATTGTAGATTCGTACCGCTCTTCTCCATCGCCCGCAAAAGCTGCAAATTCCTCCCACCGCATTTTGTTACTCCGGAGCTGTTTGGCAACAGGATTTCGACTCGGCGTAAATCTAACGGCGGAATAAATCGGACCACTTTTTTCGCGGTAAATCCCGGTTTACTAAGGGCCTGTTTGGCAATAAGTAGTATTTAACTTTTGGCCAAATTTTTAGAAGGAAAATAATAAATAATCTAATAGGCTGAAACAAAACTAAAAAAAAAAATTTATAGTGATCCCTTCGTTAAAGACTGGCTTCATGGCCTAGCCATGGTCCACTATGGCGGACTTGCTTGGTGTGTTAGGTGATCCAGTCAAGACTATGGGTGGGGTTGAGCGGGTTGGGCAATTGAGCTACATTTTGGTTGAGTCTGTGTGCGGGGTTGAGCATATCTAGATCGGGTCTATGGGTGTGGTTGAGCAGGCCGGCGGATAGTGTCAGTCGAGTTGGTAACGACTGACTAGTCGTTTAAAAAGATAATGACTACCTTAATTAAAATGCAGTGAGAAATTTACTCTTGATATATTAATTTAGAGGCCTATTAAACAATTTAATTGAGTTTAGAAGACCAAACTATTAAATTCAATGATGTTGTTTGTGAAATATAAAGTAAAGAATTTTTTGAAATTTTGTGTGAGCTATATTGTTTTGTATGATACTACTTTTTGCATAGAGTAATCACATCATACAAGCTTTGAGTTAGTTTCTATAATATTATTGTTTGTAGAGGATTGTCATTTAATATTAGCTGTGTAGAGTGTTGAAGTTCTTTAATTGAAGAGTTTGCCAACTGTGAAGCACTTGTATAGAGCTGTAAAGTTGTTGAGATAATTAATTGCATTGACTATGTTATGAAGAGATCTGAGGGATCTCCACGAAGGAAATGTTCGATAATGCAAGTATACAAATGCATGAGTACTTAATGAGGTGTTCTGATAGTCCACTCGAGGTTAGGGCAAACATAAATGAAATCTTTAGGTGTTACATTCATTCATGTACTGAGGTTAGTGATTGTTTACTGTGGCATTGGCATGCTGAATTCATTAGAATGAAAACCTATAGGAATGGATTGTTTCTAAGTGATGTGAGTTGAAAGTTTGTACGACAGAAGTTTTTGGAGCCTAACAGGCATCTGATATATGTTAACTTTCTTTGGACTTGATTTTCTGATATAAGACGTGGTAGTGACGATGAAATTTCGTTTGTAGTGGCAAGCCCGAGAGTTGAAGTTGATATTGATTATTTTATATTTTACCGTCCATAGAATTTGGTGGGGGATGGATTTCTTATGGATTTATACAGGAAAACTAAGGAGTGATGTTTAGGCCGACAGGAGAAGAAGTGAGTTTTTGAGTGCAGTGGATTGGCAAAATCTTTAATATGAGTTTCAGTTTCATTCGGATGCTATTCAACTCAGATCCAACTCAAAGCTCGCAAGTGTTTATTGGTTCAGAAGTAGTTAGGCTTTGTAATCGTTATTAAGTTATTTTGTTGTGTTAATTTTTTATTCGGTTGTGATTGTTTGGTTGAGTCACCTGTTGCATTATGTGTGACATTTTTAAATGTGGTATGATTCCTTCCCATGTTTTTAATATGTAATGCTAAATCGCACAACCCGCTGGCCAAGCCAAAACCCGCTCGCAAGACTCGAACATAGCCAGCCTGTCAAACCCAACCAACACACTAGGATTGGCCTGCCACGGTGGATGAAATGCCAGGTCAACAAGCTAGTCGCTAATAAAGTTAATGACTAGCCTCCTTCATCGAAAACTAAAACATTTGTTTTCCTTTGACATATTAAATTATTTTTTGTTTTCCTTTTAAAAATTTGTCCTTTAACTTGATAGGATTAGTAAATTTCTGTGATGTGTTAAATTCTGAAAATTATTTAACAAAGGTATAACGTGATAAATCCTATGAAATTATTTTACAATATAATTCAGAATTAAAGGCAATTAATTCATTTATAAATTAAATTTATTATATTTTGAATTTAATTAACATGTTAAGTACTAGTTACTTATTAGTTTCAATTTTAATTACTGTTAATGTATTGTAATGTTAAATAATATAATCAGAAGCTAACGTAATCATCAAATAATTTAACTAATAGTTTAATTACTAATTATCAAATTACTTATTTAGGTGTTACTTTAATAAGTATTTGATATCTAATTAATGAGTTAATTATTTTTAAAATAACTATTTATTTAACTTATACTCATACTAATAATTTAATTATTTATTTAAGTATTATTAAATAAATTTAATTATTAATTATCTCTTTAATCCTTAATTGTTCTACTACTCATTAATTATTTAATTATTTTTTACACTATTAATTATATAATTAATAATTTATATTTCAAATTATATTAAGCTAATTTTATTATTTTTTATTACAAATTATACTACTGATTATTTATTAATTATATTATATTATTGATTAATTTTAATTAAACTAGTTGAATTAAATTAATTAATTCCTAGTACTAATGTGTGTCGATTTTAAGAATTTAAATGTTCAATGCACTATATATAAAGCACATAAACTACCAACAAAAGTCACTTTTTTCTGTAGAATACAATACTCATTGGACTTTTCCTTTTTCAAATTCTACTTTCAAAGGAACATTCACATGAATATTTTAAGACTTACATAGTTACTGCAATTACCAGAAAAACTTTAATTCAACAATATACTCAGAATTTTATACGAGAAAATCAACCATTAAAAACTTAATTTCATATAGTCAAAATGGTCATAATATAGAGTGATAACATATTAAAAATCACACGGTTAAAACTTTGTTAAAAAAAAATTGTTCTTATTTTGTTTTATAAATTCAATAGAATTGAAATCAGAAACGAGTTTTGGAGTCCACCTCGAGCTCAACAATTTTCTGAACTACCCCGACAAACAAATCTAGAATCTTGGCCTCCAAATTTCTTCTTTCTCTCTGCCTTTCTTCTTTCGCTTACTCCTCTCTTCTCCACCAAGCCTGGGGTGGTAGTGAAATGAGCAAGTGAGTGTATATTTTTTTAATATTTAATTTTCCACTATTTTGACCTAACACCGCAACTCCCAACTTAATTCCCAGTGCCACAGCGCTCTATAAAATTTCTAAATGCTCTATGAATATGCTCACACTAGACCCAACACCATGGGGTTCGCCTATTTTATCCCAAACAAATAAAGAGCTCAGTGCCAAGGTGGCGTATCCCCCGACGTCACAGTGCCCATAGAATAAAATCTAAACTTGGATTTCACCTTTTTAATCCAAACCTCGATTACTTTATACCCCATTCAACATTCTAAAACTCATAGATGTCAATCAACTTAAAATTTGTGATCAGTTACAAAAAAATTACCTAGATTTGACAACATATATTACAAGTTGAGCCACACAAAGAGGTAACCAATTATTCCTCATTCATTTTAATTTTGAAAAAAAAAATCGTTTATTCAATAGTTTTGAAATCATATATTAATATATCTTGAAAAAAAAATCATTTTTACTCATTTCTATGTTGTACTCTCACTTACCCCCTTTTGAGATTTTCATGTTTCTCTCTTGTTATGTCCTTCGAGATGATGGTGTCTTATATTCTTGCTTTGACAATGTGGTGTTATTGCTGCTAATTCAGAATTCTTCAATTGGAATTACAAGGAATGTAGTTGTTGAAGTCCATAGGTTTCCTAAAATGTTAGAAAATGTTTATGAAATAAAGTCCATATTTGATTTGGAGCTACTTTTAGGTTGTTTGGCTAAAAGTAGGATTCAATAAATATTATAAATTTAGATTTGGTCAATCTTGAGAGGATTAAAATCTAAATTATTTTGACATGACAACTTTTAAATTTTGCAAAATTAGGATAAATTATCCAACATTTGTTTTTGGATTTGAGATTTGTAAAAGAGATGGAGAAATTCAATAAATCATGTGAATGACACCTTTAACATTGCATGAATTTAATATATAATGGGATGAAATAAGATTTATTAAAATAATAGGATTTACAATCTCAAAAAATCTATTTTGCAGGTTATCAAAGCAATAGAATTTAAAAACACTACAAATCTATTTTTAGATTTACTTAAATCCTGACTAAAATGAGATACTAAATAGCCCATTGAAACTTCATGATGATATTGAATATAATGTATGAATGTGCTAATTAAGGATTAGCACACTTGTAAGGTTATGTAATGCAACACATGCAACCCAACTATTATAGGATACAAATTAGATTTTATTTTATTTTTTTCTCAATTATGTTACTTTTCAATTTCTCATTTTGTTGGGCATATAATAATACATGACTCTTATTTATAATAGGAGAGCAAGCATGCAATGATTTGTAAGAAAATCACTATCAGACTGTCAAATAGTAAATTAATAACTTTAGATATGTGTTTTCGAATCGATCATATTAGATATTTGTTTTCGAATTGATTATATTAGATATGTGTTTTTCCTTTTCTCATTTTTAAAATCTTTTGTTGTATGATTTGATAGTTTTTTTTTTTTTTTTGCATATCTCCTTTAACAAATTTGATTGTGATTTTTTTTGGATTTTTTGTTATCCCTACTTTATTGGATTTAGGGTATGGATAGATATATAAAAAGAAGGAATGCGTAGAGGTTGATATTAATAACCTTCCTATTGACCCTATGTCACACCCTGATCCAATATGACTTTATATCACACAGGTCATATTGTGTCCGATTATGATAAGACCAATCCTAAGACCCAGTTAGAGAAGTATTGAAACAAGACTTTCAATTTATATACTACACAGAGCAACTACTAAATGCAATATAAAATAAAAGACTGCTGAATCTCAATAATATTTTCTATATATCATTCAAAAATACATGTATAATTTGAGGTTTATCTGCAACCAAAGTTTTAAAAATTGGATCGGACTGATCGGTTCAACCGTGAACTGACATTATGGTTGGTTCAGTTCATCCTAAAAATTGTTTCTGCATCAAACCGACCAGAACCGTCGGTTCAACCGACAAACCGCTAAACTGATCATTGTTCTCTTGAACCGACTTGTTCAATTTTAAATTATTTGAATAATTAAATAAACAATTTTAAAATATTAAGAATAAAAAAGTAAGTAATATTTATAATTTATTTTGAAATGCTTAATTTTAAATTAAAAATTTTCAACTAAGTATTTCACAATGCTTCATCACTTTATGCAAGATATTACTCAATTCTAACTCAAAAGGCAATGTAAAGTAAATGCATTATCAAGAGAAAGTTCCACAAGTGATGTGGGACTAAAAAAAGTTAAAGTTTTTACTTCTTAACTCTTAAGTTTATAACACACACTATCTATTTTAAAATAAAATTTTTAAATAAATTTTTTATGATATAAATAATATTTATTTTTAATTAATAATGTTAAATAAATTATATTCTTCATTAATTATATTATATACTATAAAAATTAATTAATTATTTATTTATAATAAATGATCTAATCTTACCTCAATAATTTATAAATGTAAAATAATAATTTGAATTTAATATATATTTTATAAGTGTAAATTATATATAAAAATATAACATAAATTAATAATAATTTATATTAAACTTATAAATTGATATGTAAGTTAATTTTTTGTTAAATTTGAATTAAATATTGAATATGTTTAAATTTAAAATTACATAAGATATTAGTATTGTGTGAATTTAATTTATTTTTTAATAAAAAAATATATTATTATATGATTTTTATGTCATCTAAATTTTATTTATTACGTCATCCAGTTCAACCCTCGACCAGTCGAACCGTGAACCTCTCCTTCTACCAATTCATTGTCTGATCCAGTTTTCACAATCTTGTCTGCAACAGCATTTGACAACATAGAGAACAATAAAATAAAAGCTCAGCTTGAAAAACTGAACAAGCCAAAACATACCTACAACGCATATTAGAGTCTGCCATCAACTACTCAGCTCGCTCGTTATCTTTTTACTGACCTAAAAATAGATACAAAAGCATGAGTGAGCTAACACGACTCAGTAGGTTATCGTAGCATAAAACAGATATCAATAATTGAAACGAGAAGAATTGAAAATACTATGTTGTAATAATAAATTGAAATACTATATGAAAAATTAAAATTGAAATGTATATTGATATTGAATGCATTTAAGTAACAATTGAAATGTACTGAAATTGAAACATAAACAAATATCTTATAGCAAATTTTAGAATAGTCCTTCGACTCTAATTTATTGGAACATTTATTAGTTAGCAGAATCCATCCTTGGTAGCCCTCAAGCCCCAACATCATAACACATAGGAGGGTAGCCTACTAGCTATGGCATAATAAAATTCCACCTCGGTAGCTCTCAGGCTCTAGCACAACTGAACCCACCTCGGTAGCCCACTAGCTTCGGCATAACAAAATTCCACCTTAGTAGCCCATTAGCTCAGGCACAACAGAATCTCACCTCGAAAGTCCACTGACTCCTGCAGAATAGAATCCCACCTCAGTAGTTCTTAGGTTCTGGCATAATGGAATCCATTCTCACTTCGAGAATGTCAGATTCTTTTTAATATTATATATATATATATATATATATATATATATATATATATATATATATATATATATATATATATTCAATATATTTCATTAAATAAAGTATAATTGGACACAATTTAGAAATTGTCAAAATGCCTTAAGGGTAGGCAACATAAACACTACTGAGCAAAAACTTTTAGTTTTAAAATATAACCAATTTATCATAAATTGTGTAAAACATCATTTTAAAATTTTAATCATACTATGGCACTATTTTTAAAAGTATGAATAATTTTCTATTCAATAAAAAATTGCACAATTTTCAAAATCACCAAGGAAAATTTTTTAGAAAGAAAGCTCAGAATTTTAGTCTCTATAATATATAAAAAATTATCCGGAGCAAGTTTTACAAATACAAAGTTATCATCATTTTTTCGGCAATAAAGACATCAACTTTATCAAAAAAATTATAAAAAATATCATATTATTTAAAACTGAGATAAGCAAAACATAACCTACCTCGAGACGAACAACTTTCCAAATAGCCCGATGGCTAAAAATGACCTGAAATGGCTCAAAATAATTTTTCTCTCTCTAAAAATCCTCTTATTCTCTCTCTTGCTTCAATAACTGTGGCTTTCAAATGAAGAAATAGTGGATTTAATATTGTATTTAAAAGCAGAATTTGTCCTAGCACTGTGACGCCATCATGAAGCATTGTGGCGCCACTTTAGAACTTAAAATTCCAATGATTAGAGCGATGTAATGTCATTATTTGGCAACTTTGCGCAATGCAGCACCTCGATGCTCAGACACCTTACATTGTGGGGTTCAAATAGTGAATTTTAGATTTTTTATCAAAATGCATTCCAATCTCCTCTGACTCATTCCAAAACATGTACAAAATATTTTCACACACCAAAATAGTTTCAAATGCATGCAAAATGAGGTCAAATATAAAAATGCAATAGGTTACCTAACTTCCAATTGGGTTAGACCGGTTTGAACAAAACTCTTAATTTGGAGGTCTCACACAACGAGCTTCGACCGCTAATTTAGAGTTAAAAATGTAAATGTGAGGGATAAAATTAGGAGAACATATTTATTGAAGGGGTCTCATTAACCAAAAAGTCATCATTTTTTTAATTGTCATAAAAAAATATTGCATGCAGATTTAATTCAAAGTTGTTTGAAGAATATCCTGATAGGTTAGAGTACAACACGTTAAAAGATGCTCTATTTCATCTTTATTGTTACCTATTAAAGCCCTAATAGCATATTAGTACTGACCAAAGTGATGGAGATTCATTTGTTGGTGAAAGGGTATAAAAATTGGAAGATAAAAGAAAAACTTTCAAGTTATGTTGGAGAGCATAACAGCATACACAATAAGGTGAGATATAATTGTAAGGATTTTATGAAGAACCAAGAATATAGCCTTCTAGTTTTATGATTGAGCAAATACGAGAGAAACGAGAAAGAGTACCAAATAATATTTACTGTAACCGTTAATTGTGTATGATTTCTTTTATATCAATAATTATCATTTTGTAGTCATGATGAGTCCTCCATATCAGATAATTAAGAAAATTATTAGGAGATATTTCATTTCTTTGCTAATTATAAAAAAAAAAAGTTAAGCAAATAACACTTGCAAAACTAAGCTCAAACTTGAAATTAACTTCATTTAAGGTTTAAAAAAAATTTAATGTTGTTGCTACTGAGACATTGGCTTCTATCATGAATTATATGGGTGATTCCTTTCTCAATACTAGTTGATAAGTCACATGATATGTCTACAAATAAATAATCAACTGTTGCAATAAGATATGTGAATAAATTGAGCCAAATTATTGTGACATTTATAGGTATTAAACATGTTTCCTCAACTAATGCAATTGCACTTGAGACAGCTGTTAAAATTGTACTTGCAAAGTATTCATTAAGTATTCATAGGATACTGAAAGTTCGAGGAGGTTGTGAGACCTCGATGAACTAGCTTGAGGCACACCAAGAGAGGGGGAGGGGTGAATTGATATTTTTAAAATATTGCTTACATTCAACAAATAAAAACAAAACTTTTTTTTTTCATAGTTAAGAGAAGCAATCAATACTTATCATATATTGCAGAAGCAAATAAATTAAATCTCAAAAAATCTATGATGATGATAGAATTCTAATCAACACAAAATAATATAGCTATCACAGATTTCAACCAAACGGTTATAACAGAAAATAAAATGTGGAAAAGTAAAATGTAAAAAATAGAAAATTAGAATAAACACACCAGAGATTTATAGTGGTTCGGTCAAACAATGACCTACGTCTACTCCCTTATACACAACTTCACCTTCTTCTTCCTTCAAACCCCAAAGCTCTCAAGAACTATCAGCCTCAGAGTTTCTTCAACAAGCAAAGTCTATCTTTTAAAAAGACTCTAAAAGATTGCTTAAGTATTAGGTTTCTCAAAAAACCTAATTTTTTAATATAACCGTCTCTATTCATACAGTATGATCAGTTCAAAAATTAGACTCGTTTGGTATGATGCAAATAGTTGTTCAAATGATCTGTTCATATTTTATAAATATATCGTATAGTATGATCGTGAGGTCGTCTTGTACGATTGGTTGAATTTCTCTTTAGTCATATAAGATGATTTATGGGATAATTGAAAATCGTCTTTGTCAATCATCCCATACTGTTCTCATTATATAATATGGTCAATATATTTCCAATAGTTCATATAGTACGATGCAAATATCATACTATACGATTAGTTTAAAAATCAAAGTTTCATCTGGTACGATCTCTGGGAATACCAAATTTTATCTCAGGCAATCATGCAGTGCGTTCAACAACGCCTAGTACGATCGGCCATATTAATTAAACTATATTTTGATTGACTAATTATAACGGATAATTTAAGTAAGAATTCAAATATCATACAGTACGATTAAGATTGTACATCATGAATAGTTCAAAATTTATTTTTTAAAAATTCTTACTTAATTTATCTGGCAGCTAGGGTTTATAGAGTAAAATAAATCGTGTAACAATTAGTTCATTAAAATAAATGATTCAATTAGCCTTTAGACTTATTTTTTAGATAATAGATCGTATAGTATGATCATAAATCATACGGTATGATTTGTTTAAAAAAATATATTTCAAAATTTTTCACTCCCCCAATGTGTGTATGCATGATCACCAACTTATCATACACTCTTTACATGGCCAGACTCAAAAAATAAAAAATATAAGAAAGTTAAAATTACAGGCTCTTTGATTGACATCCTATTCTACCCAAACTTAAGTCTTGCAGTCTTGAGCAGTTTATATTTTTCCTACAATGTTTGAGTACACAGACAAAAATAATATCTAATATATATGCTCTAAGAAATAAAAAGAAACTCAAACAATAATGCTTGTAATCATTAAAATCACAAGCTAGGGATCCTTATTTGTAATAGAAACATGGTCAATAATATGAAAGAATATCTAATATATGAGGGGAGTTTCATAATTTAAATGCATTAATATTAAATGATATTAAATGATAATCCACAATCATTCTGTATTCATTGATTTGCTTATAAACTATAGTTGCATCAAAAAAATTATTAGTAGATAAAGCATATTTTCAAGATTACTTTCAAAATTATGAATATTATTAGAGCTTCATGTAAGAAGAGTGATGCTATTAAAGTCATTCAGTATGAAAAATAATTTTTTATCTTATCACTAGAAAATTGAGTTGTGGATGTGATTTGAACCAAGAAACTATTATGCAATGAGTTGGTGACACCCGATGAGATTCACATTTTCAAACCTAAATTAACCTAACAAAAATGTATGCTTCTGTGATAGAAATGCTCGAAATTATCAAGAAAGATGGGGTGCATGATCAATAATCAACTAAAGTGGGCATTTTGATAGAAACAATTTAATCTTTTGACTTTGTCTTTATAATGCACTCAATGATTGACATTCTAAGGATTACAATGAAAAATTAAGACATTGTGAATACAATAAAATTAGTATAAATATCCAAGTAATGGTTATGGATGATGAGAGATGATGAATGAGATTCTTTACTAGATAAAGTATCATATTTTTAAAATATTTTTAAAGTTGATGTTTCTAATATGAACTCTACATTTAAGCCTTGTTAGTGATTACTATGGAGTAGTATAGAAATAATGAATTTGCATCATTATTATGTTAATTTCTTTTATACCATTGTTGATATGCAGCTTCACAAATTGAGTAATCGATTATTTGAAGCTAGTGTTGAGTTGTTTCTTTGTGTGTCGATTCTAAACTCAAGTGATTCATTCTTTGCTTATGATAAGGAAAAAAAATAGTCTTATTCAACTGATATTTCTACGATTGAACTTGTGGCTCTTGAATACCAGTTATCCATATATATTATTGATATATATACAAGTGATGAGTTCTCATATTTGAGTGACATTGCTAAACTTGCAAAGCAAATTATTATAAGAAGAATACTATGTATCCTTTAATTTACAGGCTTGTTATCTTAGTATTGACTTTATATTTGCTATTGCAATAATGGAAAGAGTTTTTTTTTGTAATGAAGATTGTTAAGCATCAACTTCGTATTAAATAGGTGATTATTGACTCAATAATTGCTAGTACTATACACTGATAAAGATGTATTTGACTTAGTTCTTAATGAAATTATAATGAAGAATTATTAGAATATATAAAATAGGATGTAAAGCTTATAATTATATTTTAGGTTATCAATCATGATATAATATACATATTTATTTTGAATTTTATCTTATTTATATTTTTTTATATTGAATTATTCATACAATGAGTTTGCTCACCCTAAAAAATAAGCTTGTTCTATGTGATGCCCTAAAATCTAATTTGAAAGAATTATTTCTTTTATCTTTTATTATACAATAATGAGAGCTATCTAATTTTATCTATCAATAATAAATTATAAAAATAAATTCTGTAATTTAAAACATCAATACACATCTATTCATTTCTTTAAAAATCATGTACAATATTTCGGATATATATAATCATATCACAACTACTCTGTCCTAAGCAACAAAATAATAACTAAAATAAAAAAAAACATGAACCTGAAGGATCCTGGTCAATCTCATACTCTTGATCCCTTGCCTTGATCTAAAATTATTTAACCATATATAATGAGCTCAAGAGCTCACCAAGTAACTAAATCTAACAACAGAACTCAAAATATAGCAAATGAGCAATATGCATATTATCAATCAAATCATAATAATAATATTTATATAATTACAAATCTGTGCAGAAATAGTAAAGCTCACATGTAGTAGCAGTATATACTATAAATAATAAAATAGCACAGTATTGAAGCTAGTAAAATAACATAGTAGGGAAACCAATAAGCTAGTATAGGTGTCGAATCAATAAAGCAGTCGTCGTTTCAGTATTATCAATCACCAAAATAAATCATATAAAGTAGAAAAATCGAAGCATCAATAAAGACTGTTGGAATTATACCAATACAATAAAACCCTATAATGATTTACACATGCTATCTAGTTATTATATATCAATATCAAATCAACATCTTAATTACATGCTCAATATATTACATTCTTAGTACATCACATACTCAGTATTAATATAATGAATCAATAATAATAATAGTAACAATGAATTAGTAGTAGTATCAAACAGTATTGATGTTTATATTGATAATAGTATATGTGAAGTGTTGTTAGTAAAAATTAGTAACATTAATAATAAAGTAATGTAGTAAATATAAATATGTATAGTGACAATAAATAAATATAATATCAATAAAGTTGTATAATAATAATTAATCTGTAACATGTATTTCGGTGGTCACACTTAAACAAGTAAGAAATTTTGGATATTATGATATTTTTCAATAGTCGGTAATCAATAATCAATAATCGTTATCTTAGCAAATAGAGTCATCACTCTTTGTCCATCAACACAGTAATAATTCTTTATAACTCTCAATTATTGTATCATTGTATCACGTGAATCAATAAAAAATAGAACCCACCATTATGTACATGTCAATCAATCTTTAACCAATGGGTTAGCTAATCTTTACTTATATTTTGCACACATTATAATAAAAGTAATAACAACTAGTTATTACCCAATCACATATATATTTCCATTCTCAATTGTTGTATTAACAATATGCTTGAATAAAATATCCAATTTTTATATAATATTAATAATATAAAATTCAATAACTTTTATTTTACCCTATGAAATTCATAAATATTACAGTCAAAATATTCTAGATAATCATTATGTAACATAAAAAAATTGTGTGGTAAAAGTTTAATAAAATAAAAAAATAAAATAAAATCAATTTTCAGGAGAAATAAACAGTCAAAATTAAAATATTTATAAACAAAGATAGGATTAGAATTACATACTTTGGTTTGAACAAATTTTGTAAAAGAAGCAAAACGATCTGGAGGCCAAAAATCCAGATTTCCCTCTCTCTCCTCCTTCACTAAAAAAATTGTAATTATTTACAAGCACTAAAAAAAATAATGTGCTCTCAGCCTAATGCCGCAGCGCTCCAGTTCAAACATAAATTCATTTTTTTTTTCATTTTCAATTATTTTAAAAAATTTGAATTATTACACTCTATTCATACTTGGATGATGAGTGTTAATAACTGTTAATGACAGATGAAGGGTGCTAACAAATAGAGCTTTAAATCATCTCTTATGGAATTTATCCTAGGGTTTCTATTAAGCCTCTTTCTAGCCCTCATTAATGTGTAGAAGTATAACTTATTTATAGATTTTTAAGATTGATATTCTAATCATTTCTACAAAAAATAAAAATCATACTAGCAGATGGTTTGTATTGATTCTATTTATCATATAATATTTTTTATACATTTTAATGCTTTAATGATATCTAAATTGAAATGATCTTGAGCCTAATGTATTTATTTTGCTGAGATGCTCGTTTCTACTATAAGCACATATTTTCATAACATTTGGTTTCTGTAATGGTCTAGAGAAGTTTTCAACTACACTTAGAAAATGCTTGGATTAACTTAAGTCTAATGTAAGAGGATAATGGTTATTCATGCATTATATTCATGTTAACATAAATTTAAGGATTTTAAGATCATCTCGATTAAATTTTGATTAGGATATGCTGACGAAATTTTCTCCATCTAAATTTGAATGTGCATGGAAATCCCATTAATAAATCTAATTCTAAAAGACATTGGGAGCATGGCTTATATTATGAAACTTGCAAGAAAAACTTTGAAGATTATATTTTTTTATTTATAATCATTTTATGGTTAAGAAAAAGAACAAGTTTGACAGAAATAATAAGACCTGGAGTAACCAGATTTGCTATAACATTCATTACTTTAAGAAGTGTGCATGACTACAAACATGATTTACAGGCATTCGCCACTAGCAAGACATACACTGATTTAAAGTTATTTAAGATTGATATGTCATCACAAAATTATCTTGATCGGGCACGAATCTTGAAACAAAAACCAAGTTGGAAACTTCAAAAATTAATTCGAAGACCATCTGAACTCCGATTTCAGCAAACTTACAGTCGAACTGAATGTCTCGGAAAGACGAACCCAATGATACCAAAGTCAACTCAATCCGAGCCCAAATGAGTCCAAATCAAAGACCCAAAGCACGTTTGGAGGGTTTAATCCATAATTTGGGTTACCAAACAGTTTCCAAACATGACGAGCTTATAGTCGAATTAGCGGCTCGACGAGACGAATCCAACGAGCCTAAGATTGTCAAATTATGATATCATTAAGACCTTTATATGTCTGATAAACGGTCTACTATCAAGGGATTCAACATCGGCCGTCCATTCAAATCACTCCCAATGTACCCTTGATCTTCCCTTTATTTACGAGCCATGCCATCCACAAAAAAAACTATAAATAGCCATTCATTTCTCCTAAGAGGGGACTCAAGCCAAGAAGAGAAGAGAAGTGTAGGAGGGAATAACTCCTCCTCGACCACTGTCGGAACACCGTCGGAACTCCGCCGGAACATCGCCGGAATACCACCGGACCTCCGCCGGAACATCGCTGAAACACCGCTGGGCGCCCGAGGGACGCTGGAGCTCTGCCCGACTCTCGAGTAACGTCAAAATTCTGTCCAACTTCCAAGTGACGACGAAATTCTGCCAGACACCCGAGTGACGTCGGAACTCTGCTTGGCCTTGTAACTGATTTTCAATACTCATTGTAATCTGATCGTCCTGAATTTCAAGGACGAATCAGCCTCCTGTATTTCAAACAATACTAGTGAAACTCTTTCAACTGGGCATGGCCCCGTGGTTTTTCCCCTTTTTCAGGGCTTTCCACGTAAAAATCCTGGTGTTCTTTCATTCTTCTATTTGTGTGTTGAATATCCGTACAAAGCTAAGACGAAGAATTATTAAACTCTATCGCCGCGTATATTCTAGCCCACAACAATTTGGCGCCGTCCGTGGAAACCACTATCTCACACTCCTAAATATTGTTTCGATGGCCAATAGGCGTAGCAATCGCCTCATAAGAGCCTCCCGCTCCCACTCTCATCAATCCAAAAAACCAGTCTATAAATCATGGACGTCAAGTTTCTGCCTCCTTTTATCCTAGGGGGCAACACATTGCTGGAGAAGGAACCTCAGGACCTTCTTTGGAGGAGTGAATTAGAAAGATGGAAGAATCTCAGAACGAGTTCCTTCAGCTCCTACGAGCGAATCATCAACCAGCATTAGCACAACAGGAGGATATTCTTCTCCCTCGAGATCCACCATTGGCTGAAGATGTTCAAATCGAACATCTTCAAGCAGAGATTCCTCCTCCACCACCAAGAAGACACACGCCATCGCATCAAGATAATGAATTGGCTGACACAGCAAGTTCTACTCATCCTTCGCATACAGGTCGGCAACCTCGTATTCCTTTGAACCTCCCTGACGTGGCAGACCAACCGCACATTGCTGAGCTCTCTCGTAATATCTTACGTCATGAACTGTGGAGATTAGTGAGGGAAGAGTTCCCCGGAGGAGATACGAGGCAAATCCTTTGATAGCGGAGCTTTCAAGAGTCATCACCTTTAACTGAGGCCATTCTTCAACATCCCATTTCAGTTGGATTCAAACTACCAAGCGTCGAGTCCTACGACGGGACATCCGACCCATATGAGCATATCGATCATTATCGAACAATCATGCATATTCAACGAGCCTCAGATGCACTCCTTTGCTAGATTTTCCCTGCCACTCTTAAAGGACAAGCTCGGACGTGATTTTATTCACTTCCATCTAGAACGATCCTCTCATTCATCAAATTAGCCAAAGCCTTTGTTGAACAATTTGTAGCCAATTGAAGAATTGCTAAGGATTCTTCCCACCTCTCTGGGATTCGTCAAAATGAGGTAGAATCATTAAAGGAGTATTTTCAGCGGTTTTCCACCAAGGCACGACAGATTCTAGGAGTAGACCCATAATTACTTAGAGGGGTCTTTCTTGGAGGTCTTTATCCTGGCCCCTTCTATTCGGCACTTATGCGCGACACTGTTCATTCATATGCCGATCTGATCCATCGTATGGAGGCACAAATATCTACAAATGAGGCAATAAACACTCATAGAAAATAGTTCGAGCAAACTATTGGGAAGCGCAAAGCAGTACCTGAGATGGATAATCCATCATCATAATGGAAAAAGCAAGGGAAGAGCAATCTACCTCCTAGACCCTCAGTACCGCGATGTGAATTTCGACAAGAAGAGGAATATACACCACTCAATGCCTCTTGAGCAAATATGTTGATGGCCATCTGAGATCAAGAAAATATTAAGTGGATAAATCCTTCGAAGCCGAACGTAGGAAATCAAGATCAATACTGCATTTCCACCGTAGTCGCGGACACACTACTGAAGCTTGCAAACAACTCAAGGATGAGATTGAGAGGCTGATCCGACAAGGATATCTTCGATAATTCATCAAAAGCCCACCTACTCAGGATGATGCTGGGGGGCAAAATTAACAACAACAAAGACAATCATTGAATAACATTCAAATGGTTGGTGAGATCAAATGATCACACAGTATATGTATTTGTGTTAGTAGACGTCTTATTTCCTTTTATAAGTAGGGTGTTGCTTTGATATTTTCTTTCTAAGTCAAATATTGTGTTGTCCCTGTACGTGTCTTTTATGTATTTAACATGGTATCCCTATGTTGTATTAGGAAGTTATTATATTGTCCTACATAATATAGTGATGCATTATGTACTATATTTAATATTATCTGCTTCTTTAGAAAGGATTAAAAATGATGACAATGAAAAACTACTGACAAATATAGTCTCTTTATCCTTGATTCGAGAAATAAGCAATCTTTATTATGTCTCAATCACTGGATGATCAATCCCAGGGGGATTCGATCCTACCTCTTCCACACAGGTTAACTTCATCGAGTAGGGCTCTGATATACAACCTCGAATATATCATACATCCTTGGTAGATTCTCTCGACCTCTTCCACACAGGTTAACGTCATCGAGCAGAGCTCTGACATACAATCTCGGATATGTCTTATATCCTTAGTGGATTCTCTTGACCTCTTCTATATAGGTTAACGTCATCGAGCAACGCTCTGACATACAACCTTAGATGGGTCAAACATCCTAGGAGGATGTCTAATATCTCAAATTACTAGACAATCAATCCCAGGGGGATCTAATCTGACCTCTTTCATATAGGTTAAAATTATCAACCAAATTCTTTGATTAACAACCTCGGATAGGTCAAAATATCCAAGAAGGATATCTCTTAAGGTAAAAAAGGCCACCAAAATATTTCTTATAGAAATAAAATTCATATGCGTCTAAAAAAGAGAAAAACCAATAATTTCTTTATATATGTATATATCACTGAACATCGAGTACATCAAATGGAAACATTAACATCTAGCACATATACAATCACTAGAAAGAAAGCAAAGTGATATAAAACAACATCAAAGTTATCCTACAGAATCTCAATATCATCCTCATCCTCCTCCAAGGCAAAAGCCTGCTGCAACTCACTCTCTAGCTCTTCACCACCAGAGTCTGAAGAAGCATCACCAGAAGCCTGGCTAGGAGTCAACCCCTCGATCTCCGCTCCAGTCTTACGATGTACTATACATACGCCCTTCATAAAACCCCTGATGAAGCCATCCTCTGTGCACTCTGCCTCCAAGGCCTTCACCTCCACATTATAAATATGATTGCGAGCTTCCTGAATGTGGTCCTCAATGATTATCTTGAAGGCATAAGACTTCTTGAACTCTTCAATGACTGTAGATGGCAATTGCTGGGCCTCCTTCTCAGACAGCACCCTCTGGAGCCTCTTATTCTCAGCCTCAAGGATTTGCTGATTTTTTTTCTGTTGCTTGATCGTCGTTTGTGCCTCCACCAACTCTATATGCAAACGATCCATCCGTTCATTTTGAGAAGAGGCTGAAGTGATCTTATTGGCCAACTCTGCTCTACACCCCGTAAGCTGATCCTCCACCACCCTCATCTCCTTCACTTTGCTATCATATTTCTTCTTGTACTCTCCCTGAAGGTATTTAACCTTCACAAACTCATTGTTTCAGTCATTCAAAGTCTTGGTAATCTCGAGCTTGAAATCAGAATGCTGCTCTAACTAGAGCATTTAAAATGAGAGTATATCAGAAATATATTCCTTAAAAATATAAAAAGAGTAAGAAGTAAAGGAGAACTCACCAACTCCTCGGCTCGCCGATGGCCGATGCACTGATGGTTCAATACATCTTCTGAAATGTATAACTTGGGTGGAGAAACTCGAGGGACATTTGCTAACAACTGTCAAAATCTCATCTGCCTTCCTCTTCCTCGGTGCCTGCAAACCTTCCTCACTCCCTGGTCGCTTGGAGTGGCTCTTCTGGGGAACTACTTCTGGAACTCTAACAGACTTCTTCAATATTTATGCATGTGGCCTCCCTGCATGAGTAGATAATCCAACCTTGAACAAATACTCTTCATCTATGTATCTACTCAAGTAACGCACCTCGTAGTATAGAGCGTCTAAATCAGGAAACTTGAGTATCCTCAACAAATCTTTTGCTCTAATGTGAAGGGGGACGGATAACTCTTTCAACTTCCCTCATTTCTCCTGAAGATTCTAATCATTCTGCATATAAAAAAAAATTGCTGATCCAACCTTTCGATGGGTCTCGAGTACGGATATCCAACCACTTGGACCTAAAAAAAATGCGTCCCTACGCATCGCTAAAGAGACACCCCATCCGAGAGAGGCACTCTGAGGAAAGTACCACTCCACGGTCTTTAAAAAGTGCAATCAAGCCCATCACGATCGACATGACTTTGTAGGAAAATTGAGATAAACATACTCAACAAATCGTCAGAATATCGATCAGTTCAGAAGCAGGAGGAAATCGTAGCCCCGCTCGCAAACTAAATTTGTACACCGTCACATATTGTGGGGGAGGGAAGTAGGCACGATTAGATCTGGCCGACACCTTCATCACCAAATCATTAAAAAAATAAAACTTTTTCCTAAACGAGATGAAAGAGTCCTCAGTGATGGTGGAAATCACATCGTTAGCCTTCGACGCCTTTTGAATCCTCTTTGAAACTTCAGATCATTGCACAGGACGATCTTCTGAAAGATTTTTTTAGGATGTAGGATCACCCATTTCGCTTCCCTTACTAAAGAGGGGTGTAAATCTAAGTAGGAAAAATCACCTACAAAAGATTGCGGAAAGCCTCTAGAGTAGGAAGAAAAAGGGGGGAAACGGAGGGAGGTAGAGGGAAAGCCTCTAACTTCTGTGCAAAGGGAGGGGCGTCGAGTCAAGTAGGGAAAGTCACCTACTCAAAAATGGTGGAAGGCCTCAAAATGCCAAAAGCTAGAGGGAGAAGTAGTGCATTTTTTTCCTAAAAGAGGGGGAAATTATTTGAAAATTGGAGGGAGAAGGCTTCTAGAAGTTTTTTTAAAATTTTTTGAATTTTTTTCGGATTTTTTTGGGGTCAAAAATAATATTTCGAAATTATTTAAAAAAAATAATGGGCCCCACATAAAAAAATAAATAAATTAAAAATCGCCTAAGGCGGTACCGCGCGCCCAAGGGGCGTGCCCCTTCACCCGCACGCACGCGCTGGCCGCCGCCGCCAACCGGCCTGCTAGCCGGCCGATTCGGCTGCCTACGCGTTCCCGGGCTCCGATTTTGAGCCTAGACAGTCCAAATCGGACATTTTTTGGGTCCCCCGGACACGTTTTTTTACGTTCCGGACTCAATTTTGACACTTTCAGAGCTCAATATGATTTCTATGATCAAATTAAAGAAATTTGGTAGCTTCTTGAACTCAATTTTTTGCGATTCGACCATGAAAAATTATCAAGACCAGTATTTTTGGACTCCTGGAGCTTCGGTGTCTAAAAATAGGGGGGCACCTGATATGTCATCACAAAATTATCTTGATCAGGCACAAATCTCGAAGCAAAAACCAAGTTGGAAACTTTAAAAATTAATTCGAAGACCATCTAAACTTCGACTTCAGCAAACTTACAGTCAAACTGAATGTCTCGGAAAGACGAACCCAACGATCCAAAGTCAACTCAATTCGAGCCCAAATGAGTCCAAATCAAAGACCCAAAGCACGTTTGGAGGGTTTAATTCATAATTTGGGTTACCAAACAATTTCCAAACATGACGAGCTTATAGTCGAATCGGGCGGCTCAACGAGAAGAACCCAACAAGCCTAAGATTGTCAAATTCTGATATCATTAAGACCTTCAGATGCCTGATAAATGATCTACGATCAAGGGATTCAACATCGGGCGTCCATTCAAATCACTCCCAATGTACCCTTGATCTTTCCTTTATTTACGAGCCAGGCCATCCACAAAAAATTATAAATAATACTTCATTTCTCTTAAGAGGGGACTTAAGCCAAGAAGAGAAGAAGAGAAGAGTAGGAGGGAATAACTCCTCCTCGAGCACCGCTGGAACACCATCAGAACTCCGCCGGAACATCGCCAGAACACCGCTGGGCACCCGAGGGACGCTGGAGCTCTGCCCAACGCCCGAGTAACGTCAAAATTCTGTCCAATTTCTAAGTGACGATGAAATTCTGCCAGACACCCGAGTGACATCGGAACTCTGCTTGGCCTTGTAACTGATTTTCAATACTCTTTGTAATCTGATCGTCCTGAATTTCAAGGATGAATCAGCCTCCTGTATTTCAAACAATGCTAGTGGAACTCTTTTAACTAGGCGTGGCCCCGTGGTTTTTCTCTTTTTCAGGGCTTTCCACGTAAAAATCCTGATGTTCTTTCATTCTTCTGTTTGTGTGCTGAATATCCGTACAAAGCTAAGATGAAGAATTATTAAACTCTATCGCTGCGTATATTCTAGCCTGCAACAAAGATAATAAAGAGAAAGGTGTCAGTCTTACTTATTTTGGATACAGGGTTTTGGAATGATTGTTTATTAATTTTTAAATTAACAGGGGCCTCTACTTAGATTGTTAAGAATTATTGATATAGATGAAAAGCTTTCACTTGGATCCTTACGATGATATGTATAGAGCTAGAAAAATAATAAAAAGCATGTTTGGAAATATAAAGAGAATGTACAAGCCCTTCACTAGTATCATAAAGAGAATATGTGAAATCAGTTAAGATAAGTGATACACTCAACAACTTATTTTCTTAACCCTTATTTTCATTATGACCAAGAAAATTACTTCAACAAGATTGAAGTAATGTAAAGTCGAATTGAATTTTTGACAATAAAGATATTTGTGCTAAACTATATTTGGCAATGAATGAGGTGAGGCTTTTTTATGATAATTTAGAAAGTCTTGGGAAGACAATGGCATTAACAATGGTAAAAAAAATGCAACCTGATAAGAAAGCAAAAATTAAGATTACACTTTAATATTTACTTAAGCTGTGATATTTTTGTTTACATCAAACACATTTGAATAAACCAATGTTGATTTGTAGATGAATGGTAGAAGATGTTCGGCTCTAGTGCACTAAATCTATAAAAAGTAGCTATTAAACTTTTTAGTCAAATATCATCTTCATCAGGCTGTAAGATGAATTGAAGTGTATTTGAGCAGATTCATATTAAAAGATGAAATCATCTTGAGTACCAAAGGCTAAATGTTCTAGTATATATTTAATATAATCTCAATTAAGGAATATATACTATTTATAACTACATTTAAACATCTTTTTAAATAATGATGCACATCATATTTATAAAATTTTTATAATAATTATGTAGGTTAGAGCTTAAAAAATGATTTATGATCATTTGGACTACACAAGTATTGAACTTGTTGATTTTTGGATGCTTGATGATGAGCCAACTCCATAATTACATTTAGAAGGCTTGGAGGAGAGAATTTATAAAGAGGATGCAATTCCTATATATATTGAACAAAACATAACATCAATTAGACCAACATCTAATAAAATTGTACATTAACTTAATCATTTGATTGTAATATGAATCATAGACTTATTATTTTACATTAATGATTTGCATATGAAGACAGCTTAGCTAATATAGGTGATGGAGGTGACATATTTTCATGTGAGGATGCTGAACCATTTAGGGTGGAAGATTTCAATGAATGAGGATTTGTAGATCCATCATTTAATCACACAAATATAGGGGACGATTATTAGATGCACTATGAGTGTTTTGATATTGAGTTTTTTTAATGTAAATTGATATAAATAATTGAATGAGTACTATTACTTTTTTTTATCTCTATAGTATGGATTTGTGATTTTATTGTCTTAAAACTTTTTATAGTATAAAAGTAGTTTGATTATTATGGTTTAATTTATGTTACTTCTGTTACACAATATTTAATTGATAATCAATTTTTTTTGCTTATTTCATTTTTAATAGTTTCACATGCTAGAGAAAGAGAATTGAAGATTTCATAAAAAAAATGTATATTAACTTGCGAGAAACGTATCAGTTACTCAATACATTGTGTCTTCAATTAAGCCTCTCTCCCTATAGAGCTCCCACAAGACTCACCAATGCCACCAGAGGAGCAAGCGTGTAGCTAGCTCGGAGCAACCGTGTGATCCCCTCACACTTCTTCTCCCTCACGCTCAAGCTCACCTTCTCCTTCCTCTCATAAACCCTAGTTTTCTTCAAAAGTTCCCTCTCAAGAGTTCTTTCTGTTGTCACGTTCCTCTCCTTCTCTCTCTCATTTGAAAAGAATGAAAAAACTTATTTTTATATTAGGCTTCAAGAAACCCTAATCATTCAATTCAGTTGTCACTATTCGTACAGTACGATCCAATATCATACAGTATGATCAGTTCAAAATAGGTTTCGTCCAGTACGAAAGGAGACGAAAAGTTTACAAATTTTAAGCACATCGTGTAGTATTATCTGGAGATCATACTTAACGATCATTTTATTTTTCACTGTCTGTACGGGATGACTTATGGGATGATCGAAAATTGTCTCTATAATTCATCCCGCACTGTACACTTTGTACAATATGAATAGTTTGATTCAAGCATATCGTCCTGTACGATATAAATATCATCCGGGATGAATAGTTCAAAAACCGTGGTTTCGTCTGGTATGATCTCTGGGACAACCAAATTTCATATTTGTAGTTTGTACAGTACGATGTGTATTGTACAGTACGAATGACAGTTATTAATAAACCATAATTTTAATTTCCTGATAACGGGGGATAATTTTAGCAAATTTAAAATGATCGTACAATATGATTAATATCGTACATTATGATTAGTTTAAAGATCAAATTCAAAATCTTACCTAAATTATGCTGGCGGCAAGAGTTTTTAGATGGAAACAAATCGTACAGTACGATTTGTTCACAAACTAATTATCAGAATTAGTCGTTAAGCTTAAGTTTTGATGACAGATCGTACAGTACGATTAAAATTCATACAGTATGATTTTCTTTAAAAAAATTTTATCTTCAAAAAAGAAACTCTCCCGCTATGTGTGTGTGCATGGTCATCCAATTTGCATACACTCTTTTGTAGCAGATTCAAAAAAATAAAAAATAAAGAAAATATAAAATACAAATTCTTTTACATCCTATTCTACCCAGTCTTGAGTCTCCAGCAGTCTTGAGCGGTGTGTATTTTACTTGAAATGTTAGTGCTCGCAGACAAAAAATAACATCTATATTTTTCAAGGAAGAGCATAGTAATCCAATCAATATTATTTGTTATCATCAAAATCAGATACTATGGATCCTAGATTGCAACAAAGATGCTTTGAGTCTTCGATTTGGATCCATTTGAGCTCGTATTGAGTCAAAAGTGATGTCGTTGTGTTTGTATTTCCGAGACGTGCGGTTCGACTATAAGTTTGCTGAAATCGGAGTTCAGATGGTCTCTGAATTAATTTTTGAAGTTTCCAACTTGATTTTTCGTCGAGATTCGTGCCCGATCAAGATAATTTTTTGATGATATATTAATGATCATTTATTATGTTTAATATTTAGTCACATTTTTTATATGATTGCATCAATATGGATAAATTTATGCTATATTTAAGTAAAATTACTATTTATTGCATCATCCACTTCAACCACGATTCAATCCTTGTTGAACCATCAAACTGTGAACCTCATCTTCTTCTGGTTCTTTGTCCGGCCCAATTTTCATAACATTGATAAAATGTATTAAAATAATGCTTAAAAAAACAATTAAATAATTTATTGTATAAATAATAATAAAATAATTAATTATTTAAATAATAAATAAATAATTATTAATAGAATTAGTACTTAAATATTAATAAGATAATATCTAAATAAGTAATTAGATAATTAGCAATGTAAGTAGAAATTAAATCATAAATACTTTTTTGACAATTAAACTAATTTTTTATTATGTTATTTATAATTATAATTTATAAATGATAATTAAAATTAATAAGTAGTTTATATTTAGAATATAAATTAAATTTGAATTCTATGAATTAATCATCTTAATTCTGAATTATATTACTAAATTATTTTACAGAATTGAACATGTTTTTTGTCAAATAAATTTTAGTATTTAACCCTCACCGGATTTACTAAATCCGGATTACTAATCCTGTTTGTTACCAAACCGCCCCTAAAGAGCTAAACAAAAACAGCTTACTTCACCAACCCAAATCTTCTCATTCGGACCACGCTCGGCTTGCTTTTTTCCTTCCATCGATTACCTCCTCTTTCATCATCATCATCACCACCACCACCACCGCCATTGCAATCATCATTCATGTCTCTTCATCCCCCCGTCTCCGGAATGATGAATTCTTCCTTCTCAAGAAAGGCGCCCCCAATCATGTCATCTCTACTTCTGCTACTCAGCCTCTTTATCTCCTCCTTCCTCCCCGCCCCCTCTCCTTCACCACCCACCCGAAATCCTATTAACCCTAATGGCATTCTTCCCCATCCTCTTTTTCTTCTCACTCCTCCCCTTCACATCCTCCGAACCCCTACCGGGCTTCCTCAGCCTCTCCTGCGGCGGTTCCACCCCTTTCACCGATTCGTTCAACCTCTCCTGGGTACCCGACTCTCCCTACATCAACCTCGGACGCGCCGTCCCCTCGCTTCCGCTCCGCTTCTTCGCCGAACCCTACGCTGCCCGCAATTGCTACCGCCTCGCTGTCGGAAACCTCTCTCTCGCTCTCATCAGGACCTCCTTCACTTACAACAACTACGACGGTAAGAGAAGCCCACCTGCCTTCGCCGTCTCACTCGGTTCCTCCATGTCAGCAGTCGTCAACCTCTCCCACTCTGATCCCTGGGTGGAGGAGTTTGTCTGGAACGTCGTCGGTGAGACGCTTCCCTTCTGCTTGATATCCATTCCCGGTGCAGGGTTCCCGGTTATCTCCTCGCTCGAGGTGCGGCCGCTTCCGGCTGGAGCTTACGGGGCCGGCTCTGAGGAGCTTAGGGATAGTTTACTGAGGAAGAGATATAGAATCAACTGTGGTTATCAAGATAAAGGTCCTCTTAGGTAATGAATTTTGCGATTCTCCAACTTTGAGGATTCTCATACTTAGCTTTTTCGCTTTTGATGCGTGGTAATATTGAGTTTTGCAAAGCAGGTATCCATTTGATTACTATGATCGGATCTGGGATGAGGACCAGAAGTTCCACCCTTCCCGTTTATCTGGTGCGTTCTATATGCCTCTTGCACTTAAATTTTCATGGCTCAAAGAGAATCCTCCACTTGCCGTTCTTCAGTCCGCGAGGGTTCTGGCTAGAAGGAATGTTCTGAGCTACCGATTCCCCCTTGAGAAGCTTGGAAACTATTATGTGGTTATCTACTTTGCTGGTGTATTGCCTGTGTCTTCCGTATTTGATGTTCTGGTTAATGGCAATGTTGTGAATTTGGATTACCATGTGAGGCATGCGGAGGTGAGTTCTATAGTTTATTTGGCAAAGGCCGTCGACAAGGTCAAGGTTTCGTTTAGGAACATCAGTTTTTATCCACAAGTGAATGGCATTGAAATATATGAAGTGGTTAAAATCCCTCCTGAATGCTCCGCAACTACAGGCACTTAATTTATTCTTTTTTATTTGTGGTTGAACAACTTGCAGTGGATGGATTCTGATTCATTTTTGGTTTTGCTGTGGAGCAGTTTCTGCGCTTCAGGTTATACAACAATCAACTGGATTTGACCTAGGATGGGAAGATGACCCGTGCTCTCCCACTATGTGGAGTCATATCGGGTGCAATGGAAGTCTGGTGACTTCACTGTAAGTACATGTTTTATTGAGATCTAGGCTCTAGGATGTATTTATTTTTTATTTTTGTTTATTTAGCTCAGGTGTCACGACCAGCCCTTCAGGCTGACAGAAAGTTAATCATAACCCAATTGGATGGAGGTGAGTTGATAAATTTGAAGTTAATACAATAGTATTAACGTCCCACGCTGATAAATATCCACAAAAAATATGATATGAGCTTCTAAAATTCAATCACATCCAAATATTTATCCACCAAAATATCCATGAAACAATTATAGAATAACTAACATCAAAGAGAAGCCGCTATTAAATTAATTACTCATCCTACTACTTGGAGTCATATTGGTTGCAATGGAAGTCTAATGACTTCACTGTAAGTAACCGTTTTATTGAGATTTGGGCTGTAGGATGTATTTATTTTGTATTGTGGTCTGTTTAGTTTAGATGTCACGACCAACCCTTCAGGCTGGCAAAAAAGTTAATAATAACCCAATTGGATGAGTGTGAGTTGATAACTTTTGAGTTAATCCAATAGTATTAATCTTCCCGCAATGATAAATATCCACAGAAAATATGATCCGAGCTTCTAAAACTCAATCACATCCAACTATTTATCCACCAAAATATGAGTGAAACAACTAAATAAAAACTAATATCAAAGAGAAGCTGCTATTAAATTAATTAATTTAGAACTTTAGTTACCTTACCAAAATGCTTGAAACGTAAATTTAATCTCTCTCTCCACTAGAATGCACAATTAGTGACTAGAAATTATCAAAATTAATAGGTGTGAATTTATGAGAAACTAACTCAATAGTTGAAACCCGTAGACTAGGGTATAAAGTATAAGAAGTAATAATATAATATTATTTCTTATTATCATAGCCATTATATCAAAACAATTTGAATTTGTATGATTAATATTATCATATATGGAAACAATCATAGCCATTATATAAAAACAATTTGAATTTGTATGATAAATATTATCATATATGGAAGCAGTTCATTGGTTATTACCATGCAAGAAAATGTGTGTAAAATGAAGACTGCTGCATTCAAATGTTAAATCATTAATGTGCATGCATACCATGATTATATATCAAAAAGTAACTTATCAGATATTTATTATTATATCTTTTATACATAGTTATTTGTGATATCTTGGATAAAAGGAAGCTATTTTCCCACCTACTGGAGTCAAATAGCCCATAAAAGAGTCACCCTTCTATTCATTTGTCGACCCAAATAATCAGCTATAGGAACAATGTGTTACTACCAACATTCACATTCATAAAGCATGCAAAATATAAATATTATGTTACGAGCAAGATGTAATTACAAAAATTCTAAATTAATATGATTGAAGTCTGTTACTTTTTGAAATAGTCTATTATTTGTATGAATAAGATTTATTTCATACCAGTCAAGCAAATGAATATGTCCATCTCATAAACTTATGCAATGAGCAGTGGCGGAGCCAGAAAAATTTTGTGGAGGGGGCCTAAAATTTTTTTTTTAATTTCCCTCAACTTTTTTCATCCGGGCTTGGGACCGGCATTGGCAGTTTTAAAATTTTTTATTTAAAACATAAACTACTAAATAAAAGACAAAATACACTTACAATTTATAGCGTCTATTCTTCATATTTTGAAAAAGCTGAATAATAACATCATTGTCAATATAATCTAAAATTTCTTTTTCAATATAAGCGATTAAAGCATCGTTCATCCACTGATCTCCAATTCGATTGCGTAGTCGATTTTTTATGATAGCCATTGCAGAAAATGCTCTTTCAACTCCTGCTGTTGCAACGGGTAGTACCAATGCCAGCTTCAATAGCCTAAAAACAAGGGGATATAATATTTCCTTCCTGCTTTGAACCATTTTTTCAACAAGACTTCCTATATCTTTCAACAATGAAAATTGAACATCAAACTGCATATCCATAATGTAAGTTTCTAGCTGATCATCGAGAATCATCAAATCTGAAGTACTGAAATCATTTGGATATAAGTTTGCCATTCTAATTAACTTCTCTTTGTTGAATGCACAGAACAAATTAGATGTGTTCAAACAAGCAATACACAAAAGTAATTCAGTATTAGCCTCTGTGAATCTATTATTCAACTCTTGAAGTTGCATATCAAGTACTGTATAAAATATATCAACTCGGTAATGATGTAGATTACTCATTTCTTGAAGTCCACGTCGCGGTCGTCCACGAGCAACCCATTTGTCGTTTAGATTTGGAATGTTGATTTTGTGTTCAACACAAAATAAAGACACCTTTTTAATGAAGTCATCCCATTTGTTATCCCTCATATCTTGCAATCTAATTTTTGATATTTGAACTAAAGACATGGCATTCACAATGTCCTGATCTTTTCTTTGCAAAGCTTCTGATAGTGCTGCAGTGATTCCAAGTATGTCTTTCATTAAGTGCAGACAGAAAGAGAAGTCAAAAGATTGCATGGAATCTAATAATGCAAAAGCCTCACCTCTCTGTTCTGAGCTGATGCCATCCTCCAAAACTATTTCAAGCACATTCATAACTGAGGAGAACATCGTAATCAATCTATTCAATGACTCATAATGAGAACCCCATCTTGTTTCACCAGCACGCCTTAAAGATATTTCTTGATTTAATCCTCTTCCAGTAAAAACCTCACCGTTTTGTAATGCAGTTAACGTCATCTCACGTTGTTTTTCTCTAAGTTGATCACGACGTTTGCATGAAACACCAACAATATTCATTACATTTGAAATAATAGTAAACAACAATGCAATCTGAACATGATTTTTTGCAACTGCTACTAAGGATAACTGAAGCTGGTGTGCGAAGCAGTGAATGTAATGTGCTGATTTATTGTCATTCAGAAAAAGTGCTTTTAGGCCATTAAATTCTCCTCTCATATTGCTTGCTCCATCATATCCTTGACCACGAATTTTCGAGTGTGACAAACAATAATTAGAGAGGACTTGCTCAACTCCTTCTTTGAGATGTCTAGCTGACGTTTCCGGAACATGCACAATACCCAAGAAACGTTCAATAATTATGCCTTTCTCATTCACATATCGCATAACGACAGCCATTTGTTCTTTCCCAGATATATCACGAGCTTCATCAATGAGAATAGAGAAGAAACTATCACCAATTTCATCTTTTATGTAGTCTGTAATTGCAATAGAAAAGGCTCTACAAATATCTTTCTGAATATCAGGGGCAGTTAACTTCAAATTCTCAGGAGCATTCTTTAGTACAACATTATTTATATCTTCATTATGCTTTGCTAAAAATTCAAGTAGTTCAAGAAAATTGCCTTGATTTCTGGAGTTAAAACTCTCATTATGCCCCCGAAAAGCCAATCCTTGTCTTAGAAGGAATTTCACACAATCAACAGAAGAATTTAGTCGGATACGATATGC
Organism: Dendrobium chrysotoxum; assembly: GCA_019925795.1. Taxonomy (NCBI): domain Eukaryota; kingdom Viridiplantae; phylum Streptophyta; class Magnoliopsida; order Asparagales; family Orchidaceae; genus Dendrobium; species Dendrobium chrysotoxum. Next base: position 45,460,161 of record CM034301.1, read on the forward strand.
ATTTGTAACTCGATCAGACTGCAGCTGTAAGGCAAACTTAATATGTTGATCTTGTTCCATTAAAGCCTCACAATTTAACCTTGCATTATTATGAGCACTGCTAGGTCCTCCTATATGAAGATCAAATCTATCAGGTTTTTTCCAATTCGAGAATCCATTTCTCCGAAATGCCTCATCATCTTCTTTTCCTCTTCCTTCTACCCCAAAAAGATAGCAATACAAACAGTATGCTTTATCCTTCTGAATACTATACTCTAACCAACTGGAGTATCTATCAAACCATCTCGGATTGAAACGTCTATCTTTGAACCCAAACTTAGTTTTAGGAAAGTCATGATTGCGAGGCTGACAAGGACCTTTTTGTAAATATGTTCTTCGAACTTGATCACGAATGTTAAAACTAAAATCAGAAATAGGTATACGCAATCCAGGATCTGATTGAAGATTCTCTACATCTGGTTCACTGCTTTTTGATGATTCACCATTTGTTCGATTTCTTTTTTTATTTTGTTCATCATCATTGTTTCTTGAATCCTCTATTGACGTTGATACACAAGATTGTGAGGCCTTCTTAAAATATTTTTCCATAGTCTTCGATAGAAGTCAAATTACCTAAAAGTTGACTCCAAAGTTTCAATTAAAACAAAATACAAAGCCTTCCAAGTTCCAAACTCCACTAAAATTAAATTAATATCAATCTTATCCAACAGAACAAAAATAACTACAAAGCTATTTGTCAAAAACTAACTGCAGGTCGATCAATTTTCTTAGAATACAATAAACCCTAATCCACAGAATTGAAATATTGCTGAAAGAAGAAATGGAAATCTCCAACTATACTGCAAAGCTAATGAACTTGATGCATAACAACTGAAAACAGCAAAGACAAAGAGAATCCAAATAAATGCAATAACAGATCTTACCTTCTAGAATCCGAATAAATGAAATAACTCGAAGAAGGAAGAAAGGAACCACACAGCTGGAAGCCTGGAATGCCCGGAAGACTCAGCCGCTGCGACTCCGTCGATCGCGAAAACCACACTGCGACTGTTCACTGCCTCGATCGCGAAAACCACACTGCAATGGACTGGCAAAAGGCAGACGCAGCTTAGTGAAGCCGACTGAGCAGGATGAGAGGGAGAGTTCGACTGTGAGGAGGTCGGGTGAGGCTCTCTGCGATCAGGAGAGATGGATCTGGAAGGGGCTTGAACTAGGGATGAACGGATGGAGCCTGGAGGCGTTTGGATCAAGGAAAGATCGGGGAGGAGCGAGGGGCTTAGCCGCTTAGGCCTCTTCTTCGTGGACGACGAGACCAAGGGAGCTGGGAGGAGTTCTTCGTTCCATCATCTCAATCGCTTGGAAGACGCTGCGACTGCCGTTCCGAACTACCGTCGTCGCGCGAGAGCTTCTGAGCGACCTATTAGGGCAAGCGAAATAGCCAACGTCTGAACCGGCACTTGAATAGACCGAATTTATTGGTACTCAAAATTTTTTTTTTATTTTGGCGGAGGGGGCACGTGCCCCCGCGGGACCCCGCCTCCCTCCGCCGCTGGCAATGAGTAATATGATAAATCTAACTAAACATCAAATCATGTCAACATGTATACATGAAATATTATGAATAAATAAAATATATTCTATAATATTCATTAACTAACAAATAAGCCTATAACAACTGCCAACGAAAATATCCTTAACAAAGAAGGCTATTTTTATCGCTTAGCGAGTAATGAGTTAATTACTTGATACAACCCACATGTTGTTCGGGATATTGATTATGACTATGATCTATCTCACTCGATTGAATACATGGTGCTTCATAATGCCCATATTTAAAAGAGTTCTTGATCAAACATACATTCAATAAAATGCAACAACAACAACAACAACAACAACCACAATAACAAAAGATAAAAAGAATAAGATTTATTATAAAAATTGGTTTAGATGTAAAAATTCTGATAATTAGGAAAGATATAAAGAAGCCCAGAAGGAGTCTAAGAAAGCAATATGTGATGCAAAGACTTTAGCTTTTAATGATTTATATAATATATTAGATACTAAGGAGAGCGATAGATATATGTATAAGTTAGCCAAACAAAGAGATAGCAGTAGTAAGGATTTAATTTAAGTGAAGTGTATTAAGGATGAAGATCAAAAAATGCTTTTATTAGAAGAAGATATTCAACAAAGGTGGATGAGATTTTTTGCTAAAATTTTCAACGAAGATTGTGAGAATGCAATTGACTTTAGTGACCTTAGCACCCTAAATGAAAATAAAGATTTTTATTTTTATCGATGTATTAGTAAAATCGAATTTAGAGAGGCTTTAAAGAAAATGAAGTGTGAAAAAGATGTTGGACCTAGTGATATTCCAATAGAGGTGTGAAAATGCATAGGAGATGAAGGAATTTCTTGGCTTACTAAATTTTTTAATATTATTTTGAAGACTAAAAGATGTCAGATGAGTGGAGAATGAGTGTGTTGAGTCCTATTTTTAAGAATATAGGTGATGCACATGATTGTGCGAATTATAGAGGAATTAAGTTAATGTGTCATACTTTAAAACTATGGGAGAGAGTATGGAGCATAGGTTGCGGCGTGATACTAATATTTCTCAAAATCAATTTGGATTCATGCCGGTTAGGTCCCCTATAGAAGCTATACATTTATTGAGAGGTTTGATGAGAGTTATAGAGAGAATAATGAGGAACTACATATGTTATTTATTGATTTAGAGAAAGCATATGATAAAGTTCCAAGAGAAGTGTTATGGAGAGTTCTGGAAAAGAAAGGGGTTAATAATGCTTATATTCAAGTCATTAAGGATATGTATGTAGGAGTTGTTAGTTGTGTTCAAATACAAGGTGGTTGGACCAAGTATTTTCCTACTCCAGTTAGATTACATCAAGGATAAGCCTTAAGACCATATCTTTTTGCTTTAGTCAGAGATGTTCTCACTAGACATTTGCAAGAGGTTGTGCCCTGGCATATGCTTTTTGCTTATGATATTCTTCTTGTTGATAAGACTAGAGAGGGAGTTCAAGGTAAACTTGAATTATGGAGGTCAACCTTAGTCTAAAGGCTTTCATTTGAGTAGATCTAAAATTGAATATATGGAGTGTAATTTTAGTAATGATAGATCTGGTGGGGGGATTGTGACTTTGGGCGATTAAGTCATTAATAAGAGTACACATTTTAGATATCTTGGGTCTATTATTCAGAGTGATGGTGAAATAGATGGGGATATTATTAGTAGAATTCAAGTTGGATGGTTGAAGTGGAGAATGCATCGGGCTTGTTGTGTGATAGAAAAGTCCCCCTCAAACTTAAGGGAAAATTCTATAAGATGGTGGTGAGACCTGCAATGCTTTATGGTGTAGAATGTTGACCATTAAAAAAATCGTGATATTAAGTTAAATGTTGTAGAGATGCGGATGCTCAGGTGGATTAGTGGCTTTACTGTTAGAGACATGATACGAAATGAGCATATACGTGAAAATGTTGGAGTAGCTCCAGTGGAAGATAAGATTAGAGAGAGTCTCCTTAGATGGATTGATCACATAAAATGATGGCCTTCTGATGACCTGGTTATGAAGGTAGATGTATTAGATTTGACTTATGTTAAGAAAGGTAGAGGTAGACCTAAAAAATTTTGGTTAGAAAATATTAGAAATGACATTTCCTTGTTAGATTTAAATGAGAATTTGAGTCTTAGTAGGGCACAATGGGTGGGAAAAAGATTCATGTAGCTGACCGCACATAGTGGGATAAAGGCTTAATATTGTTGTTATTGAAATGCAGAAAAAAAAGAAGCTATGAGGCCACAAACAAAGTTATACAACAATCTCAATATTAAAATATTTCTTGAATCAAAATTTTCATACAATTGGTTCACCTTTCTAAATTAACTCAATATATATAGTTAATATTAGTACAACAATCTCAATATTAAAATATTTCTTGAATAATATATTTTCATACAATTGATTCACCTTTCTAAAAATATATCTTTTAGTTAATATTAATATAAAGCCTTGGATAAGAACTAAGTATGACCCAAACTAAAAGTTAAGAATAATGCTCCTTTGTCTTATATTAGATTTTAATTTTAGGAATCTGGAATCAATTAGTCTTATCCTCATCATTTTATGAGATCACCCAATTTAAAATAAGTAAGATTAATTTAACCTATATCTACTCCACAGATTCACAATTAATCTACTTTAACATGAAGTTAAATTTAAACATATCAACATACGCATATAAACCTCCAAATTTAGTCATGGATTAAATTCCACCTAAATTATCCAAATCAGATAAAATTCTCCAAGAACACACTTTAAATGATATTTTTATTCAAATAAACTGTATAGTTCATCAGTCAAATTAAAATAGATAAACTTATACAATACTTTCATTCAATCAATCCTTAGGATTCTTATGATGGATGATTAACAAATTCTCCATAAAAATATTTGATGCACAATGCTCGCCTCAAACTATCTTACAATTAAAATTAAAGGAATTTCTTCTTCAAAAACTAGGGTTACATGCAATTAAGGAGATGAAGCTTAGTTAGGGCTTGCTAATTCATTTTTTTTATCTTGATTAGGTTCCTTTAGAGCATCAATTATAGTATCAGATAAAAGAGATTAGGTTAGGCTCATCTTTCTTGAACAATTGAAAGGAAGAATATGATCTTTTGATCTTTTATCAAGGTCATTGCCTTCCACTCTTGGTTGATTCTCTCAAAGTTGCTTCTTGTGGATCCCAATAGTGGTCGATTCTCTCAAAGTCGTTCCTTGTGGATCGCAACAACGGCATTGTGGATCCCAATGTGGTGTAGAATCGTAAATGCTGTCCCCCTCTACCTAAATCTCCCTCTCTCTTGATCTCGAGAGATTATTGTGTGCGGACACCGGACGGGAGAACCGTCCAGTTCAAGCTCAAGTACCGAGTATCGAGTACCGCTCGGTACCGAGCTCAGTACTGGACGTGGCGCGTTTTCATTAGAGTCCGGACGCCATCCGGACTCCGCACAGAATAAAATTTCCTTGATCTCACCATCATTTCTGTCTAGCTTGCTTGCTTGGTCTCAGACTTTTTGTGCCTCTTTTTCTTGTTTACTATGTCTCACTTTGTCTCTCTCACCAAATTGATATATATTAAGACTTGTGACCACCTTATGAGTAGTGGTGGGAGGAATATGTCAGTACAATTCGGTTGAAACAATCTGGTTCAAGAAGTTATATATATATATATATATATATATATATATATATATATATATGAACACATCAAATTGATATATATTAAGACTTGTAACTGCCTTATGAGTAGTGGTGGGAGCAATATGTCGGTCCAATTTGGTTGAAACAATCTGGTCCAAGAAGTACATATATATATATATCTCATGTTGTTATTGATGTGTTCAGGGAGCTGTCTGACGTGGATTTGCGGATTATCAGTCCAACATTTGGAGATCTGCTCAACCTTAAAACACTGTATGCCCTTTTCCAATATTTAATGATATGCATTTGGTTGTTCAGATAATTTTGTTGGCTAATTGATTTGTTTCCAGAGATTTACACAATACATCACTTACTGGGGAGATCATGAACTTGGGCAGTCTACAAGAACTCGAAGTATTGTAAGCTCATTTTCTTAAATCTTTGAGTCAGTCCTCCAGCACTTTGTTTTTATTACAACAGTTTATATTTCATTGCTGCTACTTGTTTTTTGTATTCTGATATCACGGAAAACAAATTGCAGGAATCTTAGCTTCAATATGTTAACTTCATTTGGATCTGAATTTGGCACCATGATCAGCCTTAAAATTTTGTATGTTCCCATTTTCATTTTTTTTATAAGCTCTTGAGATGATACTGTCTATTCTGCAGGACAAAACTAAATAGTTTACGGATCACATTGTTTTTTTCTCACTCACTATCACAGAATTTTCAAAATGAACAAAATACAAGTGAATCATTTAAACAAATTTGATGTGCTTATATATATATATATATATATATATATATATCCAAAGATTTGAAAAGCATGCACGATTGTTTGGCATTTGTACACTAATGTTAGTATTCTATTGTTAACGAGTTTAGTTCTATTGAACAAGTAACATGATCTAGTAACTTCATCTGCAAATTTTCATTGTGTTTATTCTACTTTGTTTTCATAATAAAATGTTGAAACCAAGCATTGCAATGTGTTTATAAAGATGTGTTCCAAATTTGCTTCCCTTCTAAGATGTTTTTGCCATAATGATGCTCTTGTCCAATCTCTCTAGTTTACATGCTACTCACAAGTATGGAAGTTTTGCGCTATCAATGAGGCCAAAAGAAAATGCAGATGCATGGATAGGGTGTTGTTGGTGTGTGCATTAAGATGGATGTTGTAAAGTAAGGATTTTGATAGGAAATACTTGGATTCAAGTATTCCTATCGATCCGGAGGAAGTAAAACAGCAGAAAACTGCTGTTTTCTGCCTTGGACAGCAGCCAAACACAGGAAAACCAGAGAAAATTGAGGCGAAACGGAAAGAAAAATCACTCAAACACTTGTATTTCACTAGTAGATACAAGAAAGCAAATAAAGATACAATGTTCTTCGATCCGAGAGGAAGAACGACTCTCCAAATCTCCGTCAACGCCAAGAGCCCAAGACAAGAAAAACCTAGATCTCAATTTTCTTTCAAAACCAAGATAATCCCCCCTTCCCCCCAATCCTCCTAATTAACCATAAAGGAGTTTTACAATTTGCCTAATCAGCACTTCCCATTCAAAATTTCCCTCCCAAAATCAAATCTCACGCATGTTCGGCCCCTCCCGATGGTTCCGCCTGCCGCCCGGTTCCGCCTGCCGCTCGGTTCCGCCTCGCGTAAACGAGGACCGGTCCGGTTTGGACCGGTCCAGCCGGCCCCTCCTGGGCCGGCCTAACAATACTCCCCTCCCAAAAACTCACCTTGTCCTCAAGGTGAAATGAAGGAAATTGATCTTTCATTCTTTCCAACGGCTCCCAAGTCGCCTCAAAGTCAGGAAGGTCTTTCCATCTAATCAGCACTTCTTTGTTGCCTTCATTATCTAATCTCACTCCTGCAAGCTCCAGTGGTTCTAAAATTATTTCCAAATCCTCAGTCAGTGTAGATGGCAATTCCTCGCTATTTGCATGCTCCCCTATAGCTTTCCTTAACTGGGACACATGGAACACTGGGTGTATGGTGGCTGTTGGTGGTAACTTCAGTCGATACGCCACTGCCCCGATCCTGTCCAACACCTCATACGGACCGAAGTACCTCGGTGCCAGCTTCTCGTTCCCCCTTCTAGCAACTGTCCTTTGCCTGTAGGGCCGCAATTTTAGGTACACCTTTTCTCCCACTTCAAACAGCATGTCCCTCCTATGTGAATCTGCATGCTTTTTCATGATTTGTTGTGCCCTCAGAAGATGCCTCTTCAATTCTTCTAGTACCTTGTCCCTTTCCTCCAGATACTGCTCAACTGAAGAAGCTGGTGTGCTTCCTTTCCCATAGTGCACTAGATGCAGAGGGTCCCTCCCATATAATATCTTGAAAGGAGTCATTAGAGAAGCCGAATGGTATGATGTATTATACCAATACTCGGCCCAAGGTAACCACCTCGCCCACATCCGTGGTGTTTCAGAAGCAAAACACCTCAAATATGTCTCCAAGCTTCGGTTCACTACCTCAGTCTGTCCGTCAGCCTGTGGATGGTAGGCGATACTTCTCTTGAGAACAGTGCCCTGCATCCTAAAAAGCTCCCTCCAAAACTGGTTGAGGAAGACTTTGTCCCTATCGGATACAATCGACTCAGGAATCCCATGTAATCTAACCACTTCCCTGATGAACGCTGCCGCCACTGACACTGCGGTGTAAGGATGTCGCTAGAGAATGAAGTGGGCATACTTACTAAGTCGGTCTACCACAACTAAAATGACTGTGAATCCCTCTGAGCGGGGTAGGCCGTCAATGAAGTCCATGGACACTTCCTCCCATACTCTATTTGGGAGTGCTAATGGTTGGAGTAGCCCTCCTGGTGCCATGGCCATATATTTATTTCTCTGGCACACCTCACACCTGGACACCATCTCCTCAACATCCTTATGCACCCTTTCCAGTAGAGCTCCGATGCTAACCTCCTATACGTCTTCTGAACTCCTGAATGACCTCCCACCGCGCTGCCATGAAACTCCTGCAACAAGTGGGGGATGTGTATGGAAGTTCGTGGCATCACAAACCTCCCTTGATACAATAATCTCTCCCCCTCAAGGCAATACCCAGGATGACTATTCTTCCCTTTCCCCAGATCCTCCCTGATCTTTCTCAAATCTTCATTCAACATGCTTTCTTGCTTGATGGCCCCCCAATCTACCATCAATGGAACTGATACCGCTAATTCCTGAAGCTCCCTGACACATCTGGACAAGGCGTCAGCTGCCTTATTTTCCAAACCAGGCTTGTATTGGATCTCAAAATCATAGCCTAATAATTTGGACAACCACCTCTGATGTTCCTCAGTCACCATCCTCTGCTCTAACAGATATTTCAAGCTTCTCTGATCAGTCCTGACCACAAAATGCCTTCCTAAAAGGTAAGGCCGCCACTTCTGAATCGCCAAGACAATGGCCATCAACTCCCTCTCATATACTGACTTCAATCTAGCCCTGGCTGACAGCACTTGACTAAAGTAGGCTATTGGCCTGTGATTCTGCATCAATACTGCCCCCAACCCATATCCCGATGCATCAGTCTCTACCACAAAGACCTGACTGAAGTCTGGAAGTGCTAACACTGGAACTGTAGTCATGGCTTTCTTCAGTTTCTCAAAAGCCTGAGTTGCTGCCTCACCCCAAGAAAATCCATCCTTCTTCAGTTGCTCAGTCAAAGGCCAAGCAATAGCACTGTATCCCTTCACAAATCTCCTGTAGTACCCAGTTAACCCCAAGAACCCCCTTAACTCCTTTAGGTTCCTAGGCATTGGCCACTTCTGTATTGCTTCTATTTTACTCTGATCGGCAGCCACTCCTTCTTGGGAGACCACGTGTCCCAAGTACTCTACACTGGTCTGGGCAAAGCTGCACTTCTTCAAGTTGGCTTGTAACTGATGTTCCTGTAACACTCCCAAAACCGTCTTCAAGTGCTCCAAATGCTCCCCTTCAGTCTTGCTGTACACCAAAATATCATCAAAAAATACCAGTACGAACTTCCTGAGGTATGGCTTGAAGACCCTGTTCATCAAAGATTGAAAAGTAGCAGGTGCATTAGTCAAACAAAAGGGCATTACCAGGAACTCATAATGCCCTTCATGTGTTCTGAAAGCTGTCTTGGGAACATCTGCCTCCTTCATTCTGATCTGGTGGTATCCCGACTTTAAGTCCAATTTGGAAAATACCATAGCCCCAAATAGCTCATCCAATAGTTCATCAATCATTGGAATTGGGAACTTGTCTGGTACAGTGCCCTTATTCAGAGCCCTGTAGTCCACACAGAATCTCCAACTTCCATCCTTCTTCTTGACCAGGAGGACTGGACTAGAGAAAGGACTTACACTTGGTCTTATGATCCCTGCCTCCAGCATCTCCCGGATCAGCCTTTCAATTTCATCCTTTTGGATCTGAGGGTAGCGGTAAGGGCGGACGCTGATCGGGGTCTCTCCTTCCTTCAAAGTGATGGCATGCTCCAGCTCCCTCTGCGGTGGCAAATCCTGTGGAGGTTGAAAAACCTCCCTGAACTGCTGTATGACCGGTTGCACTTCAAGAGGAATGTCTCCCTCTTCCCCCACACTGACTTTCTCCAATCGCTGCAGCTCCACCAAGTATCCACCCCCAACCTCCTGGATGGTTCGGATCATGGACTTGAGAGACACCCCTGTCCTAGACAGGCCGACATCTCCCTGTATCACCATTCTCCTCCCCTCCACTACCAGCTCCATCCGCAGTTCTCCCCAGTTCACCTTGTTCTCCCCCAAAGTTTGCAGCCACTTCATCCCCAAAATCACATTTGTACTCCCCAATTCTAAGGGAAGAAAATCCTCCCTCACCTGTATTCCCTGAATAGTCAGCACCACTCCCCTACAAACTCCTCTACCCATTTCTACCTTTCCAGTGCCCATCATCACCCCATAACCTCCTGTATCCACTAACTCCATTCCCAGTAGCTCAACAATTTGGGTGGAAATGAAGTTGTGGGTCGCCCCACTATCTATCAACACTACCACTTCATGGTCAGCTATCACCCCTTTAACTTTCATAGTGTGACTCGAGGTGAATCCCACTACGGAGTTTAGAGAGACTTCTGCCACATCCAGGTGCAACTTCTCCTCCTCCTCTTCTGACCTACTCCCACCTCCCTCTTCGTCTTCCTCATCTTCACAAACGAGGAGAACCTGAAGAGTCCGGTCTTTGCATCTATGACCCGGCATGTACTTCTCATCACATCGAAAGCACACCCCCTTTGCCCTCTTCTCCTGTAGCTCCTTTTCAGTCAGCTTCTTGAACTGTCCTCCAGTTCCTCCGCCTCTCATCTTCTCCTTCTGCACTTCCTTCAAACTCCCTGGGGTTGGCCCCTTGGAAGGTAAGAAGGTGGTCGTCATTCTGTACGATCCCCCCGAGTAATTTCCCCGGGCTCCCCTTTCTGACTTCTTCTGGTCTTCCACCAACTGTGCCAATTCCATAGATTTCCCTAAATTCCTCGGCTCCAACACTCTGACTGCTGATCGTATCTCTGGCTTCAGCCCTTTCATGAAGTTCCCTTCCAACGCTGACTCCGAGATATGATCCAACCGACTGGCCAAAAACTCGAACCTGTCACGGTAATCCGCCACGGTCCCCTCCTGAGTCAGGGCAAAGAATTGCTCGTAGAAGTCTCCTCCCCCATCGGCTCGGAAACGCTCTAGTAAGCATTCTTTGAACTCTCTCCAGTTCCGGATAGGCTCCTTTCTGTCCCTCCATTGATACCATGCCAGCGCCTTTCCCTCCAAACACAGACCTGCCGCTGTCAACTTTTCATTCTCCGTCAACCCATTGACGGCAAAGTACCGTTCTACCTTGTATATCCATCCATGGCCATCCTCTCCCTCAAAGATGGGCATCTTCAGTTTCCTCACCTTGGGATCTCCTCCATATCCTCGGTATCCCCTGTATCCTCCCAATCCTCGAGGAGGAGGTGCTCCCCAGGTGTCCCGATCATCCCTCCGGCGGTTATACCCAAATCCCTCATCATAGTCCTCCCTTCTTCCTTCAAAATCAACGCCTCGGCGATAAAATTCCTCCCTTCTCCCTTCAAAATCAGCACCTCGGCGATGGAATTCCTCCCTTCTCCCACCAAAATCAGCGCCCCTTCTGTCATATCCCATGCTCATCTCCTCTCTAGAGAGCGGTTCTAGAGGAGGCATGTCGTTCTCTCCTTCCAGGATCTCCACCTCTGGCATCCTCCTCCCCCGGGGTGGGTTCAGATTTCCTCCGATGCCACGGCCGTCGGTGGTCTCTCTTACTTCCGATGTCGCTGGATTGGTCTTCATTTCAAGCAGTTTCTTCATCATCTCCTCCATAGCAGAAAACCTCCCCTCCAACCTTTCATTGTTGGTGGAGATTTCAAGGAACTTTCCCTCCAAATCTGATTTTAGTTGTCCGAACTCGCCTTCCAACACTTCCACCTTCTTTCCGGCCATCTTTTCTTCCACGAACAACCAATAAACTTCCTTCGAAAGCTCCCAAAGCCCGCTGAAATTTCAGGTTTTCAGCCGCCAAAGGTCCCACGACGATGCTCTGATACCAATTTGATAGGAAATACTTGGATTCAAGTATTCCTATCGATCCGGAGGAAGTAAAACAGCAGAAAACTGCTGTTTTCTGCCTTGGACAGCAGCCAAACACAGGAAAACCAGAGAAAATTGAGGCGAAACGAAAAGAAAAATCACTCAAACACTTGTATTTCACTAGTAGATGCAAGAAAGCAAATAAAGATACAATGTTCTTCGATCCGAGAGGAAGAACGACTCTCCAAATCTCCGGCAACGCCAAGAGCCCAAGACAAGAAAAACCTAGATCTCAATTTTCTTTCAAAACCAAGATAATCCCCCCTTCCCCCCAATCCTCCTAATTAACCATAAAGGAGTTTTACAATTTGCCTAATCAACACTTCCCATTCAAAATTTCCCTCCCAAAATCAAATCTCACGCGTGTTCGGCCCCTCCCGATGGTTCCGCCTGCCGCTCGGTTCCGCCTCGCGTAAACGAGGACCGGTTCGGTTTGGACCGGTCCAGCCGGCCCCTCCTGGGCCGGCCTAACAGATTTCAACGTGGAATCAAAACATAAAATATATTGTGATGTTATATTAACGTTAGTGAGAAGGGATATTGATCATAATGATTGGTTGAATAAGTTAATTTGGTTGCACTATAAATTAAGTTGAACTAGGGAATCTAATGAGCAGCTATAATTAGTCTAAAATGGATATGAAATAATAATATATGAGAGTATAAATATCACATCCCCTTCCATGTCTCAAAAATGGTCGAGGTAGGGGTGTAAAGGAATAGAGTTAAGCTCAAATAACTTTTAACTTTTCCTTCACTTAGTCCCCTCAAGTAGGCTTATAGCTCAAGTTGAGCTGTCTGGCATAATTGGAACTTAAATGTATGGAACTCGACTTATTGCTTTGTTGGAGCTTGTTGAGTGACTTGCGAATTAGTGGAAGAGAAGGATAAAAGCATGTGGAAGAGGACGGAGAAAACCTTGTGGTGATAGAGGGAGTAACAATTGTGCCAATAATAGTGGTTGAAGAGGAGTAGATCATTTGTTGGTTGGACAAGGATAAGTGGTGGAGAAATAAGCCACCATCTTGTTTACTTGTGCGATGGAGGAAGGGTGGAGGAGAGCTAGGTTTGATGGAGAAGAAATCATGGTAGATGGCTGTGGCATTTTTGACTTGAAAGAGCAAGGGTAGGGTTTGAGTATATATGATTTAGGTCTATTAACTTGAGAGTTTTTAAAATAAAAAAAATTAAGAATTATATTTTGACCATCATAATTTGTGTATTTATAAATATACATAAAATATCTTTTTTCATTTAAACTTGTTGGCTTATCAAAAGAAATACCTGAGTCATGTTAAACTAGAACTCGACTCATTTATGATTTGAGCTTGACTTGTGAGCTGATGCACCAATCAAATTCAAGTTGAATTTTCTTACACTCTTCCAACTACTGGCTCTGTTGATGTGCTAACTGCATACATATTATAGTGTGTAAGAAACATTTCCCATTTTATTTTAGAAATTCAAAACTTCACAAGAATTAGATTGCAAAATATGAGATTCGTTTTAATGCTCTCACTCACTCTCTCTCTCTCTCTCTCTTCTCGTCCCTAAATGCTTAATAGTTTAAGAATGTTAAAACCATCTCATAGATGTAACACACATTGGTAGTGAGCGTGTCAAAAGGATTAAATAGGCTATCCAATAATATTTACAACAAATTTGTGTTTTCACCCCTATACTCTTTTAATTTAAGGTGCAATCCATAGAAACAACTTGGATTCTATTATTTAGTTTGATGTTATAATTTGTTTGACACCATTTTTATGGCCTAACATTTGTGGCATTGTCAAATTCGGCCTACTTCGTTACAATTATAATTAAAATAATTCTATAAATAATTTTTACTCCTTAAATTGCTATTATTAAGAATGATATATATTCTCCTTTTTGTAAGATTTTTCAGGCTTCCTCAAAATCACTATACATTTTATCTATATTGGCAATGAAAAATATCATAAAAATTGTCTTTCCTATTTTGACTAGCAAATGGGGTCCTTGTAGCAAAAATTAGGAAAAAAACATTGACACTTGAGATAGGCCTACACGTGCGATTTTTAAAATCATATATATTGGAGATGATTTCTACATATGATGTTTGTGCCCACATACGTCCACCCCCCACTTCATAAATATTTGTTCATAAATTATAAAGCCTAACTCATATATTTGCTTTTATATGCCATTTGGAGAAGCACATATTCTTAAACTAGAATGATGCCAATGCTACGATAAGATTTGTTGGTTCAACCAACCAGTTCAGCAATCAGTCCAATTTGGGTTTTTATTTTTATTTTTTCTGCTTAGTCTATTTTTTTAATGTAAATTTTTTTATTTATTTGTTTCCCTCCTTAAAAGGCCCCATGGGATTTTTTTTCCATAAATAGGCCTCTACCCCATCTCTTGTGAGCAGTTTTTTTTGCTAAATTCAGAAATTAAGGAAGTCTTTTCTGGTTCCTTCTCCTTCCCTCTGTATCCTAGCTCTAGCTGGCTGGTAGCCCTGCATTTCTTTCCCCTTTCCCCATTTCTTCTTCTTCCCTTCCTGTTGTCCACCTAGTCCTGCACCTGCTGCAGTAATTCGGCAGCAGTTCTTGCTGCACATCCAGTCCAGCATCAGCCATTTGGAGTTCAGCTGCTGCCATTCTTGCTGTCCGCACCGCCCGCAGGAATTCAACAACAGTTCTTGCTGTCTTGTTGCTGTCCAGACCAGCGGCAGGCTGTTCCTTGGCCCCATTCCTTGAGATTTGTGGTCCCATCTCTCTATACAAACACCAGTCTCTGATTTCCTAGCCCGTTCTTCATCTTCTTGTTGAGGTACAGATTTTCTATCTTCGTTCAGGGTAAGATTCTAGTATCATTTGGTACTAGAGCCTAGCAAGAAATCGCAAGGATGGCATCAAGAAGAGTCAATCCAAGGATAATTCAAGAACCTACCATGGAAGAATTGCAATGGGTGATTCGCCAACTTCAATAACGACTTGCGGTGATGGAACTTCGTCATCCAATCGAACACCGAAGTGAAGGAAACCATCAAGAAGACGAAGAAAACCCTTTTCATCAAGATGTCTCTAGTGGAGAAGAAGAACCACCTCTTCGCTACTTTGACATCAAGATCGATATTCCGGATTTTGAAGGAAGATTGGGCCTGGATGAATTTCTTAATTGGCTTCACACCATAGAAAGAATTCTTGAATACAAAGAAGTACCCCTTGATCGCATCGAAAAATTGGTAGCAATCAAATTAAAAGACAATGCATCCCTGTGGTGGGAGAACTTGAACTACACAAGACAAAAGGAGGGGAAAACCAAGATCAGCTTTTGGGACAAGATGAAGAAGGAAATACAACGGAAATTCTTGTCAGCCCACTACCGGCATAATATGTTCCTTTGCCTATACCATCTTCAACAACAATAACTCTCGGTGGAGAGTTATACTGTTGAATTCGAACAACTAATGCTTAAATGCAACCTGGTGGAACCCGAAGAAAATACTATAGAATGGTTTATGAGGTTTAAACCCCTTCCATTGCCATCGTGGTGCAGCTTCAACCATATTGGACTATCACTGACGTTATCAACCTCTCTCTCAAGTTAGAAAAGCAACAACGAATTGCAAAAACCCATTTTAGTAGGTGACTAGGTTTATAACCACCTCCGACACCTGCTCTTATGGATGACCAAAAATTAGAAAATACAGAAATACCTATTGTTCGAACTTTAGCCCCTCCAACTGCAACCACTGTCTCCCTTCTCACACGTAAGTGTTTTAAATGTCATGGTTTTGAACATATTGTAGCCAATTGTCCTACACGACACATCATGACTGCGATGGAAGAAGCACAAAGCGAAACCACCCTTCCAACACTACAAGAATCTGACGAGGCAATAGAAGAACGACAGCTACACATGGATGAATGAGAATTGTTGGTGGTTCGACATTTTTTAATTATCCAATATGAAAGGAGAATGAACGTCTACGTCAAAATATTTTTCCAACAAGATGCATCATACATGGTAGGGTATGTAATTTGGTGATAGATAGCGCAAGTTGTGAAAATATGGTATTCATCCTTACGGAGAAAAAGTTGAACCTTCCACCACTCCGTGTCCAAGATCATATCAGCTTTTGTGGCTTAAGAAATGTAATGAAATCAATGTAAGAAAACTGTGTCTTGTTCAATTTTCTATTAGAGGCAAGTTACAAGGACAAGTTTTGTGTGATATTATTCCCATGGAGACTTGTCATCTTCTTCTTGGATGTCCCTGGCAATACGATCATTGAACTAATCATAATGGGTTCAACAACACCTATTCCTTCTGCCAAGAAGGGCAATTCGTAGTGCTTCTACCTTCTAAGAACAGCCCAAACAAACATAATCCAATCATGAAATGGTGCAATAGTCCCTCTTCATACAAACTTGCAAGGAAGTAGACCGCAGGTTGACTTTGGGGTTGTTGATATGGAGCAACACAAACCACCAGCAAATGTTCAAGATTTTATCCAACAGTTGCGGCTTCAGATTATCCTGAAGCCTCTTCCAGTTGGGGAGAATGATGCCGGTGCTACCAAGACCTGTTGGTTCAGCCAATCAATTCAGCAATCATCCCAATTTGGGTTTTTATTTTTTATTTTTACTTGGTCTTTTTTTTTAATGTAATTTTTGTTTCTTTATTTATTTTCATCCTAGAAAGGGCCTTTGTTATTTTGTTCTATAAGCAAGCTCTATCCCATCTCTTGTGAGCAGTTTTTTTTTGCTGAATATAGAGATTAAGCAAGTCTTTCCTGGATCCTTCTTCTTCCCTCTATATCATGGATCTAGCCGGGTAGTGGCCCTTGCATTCTTTCCCCTTTCCCTATTCACCATTTCTTCTTCTTTCTTTCCCCTTTCCCTTTTCCCCATTTCTTCTTCTTCCCTTCTTGCTGTCATCCTAGTCCTGCAGCTGCCGCAGGAATTCAGCAGCAGTTCTTGCTTCCCAGCCAGTCCAGCATCAGCCATTTGGAGTCCAGCTGCTGCTATTCATGTTGTCCACACCAGCCGCAAGAATTCGGCAACAGTTCTTGTTGTCTTGTTGCAGTCCAGACCAGCCGCAGGTTGTCCCCTGGCCCCATTCCTCCAGATTTGTGATCCCGTCTCTCTATAAAAACTTCGGTCTTTGTTTCCTAGCTTCATTCCTCGTGTTCTTGTTGCTGTACAAAATCTCTACCTTCATTTAGGGTAAGATTCCGTTATCATAGAATTTGTGGCAAAATTTTAAATCTACTAGATTTGCTTTATTTTCAAGAAAAAAGTTTTTTTTTTGCTAGATTTACATTTGTTTTATCTGTTGCAGCATCAATTTACTATTACAAGTAGTGATAATGTTGTTTAGGTACATTTGACTTTTTTAAGCTTCTCTTCAACTACGTAACTATTTTTTTTTTAAATAATTTATCGATAAAAATTAAATGAAAAACATTATTTTTCATGTACATCTTAAATAAATCATCATTTTGATCAAACCTAAAACTATTCTTCAATTTCATTGATGATTATATCTTCCTTATGGTTGTGATTGGTTCACTGGTTGTAGTTTGGTTATTTGGACAGTTAAGATTTTGAGTTGATATACTCAAGTTTCTCAATATTCATGTTTCATTTATTTCAATTAAATAAATTTCATAGATCAAAACTCACTTTAATTTATTTAAGCAAGAATTTGACCTTTTGATGGCAAAGTTATGTCTTTGGTCGATCAAGATCTTGAGGTGGATCAATTTAAACCTCAACATGGACCCAAATATATAGAGTTAGAATGAGCTTATGCTGAGCCGATCAAATCTCACAGCTCGAATATGTGCTTGTCAGTGTACTCAATTTTGAGCTCTCTTTAATTTTGTTTTTTATTTTTTATGTATATACACAATATATTATTCATATTTTTATAAGCATAATTATAAAGTAAATACAAAATCTATTTTGTGATTTATAAAAATATTATATAAATACAAGGTCTATATTCTATATTTTGAATGGATTGCAAGTAGTTTAGCTATAGACACATTGTCTTTTTTCTCTAAAAAATTTGATAGCTTGTGTCCTTGCCATCGATATGCCATTCACTCTCCTTGAATATTAGTGTCTTGTTTATTGGGTTATTGTCTACAATGAGGCATATTATGAGTGCACTTTATTATAATTATCGTGTTAAAACGTGAAATTAAGAAAATAACTCTAGCATTAGAAAACAAAGTGAGTAAAGTAACAATAAACATGGATGTTGTACCACACCGTATATGAGATTTATGAAATTATTCCCAATTCGTGCCATCTCATAATTATCCAAGATCAAGATGATTTTAAACACACCCATGAAGTCGTTGATTTGCTTATTTCTTTTACTAGAATCTCCCTTGTAAGATTTATGAAGGGGTCCTTTCTAAAAATTTATCTTTTAGTATCCCGCGTTGTTTCTTTTCATTGTCTTTCATATGTTTCCTAATTGTTTCTTTTAAATTTGTAGCTCCTCTTATAAATAAGAGGGTGCTTGAAAGAGGGATTACAGTATCATGAACATAAAGAGTGTTGCAAGCAAGTTGTCTCAAGATCCTTCTGTCCCCTAAGTTGTACAGCCACTGCTTCATCGCCTCTCTCTCTCTCTCTCTCAGAGGGCCCCTCTTTCTTCTTGAACTAATTTATTCTGCTTTCTATCTTTTGGAGGTCTTGAATACATGCCTTTCTTTTCCTAACACTCAAGCAATAGGTTTGAATTCAGTCAAAGGGACATTTTTTTATGGATGGTCCTTTATCATTTATTTTGATTGCCTTTGATATCTGTCCTTTCTTATTGTTTACTTTACATGCTAGGGACCTCTTAGAAATAAAAGAAGGATTGCAATTTCATAAATATAAAGAATTTTGCAGCCAGTATATTCTAAGCCTTGGATATTTTGTAAGTTGCATTGATTTTCCACCAGGACCAAAATTTAACCTTGATATTGAAGTACACCTGTTTCTTGAGGTTTATATTTCACCATTCAACTCTATAGTATTTGTTGAATTCAGAGATTTGGAGAAGAAAAAAGGTTTAACTTTATTGCACAGATCTATCCCTATTTATAAATTTAACAGAATATTAAATAAATAAATAAGCAAATTACAGAATCATTCATAATTGCCCTAATATAATCCTTCCTAAATCAACATCTAACTGTGAAAAGAGATTGACATAATCCAGGTGAGCCTTCCACGGATCCCCATCCTAGCCATGGGATCAACTGCTAAGGAATGACAGGGATTTACCACTCCCCCTTAAGCTGGGGAATACAGAGATGTCATTTCCAGCTTGATAATCAGTTCCAGAAAGGCAGAGTTATCAAGTCATGTTGAACTGGATTGTGAGATATGCTGGTTACTGATTTGTTGTCACAATGTAGCTTCATGGGTCCTTTCCACTTGATCCTTAGGTCTTCTAGAATCATCTTGATCCATAGTAGCTCACTATTCCTAAGGCCATAGCTTTGTATTCTGGTTCTGCACTAGATCTTGCCACCATATTCTATTTTTGCTTCTCTATGTAACTAGGTTTCCTCCAAGGAGTGTGCGATATCCTGAGGTAGATCGTCTATCTACTAGTGATCCTAAGTAATCTGCATTAGTATATGCTTATGGAGTTATTCCATAGTCTCTTCTGAAGAGAATCTCTTTCCCTGGGTTCCCCTTAAGGTAGTGTACTATTCTGTCTACAGTTTGCATATGAGTCTGTTTTGAATTTTGCATAAACTGGCTAACTATGCTTACAACAAATGCTATATTTGGTCTGGTGTGAGAAATGTAGATCAATTTCCTCACAAGTCTTTGATAAGCTCCCTTATTTACATTTGGATCTTTCTTTAGCTTTCCTCAATTTGAATTTGGTATTATTAGTGTTGGTGCCGGTTTACAAGCTAGTTTATCTGTTTCTTTAAGAAGATCATTAATGTACTTTTATTGTGAAATAAAAATTCCTCAGTTTGAGTGGGCCACTTCAATTCGAAAGAAATAGTTTAATCTATCAAATTTTTTGATCTCAAATTCCTTGATAAGGCATTTTCTTTGAATCACTTTCTTCTTTGAATCATTCCCAGTCAAGATGATATTATTCACATAAACTAATAAAATTGTGACTTCCCTTGAATCTGAGTGCTTGACCCTTGACTTTGTCGATAACCATTAAGAGGCATGACTTTTGAGAATCTTCCAAATCAAACTCTAGGTGACTGCTTTAGCCCATATAGTGTCTTTTTTAGCCTACACCTTGTCACCCCCACATTTTTCCTTGAATCCTGGTGGAATCTTCATAAATATCTCTTCCTTCAAGTGCCCGTGTAGGAATTCATTTTTGACATCCAGCTATTCCGGATGCCAATTATAATTAGCTGCTAGTGAGAGTATGATCCTGACGGTGTTCATCTTGGCCATAGGTACAAAAATTTCTTGGTAGTCGATATTGTACGTTTGAGTGTACCCTTTCGCTACTAGAGCCTTATACATTTCCGGTGTATCATTAGCTTTGTATTTTACACAGAACATCCATTTGCAGCCGACTAATTGTTTCCCTATTGATAGGTCGGTGATCTCCCATGTATTGTTCCTCTCCAGTGCCTGAATTTTATTAGATAAGGCCTTATAAATATCATTAGGAATATGAATATTATTTAATATAACCAGAAAATTCTCGTGTCAAGGTGAGAAGTTATGGAAGGATACAAAGTTAGTTATGGGATACAAGGGAGATTTTTTTTGGTAAACTTGTGTTTACCTCATTTTCAGGAGATGGTTTAGATTCTTGTATCTGCTATGGAGCATAGTTTGGATTTGTATGCTTGGAATACACTTTTCCAAACCTCCTATTATCAATAATAATTTTGTCCTCAGGTTCATTGGCTTTGATTTCAGGTTTAGGTGGATTGGTTTGAGGTGGAGCTGGAATGTAAAGAGGTGCAAACTAACTTTTTTCATTTTCCTCAGTTTCAATTTCCCCCTGAAGATGAGGTTTGGTAAAATATGATTTTTGTTCATTAAAAATAACGTCAATAGATACAAGGGTTTTCTTGGTGGAGGGATAATAACACTTATAACCTTTCTGGGTGGATGAATATTAAACAAAGACACATTTGAGTGCCCTTGGATCTAATTTTTGTATATTTTGGTTGTGAATGTGAACATAGGTAGTGCACCCAAAGATTTTGGGTGTAAGGTTATCATGGGTTTGAAATTCGAGGTAAAAGGAGGATAGAATACTCATTGCTTTTTTTAGTCCCAAAGTTTTTTAAGGTAGTTGGTTTATGAGATATGTGGCAGTCATAAGGGCTTCCCCTCAGTGGGATTTGGGTATGTTGTGGTGGAATAGGAATGCACGGGTGGAGGCTAGAAGGTGACCATTTTTTTCCTGCAATCCTGTTTTTTTATGGGGTGTGAACGCAGGAAGATTCATGAATGATACATTCTTTTTGAAAGTAGCAGGATAAGGTTTGGTTAAAATAATATTTAGTATTGTCGGAATGAAATTTTCTTATTTTACCCCAAATTGGTTCTGGATCATGGTGTGAAAAATGGGGAGAATAGTATTAACAACAGATTTATTTTTGAGGAGAAAGATCCAAGGACTCGAGTGCAGACATCAATAAAGGATACAAACCATCGGGCCCAAGAGATGTTAGGGATTTTTGAGGGTCCCTAAATAGTATGAATAAGATAAAGGGGGTATCACATCTATTATTTTTGTTTGGAAAAGAAACTCGTTTATTTTTGGCTAACTCACAGGTTTCACAATGAAAATATTTATTTTTAAATTTATAAAAAAGTTTGGATACATATTTTTAAGACATCAAAAGATGGATGTCATAATTTAAAATGATGAAGCCAAATAGTAAATTTTTTATCAAATAGAGATAATATAGAATAATCATTATTGATACTATAAGATTTGTTTAACTCTTCCAGGTAGTACAGTTCATCTCTCTCCTTAGCAAGTCCAATCTTCTTCCCCAATCCCTAGTCCTAAAATAAGCAACAAGTAGGGTTAAATAGGACTTGACAATTATGGTCACCGGTAAGTTTTTTGTATGGAGATTAGGTTTGTGGATAATTGAGGTACATGGAGCAATTTTTGAGAGTAAGGGAGGGAGATAAGGGTATATTTCCTTAGCCTCCTATTGTGATAAGAGAATCATTAGTAGTGATGATTTTCTTATCACTTGGGCAAGGAGTATAGTTGATGAAGTAGGTAGTGAAGTGTGTCATGTGATCTGTGGCTCTAGAGTCAATGATCCATAAACCTTTCAAATGATTTCTAGAGGCACTTAATCCAATGGATATATGAAATTTGCTTGAAAGTGCAAAAGAAGAAGATACATGTGATTTTTCAAGGGATTCTAGGAGTTGTTTTAGCTAATCAATATCTTCTTTATTGAGCTCAGAAGTTGGACTGCATTTTTGGGGTGGGCTGACTTGTTGTAGTGTTAGCTTGTGATGTTTTCTTTTGTCCACTTCTTTGATTCCACTCTTTACTGGGGGGCTTTCCATGTATCTTCCAACATGTCTCTTTTATATATCTTGATTTCTTGTAATAGCTGTACCAAAGGAAATTTTTGTCTTTAGATTTTGAGGAGTCCTTACTTTTTTCATTCCATGGTGCCTCTTTGGTTGTCAACATTGTTGAACCTTCAACAATCTTTAGTTCCAACATTACTCCTCATCGGTTTTCTTCAGCACGAATGAAAGAAATGGTCTCTTTTAATAAAGGTGTCTCCTCTTTGCCAAAGATCTGAACTCTAACCTGATCAAACTCCGCATTTAGTCCTGCAAGAAAGTTATACATTCTTTCTCAATAAAATTTTTTAGGATAGCACCATCTTTTGGACACTTGATCTCTATGCATCTGGAGTGATCAAATTCTTGCCACAAGTTTTGAAGGAGAGTGACATATTCCGTTACAGTCTTGCTTGTTTTGTGCTTCCTACCTTGACCTTAATTTCAAAAATTTGGGCTGCATCCCGAGGTTTTGAGAAGGTTTGTTTGGTGGCATCCCATATATCCTTTGAAGTAGATAGGAACATAAAAGTATCACTAATTTCTGGAGTCGTGAAATTTCACAACCATGATATAATCATGGAGTCTGTTTCATACCATGCCCATAAATTAGGATCTCCTTCTTTTTGGTCCTCCTCCAAGGAGGTGATGTATATTTCCTTTCCCTTTCGAGTAGATCTTCACAAATTGAGATCACTTCAAGTAAATTTTTTCCATTTAAGCGATAGGAAGGTTGCATATTTTGGAGATCTCTTTCTTGGTGCACCATTGAATTTTCAATTTGGTCAACACTCTACGAGGAATTAATTTCAGACATTGCGGTGTCAAAGGATAGAAATGAAGGCTACTTGCAAGATTTTGGCAACGACAATGAAGGCCGATGCTTGTTGAGTAAATCAGGAACTATAGCAGCTCTTGTATGGATGGGCACAACTTTTGTTTGGTTTGATCTAGACGTACAAATAAGTGGATTGGCCGCATGCGTTTGTTCTTACGTATGCGAGGGAAGTTCCTCTGGTTGCACGCACGAAGAGAAGAAGCCGCTGTTCCAGATTTAAGTACGCGAGAGGCCCGATCTTTGCTGAAGTTGTCGTTCCAGACGTACGTCCTATCCAGACACACACAGGAAGATCGCGCTAGGGAATCTCGCTCGTCCTGTTTGGTCGCACGCACGCGGGAAGCTCTGTCCTCTACTCGGTTCCGCTTGGGCACGCGGGGAGGACCGCACGTAGGGAGGGCCGTAGGAAGGAAATAGAGCAGTTTGGACTGCTCGATGATCAATCTTCAACAGTGATGAATGCCGCTTCTCCTCTCTGCTTCCTTTTTATATTCCCTCACAAAGATCTGAGAACAATAACAATAATGAAGGCCGACCATAACTCTGATACCATGTTGAATTTAGAGATTTGGAGAAGAAAAAGTTTCTCTTATTGCACATATCTATCCCTGTTTATAGATCTATATAGAATATCTAATAAAGAAATAAATAAATTACAGAATCATTCATAAGTGCCCTAATATAATCCTTCCTAAATCAGCCAACTAACTATGGAAAGAGATCAACGTGATCCCGGTGAGCCTCCCACATATCCCTATCCTAGACATGGAATCAACTGCTAACTGCTAAGGGATGACTGAGATTTAACAATATTAACAAAATTTGGAGTGATGTGTTACTCCTTTGTCTTTATGCTGCAATATCAGCACTTTAATAATATTTTAATATAATTGGATTTCTCATAAAGCCACATGTCTGATTTCTTTTTTTTTTTTCAAATTATTCTGAATATTTTGTGGTTTTACCTTATGAATTTCTCTGCGTTCCAACTGCATTTCACGAAAGTAAATTATCTGGTAACTATCTGATGTTGTTAGAAGCTTAGCAATAAGCTCTATATGTCTACACATACTTGGCCTGTGCAATTATGATTTTAATTGTATAATAAAGTCATATTTTCAGTTTTATGAGTGTAATATACTCTGTCTAAATCTGTTTTTTCTCCTAATTTGTATTGTCTTTGGTAAGTTTGTTTCTTTATTTCTTTTTTTCTTGCCTGCATTGAGCAAATTTGTTTTACATTTAGTAATGAATCAGAATCACATTTTTCTATAGATCCTGCATTGGCAAGTTAAGGCTGCGGACATCGAATTATCTCTTAACCTTGCTTTGGAGGGATCTTATGCTTTTGGACAGGCCCATTTTTTTCAAACTAAATTGGCCCATTTCTTTTTGACTTTGCCTAGGGACTTGGAAAACAATAGTATAGAAGGGTCAATTCCCGAAAGTTTGGGAACTTTGAAGGACCTCCACTTATTGTAAGTGAACCAAGTCCATTTAAAATGTAATACAGCTGACTCTGGTTTGTCAACTGAAGTAGTTGTATGATTACTGGGCAGGAATTTGGAAAATAATAAACTTCATGGTGTTTTACCACAATCTCTAAATAAGAAAAGTCTGGAAATCAGGTATGTTAACTATGGTCAATTGTTTCAGTTGAAAAATGTCATTTTATGTATTTACTTTTTTTTTTCTTTCCTTCAGAACTTCAGGAAATTTGTGCCTAGCGTTCTCTGTCTCATCATGCGATGGACTTAAAAATCATACTTCAATTGAAACTCCGCAATTTACAGTCATAAATATGAAGAGGCCTTCTGGTCGCACCCACAGAACTATCATAATTGGTGTTATTGGATGTTTCTGTTGTGCCCTTTTGCTTATCACAATTGTTTTATTCATTTTCTGGAAGAAGAGGGGGAGAAGGAATGGATTGTTATCAAAATCATGTAAGTATATCTGGAATCTTAAAATCTAGAGCAGCTCGAAATCTGATTGTAGGTCTCCATTAATTAAAGGGATGACGAGAGAGATAAAGAACTGGTGTACAGCCAACATTTTCACTTACAAAGAAATTAAGGCCGCAACAAACAATTTTAAGGATGTTATAGGAACTGGGGGATTTGGATCCATATACCTTGGAAAGCTTTCAGATGGGAAACTAGTGGCTGTTAAAGTACGGCTTGATAAAACACAACTTGGAGCAGATTCGTTCATCAATGAGGTATGTTTTCTACCCACGCCTCAGATATTAATATTTTTAAATGCATTTTGAAATTAATGAAGTTGTGATGAAGAATCATGCATCATTTTGATTTTCTTTTGCACTGACCAAGGGGGTGTCATAGATGCGTGGTTTGTTTTGCAATGTTTCTAAGTCAATTTCATTCTTAATTAATTTTGAATTTGATTTTACATCGGCTGCGTAGGTTCCTAGGTTCCTGGTATAAGAAGTACATCTGTTATCGTGGATTTCACAAGCAAAATAATTATTGCATATCTTAGGCTGTGTTTGAATGCTAGGAATTTGAGTAAAAGGAAATGAAAAAAGAGAGTTGAAAACTTAAATCTATGGTTTTAGATTAATAATCAGCCAAAAGAGTGTTGGGATTTCATTTCCTTTACTTTCCTTCAATTTGTACAAAGTCTTAGGGTGGTTTTTATTCCTCAAAAACACCATATAAGGTTAAGAAACCTCTGGTTTTTCAATCTTTAAACACTAAGATGCATCTCGAGTACTTCTTGCACAGTTTGGTGTAATCTTGACTTGATTGGACAGAGCATTTGCTTTGCTTAATTGGTTAGCCTTTCTTACTCCGCTCTTTTTTATTTCAGAGTAAAAATTTCTTTTACATGTTTAGGTCAGATTATCTTTTGTGATGGGGGCAGTGCAATTTAGTGATAGGGTGGGGGTCTCTTGGTCATTAACATTGTTATCATAGAAAAAAAGTAGATTGGAAATGCTGTCTTTAGGACATGCTAGATTAGGAAGATACGTTTTATTACAATTTTATTTCCTCTTAATTGAGTATATTTGTTTATTTATTTTTTTCTTCTTTTTGGACTAGTCTTGTATGCCTATATGTTGGTAGAGACTTGCATTTTGTTAATAATATCGAAGAGTTGTCTATTCCAACATGATATCAGACCATGTTATCATTTACCCCCTCCCCCTTCCCTCTGCCTCTCTAGCTCACGTTTTTCTCCCGATCAACCCCATCGATTGCTTGCTCATTACACCCCCTCTTTTCATTAGCGATCGACTGCCCTCACATGCGAATTTTTATTAGGTCCGGACACCGGATGTAGCTTTATGTTTGGAGTCCAATAAAATTACGACGCTTGTCTTGTTCACGTGGATATTAATTTATGATTTATTTTTTGTTTATTTCTTGCTAACCCGAAACATTTCTAAAATTGGCACTATTTTTAAAAATGAAATACCACGAAACATTTCTATTTTTTAGGATTTTCGCTAAAAAACTTTTCATAGCTGCTGAGAAAGAAGAAACGAGGAAAAGCCGGTGAAGATGACGACTGATTTGGAGGAGGAAAAGCAGGTGAAGATGAAAATGAAGACTGGTTTGGAGGTGGAGAAGCTGGTGAAGATGAAGATTTGTTTGGAGGAGGAGAAGACAATGTTTTGTTTATTTTGAACTCTCAGTACCAATGCTCGGTACCAATGTTCAATACTGCTCGGTACCGCTTGGTACCAATGCTCAGTACCACTCGGTACCAATGCTCATTACTGCTCGGTACCGCTTGGTACCAATGCTTAGTACTGCTCGGTACCAATGCTCAGTACCAATGCTTAGTACCGCTCGGTACCAATACTCAGTACCTCTCAGTACCAATGCTCGGTACCGCTCAGAACGGCTCGGTACCAATGCTCAGTATCACTCAGTACCAATGCTCGGTACCGCTCAGAACGGCTCGGTATCAATGCTCAGTACCGGTATTGCTGGGTATTGCTCGGTGCCACTTGATATTTCTAAATAATATGTATTAAAATGCTTTAAAATGAACAAAAATATTACAGAAGCATGTGTTCTCACTCTAGGGCATATAAACGACTTACAAACTTTGAAAATAAATGGGAGTTCAAAATAACTCTTACAATAAAAATTTGTTCTGAGGGCGTTGCTCCTTGACCCCGCGACCTGACCGGGCAGGTCGAACCCCGCCAGGGGGCGCTGCCCCCTCGAAACCCCCGACTAGTCTTCATCTTCATCTTCATCGGCTTCTCCACCTCCAAACCAGTATTCATCTTCATTTTCACTGGCTTCTCCACCTCCAAACAAGTCTTCATCTTCACTGGCTTCTCCTCGTTTCTTCTTTCTCAGCAGCTTTGAAATATTTTTTGAGCGTCATGATTTTATTGGCGGGCTGGCAAGAAAAAAATTAAAAAAGAAATAAAAAAGATTATCCAGTTGTACAAATACAGATGTCGTGATTTTATTGGCATCCAGATATAAAGCTAAGTTCGGTGTCCGGACCTAATAAAAATTCCTCACATGCAGCCCGCTTCATTTGCCTACAATTTCAATCGCACTCTTGTTTCTTCGCCACACTCACTCGTTGCTCTCACTTGCCACACTAGTTTTGCTCGTCAGTTGCTCTATGGCCTAGCTTGCATCAGATGCTCGGTTGCTTGCCGCTAACGTTGTGCCTGCTCACTTGTTGCGTTCACAATGTTCTCCCTAGCATGAATACGAAGTCTTAATAACCTCATGGCTCGCTCAACTTTTATGATCTATGTTGAGACTTGGATTCTCCCTTTTTTTGTCTCAATTAATGTCATGGCCTCTCACTTTTAGCTCTAGGAGTCAAAGCCCTCTACCAACGGTACCATCATCAAATTTATTGTTACATATTATCTTTTGTAATCGAGGGCCTTTTGCTTTCCATCCAACTCCCATGAAAAAGTCCAGTATCTGGATGCCTTTCCTCTAGATAAGTTGGCATTGTCAAGTTTTTCAAAATGGTATTCGACTAAGCTCTTCTTGCATATTTGCTAAGTAGTCACGAACTTCTCATTTCTTGTAACTATCATGTTTCAGGACTATGTCAAAAAGATGTGAGATTTTTTTTGGATCCACCTTTTTAGTATTAAAGACTTGGTTATAAAATGTTGAAAATGACCTTTCTTTATCAGATTTAAATGAGAATTTGACTCTTAACAAGATACAATGGAGAAAAAAGATTCATATAGCCGACCCCACGTAGTGGGATAAAGGCTTGATGTTGTTGTTGTTGTTATACCTTTTTAATGAAGTAATATCTCCCATATTTACACTATTCTTAAAATATTTTTCTTTAGTGAAATAATATGTAGATCCATGAATATTATAGCACACTGCAAGGAAAGTAGGATGAGTAACTTTAGTACTCTTCATTTAGTACTAATCCAAATAGGAGTGTCTGATCTAACCTGAAACTAACTCGAAAAATATGAGTTCAAGTTGGGTCAATTTCGGTTCAAACCCGAACTTGACTCTCTAACTCGAATTGACACACCTAAATCGAATTTCTCTCCAGCCTTCTTCATTTTTTGCATGGCGTGCAATCTTTATTGATTTACAACTCCATTTTTAATATTTTGATTATTCTCTCCTATGTTGTTTGTGCCATAGAACTCTCCACTCCGCATCCTTTTACTTTCGATAATCAACTTTAGTTGTTGGTTCTAGTGTTGGTTAGAGGAATTGCACATGTGGTGACTGTATTGGTGGCAGACATAGTCTTTGTCATGACACGGCCTGGAAGCTCAAGTTAATGAGACAGGAACAAACGGTTGGACGGATATCATAATTCTTTCAATAATAATAATTACTCAATAAGCTAAATATCTAAATGTAATTAAAGAGCCACTAAAATAATTTTAAGTCTGAATATACTGTAGAATGGTTTTTACTTATTTTTAGTTGATCATCTTTTTCTGTATACAAAACCTTCTTAATCAGTCATTTAATCAATAGGGGATTTACTTCAAAATTTCAATTTAATTATTTGAGTTTTCAATAACAAATTAAGTGGTCAATTATATTTAGTATAATAATAAAAAATGCTTTTAAATAATCATACTTGTTTATTAAACTTTTTATTTAACACACACACATATATATAATATAGATGTGAATATTATATTTTCTTGATTGATAAAACATTCTTTCAAAATTTTTATTTCTCTTAAATTTATCTTACACTCTCTAAATAGTACCAATTATGGTACTTGTATTTTCATTTTTATTTTCTTTTCCAATGATTGTGCATGGATACGTTGCATTCCTAGCTAGTATTATAAGGGGACAAACTTCTGTATATATTATAACTTTGATTGTTTAATTTTTTTCACTTTAATGTATGATAGATATTTTAAAATTTGACAAGTACAAATGCATGATATAGTATCATATAATTGCATTGAAACTATAAAATATAATTGCTATAAAATAAAAGTAATTACCCACTTCCCTTCTTTTCGTGCTGAAATCCTTCCAAATTCTTTCAGTTCTTAAATAACATTCTTCAATATAACACCTAAAATCATGTACATAATTACATGAATCTGGATTATTATCTTACAACTATACTTTCATTAATTTCAAATTAATTCTCCATTAGCATATATAACTCTTACCCAAATGTTTTCTAAGAACTTTTATTGGTTTATGTATTTTTCAGCTTAATGATTTAATTCATTCACCATTCCTAAATAATATTTATTTGCATTAAATATTATTAGACCAAATTTTGAAGAAATCAAATGTCGTCAAAGTAACGTCAAATGAATTGGACGTTATTAAAGACAACTTCAAATTCATTAGATATCATTTAAATAACGTTGAATGATTCTAATTTATCACACCATAATTTCAATTACATCATCTATTTTTAATCTCTAAAATCATTGAAATTAATTATCCTTAAATTAAAATGAATTATCCGAATTAATTTTTCCTTCCTCCTCTTTGAGTCGAGATTATCACCACCACCACCACCACCACCAACAACAACAACATCAAGCCTTTATCTCACTACATGAGGTTGACTACATGAATACTTTTTCTCCATTGTGTCCTCTTAAGAGTCAAATTCTCATTTAAATCTAATAAAGAAATGTTATTTTTAATATTTTCTAATCAAGTCTTTTGAGGTCTATCTTTACCTTTCTTAATATATGCCAAATCTAATACGTCTACTCTCCTAACTGGGTCATTAGAAGGCCGCCGTTTTATATGACCAAACCATCTAAGGCGACTCTCTAATCTTAATTGCCACTGGAGCTACTCCAACCTTTTCCACGTATATGCTCGTTTTGTATCCTGTCTCTAAGAACAAAGCTACTCATCCACCCGAGCATCCTCATCTTTGCAACACTTAAGTTAATGTTATGCCTCTCTTTTAATAGTCAATATTTGTCGCCACAAAGTATTGCAGGTCTCACCACAATCTTATAGAATTTTCTCTTAAGTTTGAGGGGGACTTTTCTATCACACAACAAACCTACTGCATTCCTGCACTTCCACCATCCAACTTAAATTCTACTAACAATATCCCCATTTATTTCATCATCACTATGAACAATAAACTCGATATCTAAAATGTGTACTCTTATTAATGACTTGATTGCCCAAAGTCACAATCCCCCCACTAGATCTATTACTACTAAAATTACTCTATATATTAGGTTTTTGATCTACTCAAATGAAAACCTTAGACTCTAAGTTTGACCTCCATTCAAGTTTACCTTCAACCTCTCTAATCTTATCAACAAGAAGAATATCATCAACAAAAAGTATATGCCAGGGTACAACCTCTTGCAAATGTCTAGTAAGAACATCCATGATTAAACCAAAAAGATATGGGCTTAAGGCTGGTCCTTGATGTAATCCAACTGAAATAGGAAAATACATGGTCAAACCATCTTGTGTTTGAACACAAGTAACAACTCCTGCATCATATCCTTAATGACTTGAATATAAGTATTATTAACCTCTTTCTTTTCTAAAACTCTCCATAACACTTATCTTGAAACTTTATCATATGCTTTCTCTACATCAATAAATATCACATGTAGATCCTTCTTACTGTCTCTATACTTCTCCATCAAACCTCTCAATAAATGTATGGCTTCCATAATAGATCTACTCGGCATGAATCCAAATTGATTTTGAGAAACATTAATATCACGTCATAATCTATGCTCCATAACTCTCTCCTATAGTTTTAAAGTATGACACATAAACTTAATTCCTCTATAATTCACACAATCTTGTGAGTTATCTTTATTCTTAAAAATAGGAATCGACATACTCATTCTTCACTCATCTGACATTTTTAGTCTTCAAAATAATATTAAAAAATTTAGTAAGCCAATAAATTCTTTCATTTCCTAAATATTTCCAAACCTCTATTGGAATATCATGTCCAACAGCTTTTTCACATTTCATTTTTTTTAAAGCCTATCTAACTTCGATTTTACCAATATGTTGATAACAACAGAAATCTGTATTTTCATTTAAGGAGCTAAGGTCACTAAAGTCAATTGTATTATCACAATCTTCATTGAAAAGCTTAACAAAATATCTCATCCTTCTTTATTGAATATCCTCTTGTAATAAACATACTTTTTGATCTTCATTCTTAATGCACTTCACTTGAACTAAATTCTTACTATTATCTCTTTGTTTGACTAACTTATACATATATCTTTCGCCCTTCTTAATATTTAATCTATTATATAAATTATTAAAAGCTAAAATATTTGCATTATATATTACTTTATTAGACTCCTTATGAGCTTTTTTATATCTTTCTCAATTTTTAAAAATTTTATATCTAAACCAATTTTTATAACAAAGCTTTTTTATTTTTAATCTTTTCTTGCACATTTTGTTTCCACCATCAACTGTTTTTACTATTATGAATTTTTTTTCTTTGAAACTCCAAGCACATCTTTAGCAACATTTTAATTTCACTAGTAATTTTTTCTCACATAACATTAGCTTCTTCATGCACCAACAAAATATGAAGATCTAGAAATTTACTTCAAAAATATTTTTGTTAGTGTTCTTTAAATGGCCTCATCTAATATCTGAACAATATTTTACTTTATTTTTTATATTTTGCCCTTTCATCTTAAAGTCCAAAAATAATAAACGATATTTAATATATAAACTTTCACTCGAAATAACTTTACAATCTTTGCAATCTAAACGTTCTATTTTTCTTATAAGAAAATAATTAATTTGAATTTTACTATATCTATTCTTATAAGTGATGAGATGCTCATCTCTTTTCTTAAATAAAGTATTAACAATTATAAAATTATAAGCTATAGTAAAATTATCTTACAATTTTTATTAGTCGCTTCAAACTCATAGCCACTATGAATGCTTTTAAAATTATCTATTTCTCTACCAATATGTCTATTTAAATCTCTTACAATAAAAACTTTTTATTCAATAGGTATCTTTTGTATTAATTCTTCTAAGTAGGAGTGTCAAAATGGGTAATCAGGTTGGGTTCGGGTTAAACCCAGAACTAACCCGAATCCATCTCGGATTAATCTTAGGTGACCCGAACCTGACCCATTTTCATAAACGGGTCTAATTATTGAACTTGAACCCGACCCGGTTGGCACAACCCGCCAACCCGCCTATTTTAAAGATTTTTTAAAGACCCCCCTCAATTTTACATTTTTTTTAGCTGACAGAAACAACTAAGTAGCAAACGGGTGCAATAGGTCTATAATAGATAAATCGAAGTTACATGAAAACATGAAATGAAGTAATGAACTATGCAGTAGGAGTACAAGACAATAGGTCCACAACGAAAAGAGAAAAAAATGAAAAATTAAAAATTTGATGGCAAGTCCACAATTATAAGGACCACAAAGGCCACAGGCCACAACTCCACAGGCCACAACTCCACAAGGCACAACCCAACAGTTCAACTTACATGAAATGAACAAAGCAGCAGATCCACAACTGAATAGAACAAAAACCTTAATTGGAAATTGTTGCACAGAAACAAAGAACAACAAATTAAATAACACATAGAATGGATTACTTGATTTAATTCTTTACAATACCAAAATTCAGCTTTCCATACTCATTACAAGTTTACAAGACTACAAATTATGATATCACAATTCAAAACAATTGTTGACCTCTACCAGATAAACCAAAAAAAGAAAAGAAAATAAAAAATGCTTGAATGATTACATACCTGCAGCTGCCCACGCCGTTGCTACAGTAACCATCCCGATTCTCTGCGAAAAATCCTATCGCAGCTCTGCACCAGCGCCGAAGTGTCGCTTCCTACGCGTGGGATCTCACCTCGAGCTCAGTCCGTTTTGCGTCAATAAAAGGAGAAGGAACTAAAGCCTTCAGTTTTCCTCTCGCTCCCAGCTTCCACCTACACAAAACTGCCGCGACCTTCTCTTCTCCACACACGCAGAACTCTCGCAAAGCTTCCGAATCTCCTCGTCCTTCTTCCCAAAAGCTTCCATCCTGCCGGCTCCACCTCAAACCCCTCACTTCCCGACCTTCCTCCCTCATCCTTTCTAACCTAGCCGCAAGGAGCACCATGCCCCTCGACCTGCCTCTGCCCTATCTCGTCGCCAACCTCAAACCCCTCGTCAAATCCCGACCTCCACACCTCAAGCACAAGCTGAAGACCTTCCTCACCTTCCCCAACACTTCGGTCCAGAGAGAGACCTACCTAGTCATTCGAACCCACCGAAGCCTCTCAAGCCAAGGCCGACACTTCCCTCCGCTTCTTCCTCCCTCTGTCCGACCCGATTCACTTGCCTCTTCCAACTCCAAACAGTTGCAGTCCTCCACTTCAACCTGTAGTAATCGACTGCCCTATACCCGACCGAACTAGCTCCCATCTCTGTCTTCCGATTTCCCTCACATAAGTTGCCCTAGCCGCTCTCCAGAAGCCTCTACCCAATCTCCCCAAGCCGCCAATAGTGAGGTAGGGATTAGATTAATTTAATATTAGTAATAGTTTTATTATTAATGTTAATGATGTTATTATAGCTTATTATTATTGTATTATTATTGTTATTATTAGGATTATTTTAAATATTATATATATATATATATGTGTGTGTGTGTGTGTGTTAGTGAGAAAAGAAAAAAAGGAGAGAAGGAATATTAAAAAAAAAGAAAAAGAAAAAAAAAGAAAAGAAATGTTAAAAAAAGAGAGAAGTTCTTGTGTACTTTGATCACCGACGTCGCCCCCGCGCAAATATAACTCCTTAAACTTAAAAATTCCCGCATTCGGCGTTCGTGTCGAGCCGGAAAACCATCAATACATGCTTTTCTCTAGTGCGGTGAGAAGAGAACTCGGTGCGACACCTACGGTAAGGCGGGTAGGCCCTGTACGCGCTTTTCTCTAGCGCGACAGGGAGAAATATAAAAAAAACTGCGCATTTCAAAACAGATACTGAAGACCCATATGAGCCTTTCTCTAGCGTGGTGGGATTGAAAACTTTTTGGCCACAGTGTCATCCGACACCTACCGTACACACTTTTCTCTAGTGTGACGGGAGGCTCAGACTCCTGAAATTTCCCCTAAACGGGGGATACGCCGGGAGGTTGCCAGATTTTCTAGTGGACAAGGGACCTGACTTGGACAAATTTTGGACAATTTGAACTTGAATTGGACTCTAACTCGAGCAAATACAAAGGACTTTAACTCAAATTGAACAATAATCGAACTTGCAAACATTGAATTCAAACTTGAATCAACACTTACAGGGGATTTAGACTTGCATTTGATTTGAACATCAAATGAGATGAACAAGAACTTGGACATTTGAACTCAAGCCAAAACTTGATTTTGATCAAAGGAGACTTGGACTTGAACATTAAATGAATAGAACTTCAAAAGAACTCAAACTCAAATGAATTGCAATGAACTTAATGTGAACAAACAAAAACTCAAATGAGCTTTAAAGAACTTGAATTTGAATGAAGCATTTGAGTGGAACCAAACTTTGGTTTTAATAGATGAGTAATCAAAATATATAGATGATCAATGAAGGAGTCCTAATAGGTTAGGAAAAGCTCCTACATCCCTATCACCGACAACAATTCAACTCCAAGAAGGTGCATCAAAGAGAAAGATCAAAGGCAAATGAACAAGCAAAGACTCATGCATTTTGACATTGAATTTTTGAATAATGAGGAGCAAACCAGAAATGAGCATATCAATCATGTTCATGAGGAAATGAATGTAAACATGTTAAATGATGGAAGCATTTAATGCACTATGAGCAGGACTCGAGATACCCACCAAAATTTTGCAAGCACCGCTCATTCGTAAATGATGATGAAAGCTCCGACAATTGATTTCTACTTGAGATAATTGCAATGCAAAAACATTGAAGATCTTCAAGAATACAAATACCAAAGTGCAAGAAAGTGCACAAGACCCTCAATAAGCATTGCATGTCACCTACAAATGATGTTAAGTAATTCATAACACCTGTATTTGCAAGAGAAGCGGGATAGTCACAACAAGCTGAATCATATGCTCATGAACAAAGTGTGAAGACGATGCAACAAATATAGTCGATGCCCACTGGCAGTTTATTCATAGATAAGAGTCAAAGCATGACATGCACACAATAGATTGCATGAAAATGATAACAAGCAGCATGTGATGAACACTACGATACTCCTACAACCAACAATAGTGCAGTGTCAAGCAAGTATATTAATACCCTATGAACAATAATGCTTCTTATGAATGCCCAAAAACAATGATAGTAGATGTATCTGCAAGCAAATGCAAAGAAAGCATAGAGGGAATATCATGCATACTATAGCTGATTGGTTAACCGGTGAAAGAAGTTAATGCTACCTGTGCATATGAAAGGAAACATCTAATGAATGTGGATTGTCTATAAGTATGAATCACATAATTATATAACTTATAATACAATGATATGTTCATAATGCAAGGGGGTTCATAGTAAATGTAGCGAGCAACATACAAATGATTATATATAACTCAGCCATGAATGCATTATCTCAACAATAATTCAGCTTCAAGTAAACATGTCAATTTTCCACAAGCAGAAAAGGCAATCAATGTTATCTAACGACAAAGCATGGGAGACATACAATAACACAACAATCTCCTACAAACATTAGAAGATACACAAGTAAATGCAGTGGTTCATCGATCAACATACACCGGGAAACTAAGAGCAAATACAAATGACTACAAGCCGTTGTAGAAAACCCATTATACATTCCATATGCCGTATATGGGAAAATGTGAAAGAAATATAGTAAATGCAAGTGCTCACAAGTTGTTATAAGAGATCCTCCGTACATACTTGATGCTGCCTACCAAGCAAGTGTAGAGAAATGGTAGCAAATACAAAAGCCCATGAGTAGCACTAGAAAATTTGCATGCAAAGCAATCTTCATGTAAAAAGAGAGGCATCAAGCCTGTGGAGAATGCAGTTATCTACAAGCAATATCAGGAGATTCGTTAGTGCACTACAGAAAGTAACAAGTAGTGCACGACAATCTACCTGTACGAGACAGGAAAATGACCGCAGTGCTACGCCACGCCACCGGATCTGCAACATCCTTACAAGCGGACAGAAGGCGTGTACGAGCATCCAAATCAAATGTTGCATTCAAATGACAGTTACCTGAACAACTGATCAGCATCAAATATCCGAAAATGCCCCGCACGTGCACCGTAAAATGTATTTACATAGGTACACCGAAATGCATGTGTAATTGTAGACCCTTATGGGCCCCGACGAGCATGTTATTTATACACACGTGACGTCTAGGAATGCTCCACGGGTTAGAAAATAAACCCAAGTTCAAGCCCGATCCTTCTATGTAGGTAGATAGGAGTCGACACGGCTCGAACCATAAAACAAGTATGCGGTCGCGAGATTGACCAGGATGTTTGTTTTAGAGTTCATATTAGGCCTTTAAAGCCTTCAACAAAGAAAGTTCACCAATAAAGATTTGAAGCCTACGAAATTCGATCCTCTGCCGACAGCTCGAGAGAGTCGACAAGGTTCAATCCATAAATGGAAATGACCCCAAACACCCCGATGATGACCGTGTTGAATGCAGATCTCAACTGGAGGGGTTAATTTCAAATATTTCAAAATGCCTTCAAAACTCCAAAAAAAAATCCAAAATCCAGAATATTTAAAAATTAAAATAAATCCATCAATGCTTAAAGCAAAATTCATCCACTCTCCGCAATAGTTTGCCGAGGTGGACAAATTGAAATTTACTTCAGCTCACGTAGAGCTTATGCTTGGTCAAAAATATCACTAAGATCCATTCTTAAACAACCTCCTGTCAGTAAGAACGTGGTACATGTCCTCTAATCGGCAGTTTCGCCACCAAATGGTACTGCAGGATAAACGGTTATGACCCGAGGCCCTCTGAACCAAGTGATTTTGTTGTCAAATGGCATCACGAGATAACGGTTATGGCCAGAGCCAATACGTTCCTTAGTGGCATCAAATCCTTGAGAAGTAAATCAATAGGATATGATCGATAGGGCACAAAGCCCTCTGTTAGCTAAGGTGGATTCAAATTTGTCCCCTTAGGCAAATACCCACCTCAGGTCTACAAGGTACCCTTGGACAAAGCAACCCATGGCTGCTGACAAGGATCTTTCTGTCTGGTTGGGTCAACTACCTCCTCTGACTAAGTAGACCAGGGACCACGATGGTCCGGGATGACGGAACCATGGGATCTTGATCGGATCCATCATCCATTCCCCCACCATCCGCTTTAAGTGCACGATGGTGAAATTTTAAATCTTAAATATCAAACTTCCAATACGCATGCCCATGCTGCTACTATATGCCAGATAACGCGTATTTCTACGTATCTGATTGACGACTAGCCTTAATCGAAAGTTCTCTCTCGTTACGGTAGGGGTAATTAACTATAGGGGCTTGCGCCAATAGAAAACCAGAACTCAGATCATAAAGTCCTCGCAAAATAAGGGCGAAATATCTGGGTAGTGTTTTATCTACAAACTCATCTGCCTTCCAAAATTTACCCCGGAACCTAATTCTGTTAAAACTCCCCCGAAAAGCAACGGGGAGGCCGTGGCCGAATTTTGGGAGCCCACAACAATGCAAAATAAAATTACAGTGCATGCTCCAATAGTCTAATATTAAAATTAATGAATTATAATAATTTTCAAGCTTCAACTTCCAAGTTCCAACCTTCAGGGTCAACAGTTGCAAGAAAAAAAAAATAAAAGAACAAGTAAAGTTGATAAAAAAAACTCTAAAATTCTAAAATATATAGTTTGAAGTTTACTAAACTAAAAAGCAACAGCTAACCGACAGTCTAGCAGCAAAACAACCACACCTCAAAGGGTGTAGCCACAAAGGCTGAAAGGTTCAGGTTGATCCTTCCAAAGAACCATCAGCTTCAACAAAATAAAAAATTGTGCCCTCAAAGGGCCACAATTTGGCAATGTCATTTTGACCAATTTAGTATCTGTTCAGGCTAAAAAAATATATTTACCAAATTGTAACCTAGTTGCATCAAACTATCTGTGTTGTTACTGTTGTATGACTTTACAAGGGTTTTCATCACATCCCAATTACATACAAAACCAGCAAAGCACCTAGCCACCCGACACCCACACAGGCAACAATCCAGTTAGATTTTTTTTAGCTGACAACAACAACAAAGTAGCAAACAAGTACAACAAATAGTAGGTTCATAACAGATAAACAGAAGTTACATGAAAATATGAAATGAAGTAATGAACTAAGTAGCAGGAGTGCAAGACAGGAGGTCCACAACAAAAGAGAAAAAAAATGAAAAATGAAAAATGAAAAATTTGATAGCAAGTCCACAAATACAAGGACAACAAAGGCTATAGCCCACAACTCCACAAGGTACAACCAAACAGTCCAACTTATATGAAATAAACAAAGCAACAGATCCACAATTGAACCAAACAAAAAACTTAATTTGAAATTGTTACACAGAAACAAAGAACAACAAATTAAATAGCACCTAGAGTGCATGCTCCAACAGTCCAGCATAATAACATAAAGTTTACTGTAAAAGGCATAAATAACTATAAGCAATTAAGCTTTAAAGTCATCACAATTTTCGAATTTAGGAAGCTATATTCACTTAAGTATTGCCATCTCCAATTTCATTTTCATTGATGTCTAAGTCCATGACATTATCTATTACTGTATGAAGTTCAGGATCTTTTGTATCTGTAAGAAAGGTAAAAAAGTAGGTTAACAACATTTATAAGTTGAAATGTAACCACTAACCACCACATTTACTATCATTATCTTGTTCATCATACAACCAATCTTTAGTGCATACCAACGCTTTCACAATTTTATGTTTCAATGCACTTCTATACTGACCAAGAATTCTACTACTATTGCTAAAAGCACTTTCAGATGCAACAGTAGAGATTGGAATACACAAGACATCACGAGCTATAGTCGAAACCTGAGGAAATTATATTGATTTCCTTTCCAGTAGTGTAAAATATCTAATTCAATTTTCATATCCAGCTTTGGTTCATCTAGATATATTTCTAGTTCAGACTTTCTTGGCGTTGTTACCTCTCTACCTCAAAAGAATCATAATCCTTTTTGAATTTTTAAAGGGTTGTGGCATGGATACATATAAGAGAAGGTAAGTAATAAATGACTAAATATTAGAGAGTAGAATCGGAAAGAACAAGAAAGTATGTGATATTGTAAAGTTGAATATGAAGAAGTTGAGATTTTATAATTGTTATCGACTAACTTGTTGAGGGAGTACTTTGCATAGTTTGAGTAGTTTGAGATGCACTGGATGATGATTAGTTAGTTGTCGTGGAGTAGTTCGCAAATAGTGAGAACAACTTCTCCCTAACTTTTGCAATCTGAGAAGCATAATCTCCACTATAAAGTTTCTTATAACACCATTCAACAAAATTAAATTTATATATTGGATCAAGAATGACAGCTATTACTAAGATAATACAGAAGTCTAACCAGTACTTCTTAAACTTAGCAATCATGCCGACAACCATTCTTCTTATGTAATCTTGCCCACATGACATTTCATATCTTAGTGTGGCTATGCAGTAGGCACACATGGAAAATATAGGTTTACAGTGGGATATTTTGATTCAGAAAAGGCACAAGTGATTTCATAGAAGAGTGCTTAGAATTTGCAAATATTCACCATTTTATCCCATTCATCACTTGAAGGACAACACCTGTAGTTGGAGTCACGCAACTCCAAGTGCATAAAAGCACGTTTAAAGTAAATTGCACTGTCAAGCATAATAAAAGTAGAATTTCATCTAGTTGGTACGTCTTGTCTTAGGCCTCTCTTCCCGTCAAGAAAACTTTGCCTGACACATTTGAAGAATTTTTTTTTCTTATCTGAGAACCTTTAACATATTTGATGCTGTCACGAACCTTTACAACAGAACAATCAATTTTCTTTAATCCATCATGAACAATGAGATTAACTACATGTGCACAACATCTCATATGAAAAAAATTCACCTTTACATAAAAGACCATTTCTCAAATTTAAATGATTTCTTAGAAAATCATTAGACATATTGTTTGCAGAAGCATTATTTAGAGTAACACTGAAAAGCCTACCATCAAGTTTTCATTCTAGCAAAAACTGTTGGAGTTTTTCAAACAAGGCTAACCCATCATGGGGGTGGCATAAACCAAAATTTATAACCTTTTTATGCAACTGCCAATTGTTATTAATAAAATGAGCAGTTAAACAAATAAAACCATTTGTGTTGATGGATGACCGCAAATCGGAAGTTAAACAAACTCTACCCTTACAACTAGATAGTAGGGCCTGAATATGAACTCTTTTTCTGATAAACATTCTCTTGCAATCATTTCGTGCAGCGTTTCTAGAAACTAGTTGCAAATCTGGTCGTAGGTAATGAAGCAATGTTCTAACAACAACCCATTCCACGCATTGAAATAATAGATCATGCATGATGATGCAAGCAGTAAATAAGTTATGAAATTCCTGGTGATCAAACTTACTTTTAATCATAGAAATAGAAGTACTGGAGTTACGTTGCAGAATAAGTTGCCCAATATCATGAGAATCCCTCTTTTTACAATTTTGCAAGTGACGTCTTAGATTTCCTGTGGCATTTTTACTATCACATTGGTACACTGACCCGCATTTCTTACATTTGCATCGTTGTTTCCCATCATTTGCAAGTGACAACATTTCATAATAACCCCAGACAGTTGAAGTCATTCTTCTTTTTTTTTTTTGGGAATTCTTCCCTCATCTCCTTCTGCATTAGTATCACCAATCTCCCCAGCATCAACATTATGAAAGTCATCACTATTAAAGTCGATTTCATTATCAACTGGGGCTGGCTCATTATGCTCAATAGGATTACTTGCAATAATTGTATTAGAAACCTTCATCTAAACATAAAATTGGACATATTTAAAAAATATATATGGGAATCTTAATTAAATACATAAGACAACAACCCATTCAATCTATTACATATTCAAATTAACCATCACACTATCATTCACAGATTCAATAATGATCAAGCTCAAGTTCAAGTCAAACACTAAACCTTAGAACAATATATTATGAAGACATAAGATGTTAGATTGCTGAATAGGGGCTTGCGCATATAGAAAAAAAATATATTTTAGACTGCTGTGTTGACCACCGGATACAAAATAAAAAAAGGGAGAGAGGAATCGCTCAAAATCCCGGAAATCCCGTTACCTGACTGTTCGGCGCCGTTGGCGTCGCTTCTCCGTGATTCCTGCTCAAATCCCGCTCTCGATCATGCCCCCATTTGCGTCTATAAAATGGAGGAGAGGAAGGCTTCCTTCGGCAGAACTCTCCGACCCAATTCCGACCTCACCTCCATACTCGCGATCCATTCCTCTTGCAGAAATCCCACTTCCTGTTCGAAGCCTCCATCCCGTCAAAGCTCCAACGGTCGAACCTCCGGAACTCCACCTTCTGAAATCCACGACCAACCCTGCCGACCCGATCAGAACCCTACCTTGGCGAACTCCACCACTCGATCCGACGCCCTGCTCCTGAATCCGACTCTGACCGACCGTTCCCTCTTGCCGCAAGCATCTCCCAAATCCTCAACCCGCCGATCTCCCTCCACTGTGCCGCCACCATGTCCGAAGTAAGCCGAACCCTAGTCCTAACGTGCGACCGGCTCTAGTCTTCCCTCCGCCTCCTCCAGCGACGTTCCCCTCCTGTTGATTGGGAGTTACGACATTTGGATCAGAAGCAACAATAAGAGCTCGCGTGCTGTGAAGGTAACCTTCCCCCAGTCACGCACTCCTTCGGCCTAATCCCGTAGATTAACCGAGTCGAAAGGGGGAGAGGGCTTATTTTAATCAATTAATTATATTAGTTATAATTAATTAAATAATTAATTATTAATTATGATGATTAGAATTAATTATAATTAAATATTATTAATTATTATTAATTATATTTAACTTTTTATTATCATTAATTATTAATAATTATTATTGATTATAATTGGCATGACTAATTATAATTAATTATAATCAATAGATTAATTATAATTGAATAGTTAATTATCATTAATTTTAATTAATTATTTAATTATTTTTATTTATAATTTATCATAATTAAATAACATTAATTATAATTAACTTTAATTAATATATTAATTATAATTAAATGATTAATTATCATTAATTAAAAAAAAAGAAGAAAGAGAAATGCTCCTCCCTTGCCTCGATCCTCGTGCCACGAACCACCGCCGGTCGTCAAGGTATAACCCTCCAACCCTAAAACTCCGAGAGCCCGCCTCGAGGCTCGCAGCCCGACAAAACGACCACCTATACACGCTTTTCTTAGCGTAGTGGGAGGAAGTGCGTCGCGAGGCTTGCAACGAATCGGGTAATCACTTCGAGAGCTCATTTCGTCGTTCGCGATGCACCGGCAAACCGCCTATACACGCTTTTCGTAGCGTGGTGGGAAGGGAACCCGGTGCGGCGCCTACGACGAAGTGGGTGATCACCTAAAATCTCTTTTTCGGCATTCGCGGCGCGCCGGCAAACCGCCTATACACGCTTTTCGTAGCGTGGTGGGATGGAAAGTCAGTGCGGCGCCTATGGCGAGAAGGGGATATTCATAAGTACCCGCTCGCGGGGAAATAATTGTGTTTTTTCAAACAGGTGTTGTCGAAGACCCATACACGCTTTTCGTAGCATGGTGGGGGATTGAAGACTTTACACGGCCGCGGTGTCCTCGAAAGAGGGCACCTACCATACATACTTTTCTTAGCGTGGTGGGAAAGGCCCAGTTTTCTCGTAGTTTCCCCTAAACGGGGGAGACGCCGGGAGGCTGTCGAAATTTCGGGTGAACAGAAGACCTGACTTGAACAATATTTAGACAATAGAGGACCCGGACTTGAACTCGAACTTAAGTGAACTTTAATAT
The DNA here is from genome assembly GCA_019925795.1 of Dendrobium chrysotoxum. Taxonomy (NCBI): domain Eukaryota; kingdom Viridiplantae; phylum Streptophyta; class Magnoliopsida; order Asparagales; family Orchidaceae; genus Dendrobium; species Dendrobium chrysotoxum. The sequence continues at coordinate 45,503,907 of CM034301.1, forward strand.
AACTTGAGAAGAAATCAAATCAAGCTCAAAATCAGATGATGTTGAATAGCGAGAGACTCAAATCTGGACTTTAACTTGAACCAAATAATAAGGATTTGAACTCAAGTCAACAAGCAAACAGGGGACTCGAACCAGAACAGGACTTGATTTGGACCACAGAGAACAAAGCTTAAAGCACTAAATCATGCTCAAATCAATGAAATGGACCCATATGTCATTAAGTGATAGACAAGCAAAAGCAACGATGTTCTTGTAATCGATACCAAAATGCAAATAAAGGGACCTTCATTGAATGCAACAGTTTATTGATGAAATCACATAACAAGATTATGATGTATGCGATGCATCGTCTACAGTCCAAGAAATGCTAGAAGCAACTATATGAAGTATGATCTGCCAGCAGTTAAGGTGTAATGTTTACACAAACCTTGCAAGGAGATGAAAAGAAAACCCTCGCAATCAGTGATAGCAGACATATTGCAGAAGTAATAAATCATCTGCGAGCACAAATATGCATGTGGGATATCATCTAAGGGCAAGGATGGTATATTAACAATATTCCTACAAACTGCATGACAAGGGGGGCAGTGAGCAGAGCAAGAACCTACAACTAACACTGATCAACATACAAGTGACTAGAATAGTCCCTTACGAATATGAGAACGAGGTGTAATGAACAATACTTTGTGTCATGCAAGAAGTTACGATAATCCTTACAAACGACGGTTCTCTTGCCAACATGTTCAGTGTAATATACAATGAATATTAGGACACTCCTACAATCAGTAATAATCCAGTGTTCAACAAATACATCGACCCCTTTTGTAACTGGAAGCAAATGATATGCAATGAACGAAAGTACCTATGAGCCTTATACAAAAGACCCGAGCAAAATGCCAAATGACTACGTCAAGGACAAGCATCCACGGGCCGCTGTAGAAGACATGTAGTACACCCAATGTGTCGTCCACAAGCAAAGTGCAAAGTGACTACATCAAATGCAAATGCATACGAGTTGCTATAGGAAGTTCATTGTGCATACAATAGATTATCTATGAGTAAATATAGAAGATCTGCAATACATACAATCTCTCTACGAGTACAGATGTATGTAAAACATGTCACTCGTGGGTAGATGCAGAAAGACTTCAGTAAATGCAGTATCATGAAGTCAATTCTAATCTATGAATGAAAATATCTACATGCCTACCAGCAACAGTTGGGGAGATCGTACGACGCCACGCCACCGGATCCGCAACTTTCATGCAAGCGGACAGAAGGCGTGTACAAATATTTCAAGAATACCCCCGCACATGTGCACCTTAATTTGTATACACATAGGAACACAAAAGGGGTATACAGTCATAACCCGCATGGGCCCCGGCGAGCGTGTTATTTGTATACACGTGATGTCTAGGGATGCTGCGCGGGTCAATAGATGAATTCCAGTTCGAGCCCGATCCTCCTACACGGGTAGATAGGAGTCGACACGGCTCGAACTATTAAATAAATATACGGTCACGAGATCGACCGAGATATTTGTTTTATACGTTCATATTAGGTCTTCAAGGCCTACAATCAAGAGAATTCACTTACAAAGGCATAAAGCCTACGAAACCCGATCCTCTGTCAGTCACTAGACAGAGTCGACAAGGTTCAAAACACAAAAATATGAATGACCCCATACCCCGATGATGGCCGTGTTGAATGAAAATATCAACCGGAGGGGTCCATTTCAAATATTTCAAAATACCACCCAAATATCCAAAACTCCAAAACTCAACAAAAATTCTCAAAATCCAAAATCTCCAAAAATGTTAAGAATCCCAAAAGTCTATAATATTTGAAATTGAAACTAAACCATTAAACACTCAAAGCATGAAATCCATCCACCCCCCGCAACAGTTTGCCGAGGTGGATAAATTGAAAATTTACTTCAGCTCACAAAGAGCTAATGCCTGGTCGAAAATATCACTAGGATCCATTCTCAAATAATCTCCTGCCAGCAAGGACGTGGTACGAGTCCTCTAACTGGCAGTTTCGCCGCCAAATGACACTGCAGGATAAACGGTTATGACTCGGGGCCCTCTGAACCAGGTGGTCGCCGCCAAATGGCACCATTATATTATGGTTATGGCCAGAGCCCGTATGCTCCCCAATGGCATCAAATCCTTGAGATATGAATCAATAGGATATAATCGATAGGGCACAAAGCCCTCTGTCAGCTAAGGTGGATTCAAATTTATCCCCTTAGACAAATATTCACCCCAGGTCTACAAGGTACCCTTGGACGAAGCAACCCATGGCTGCCGACAAGGATCCTTCTGTCAGGTTGGGTCGACTACCTCCTCTGACTAAGTAGACCAGGGAACACGATGGCCCGGGATGATGGAACCATGGGATCTTGATCGGGTCTATCATCCATTCCCCCACCATCTGCTTTAAGTGCAAGATGGTGACATTTCTATTTTTAAATATCAAATCTTCCAAACTCTCCAATTTCTAAACCCATGCTGCTACTATATGCCAGATGCACGTATATCTACGTATCTGATCGACGATTAGCCTTAATCGAAAGTTCTCTCTCGTTACTGGGAGGGGTAATTAACTATAGGGGCTTGCGCCTATAGGAAACCAGAACTCAGATCATAAAGTCCTCGTAAAATGAGGGCGAAATCTCTGGGTAGTGTCTTATCTACAAACCCATCTGCCTTCCAAAATTTACCCCGGAACTTAATTCGTTAAAACTCCCCCTCAAGAAAAATGCAACAGCGGGCGGCGGCCGGGGCCGAATTTTCGGAGCCCACATGCTGCAACTGAATTTTACTAATATTCAGGCTTAGTTTACAGATGTTTAAGTATGCAAATCATTAGATATACTAATACCACTGTAAAGTGTCTAAGATGTCTAAGTATGCAAATCGTTACAAACAGTAAACACCATTGTCAAGTGTCAAAGTGTAAATTGGAATGCTAAAACCAGAAGAATAACAGCAGTAACTCCATGCGTGCATAATTACATAACCCCATAACTACAGTAAAATATAAGAGGAAACCAAGCTGGAACATGTTAAAACCCTAAACTTTATGAATGAGAAAAGATACAAACTGTTGCCATTCTCTTCTTGTCTACATATTGTGGAAACTCCGAGACAGATAAAATGAAATAAGGGTTTAACCATTTAGACCTTTACGGTCATCGACCTAGGGTTACAGGTTGACAACCTCCATTCTCCAACAACAACTCAACAAGAATATAAGATATCAAATATAGCATTACACTACTATCTGCAACTGTTAGAATGTAAAAGCCTAAACTTCAGAAACCAAAATATTAAAACCCTAAACTCCAAAAACTTTTCACATAGTCACACATTCACTTTCACATCCTAAAATCCAAATGGCCAAATTGAAAAAATCGATCAAAAGATAAAAACCCGAATTGAAAAGCTTATAGAGAACTAAATAGAAATATGGAATATTACAACACAAGAAGGGAGGAGGTCCAGAGAAGAGATTCAGGGAACTTGCAATAGGAAATCGAGAAAGGTAAGGGGAAACCGAAAGCACGAGAACGCTAGATTCCAGAAGGCCTAGCGACTCTAGCCGTCAAGACACTAGCGTTCAAAGAGAGTAGAAAAAAAAAAACCCTAGGTGAATATGTTATGATACACAGGGTGACTGAGCCGCGCGCCCCTGGGGAGGGGGGTGCGCTACTTTTTTTTTTCACGGGTCAATCGGGTTAATCCCGGGTTGTTGGGTTAACTCGACCCTGACCCGCGCTATAAATAGGTCCAAAATTTGGACTCAAACCGTTTCTTTTTCAGGTTGACTTGAACCCGAATTTTTCGGGTCGAGTCACTTATTGACACCCCTACTAAGTCATTCCAAATTTTAATTTTATACATATATTCAAACCTATTTGATGAGTATAAGCATTTATAATATTAATAATCTTAGCATCAACAATAATCTTTGAAGATGTAATTCTATCTGCAATTCTATTAGTTTTTACAACATTATCCTTTAAACTCTTATTTATAATTACACCTCCACAATTTCTAGTATGACTCCTATCGAAATATCATAGTTTAAATCCTAAACTATTAATCTCCTTAGCCTTCTCTCAAACAAATTTAGTTTCCTGCATGCATAGAATATTTATCTTCCTATGAATCATAATATTTATTAATTCCATTAATTTTTGCTTGTAAGGGAACCTATATTTCAAGTTCCTATCCTAATTCCAGTTGCACGGACTAGCTTTTTTGCCCACATCTATCTATAATGTGGGAACCTTTGCCTATTTAACACTGCACCCGGGTATCGGTGCAGTGGCCTTTGCACACTTCTCGCTGTATTCAGGCTATATAATGTGTCGCTTCTAGGGAGAGCCCTAACATTAACACAATGTATTAAGAGATTCATGTCATGATTATTCGACAAATTTTACGCTAGCTATTGACTACCTAACTCAACCATTCATTTTTCTCATCCAGGATTTGAGTTTAGATTATCACCAACTGATTTTTTTCCTATTGAATAGTTACACATGAATTGTTTTTGTCAAAAATAAAAATTATACATTTCTTTCTTTTTCAAATTTGAACAGAAAAGAGGAAATATTAAATCACTTACACTTTTCCTTTCGTCGGAAATAGAGACTCAAAAACTCATTTTTCTTCTTCCTCTTGCGGAGCATAGATCCTTCGACAAACCTCAACAGTAAACAAACCTGATTTATATGGTCAATAAATCATTAATTGATACTTAAGATATGTTTTGCTATTTAGGTATGTATTAATAAATTAAAATGTTTAATTTAAGAAGGTTATATATTAATAAAGAATTATGATAAAAATCGAATTTAATAGAAGCCATTTAACTAATCAGTATCACAATGTTCTTACCAGGAAGTTATAAGTCTTACAATACTCTGGATAACAATCTTAGTGGTGATTTTAGCGAAATTTTTTTTATTCGACTCGATAACACATCTCAATATAAGGTAACAAAGCACAACACAACAGACAACAATATTGCCAAACATCACCATAGTTTCCTAGTTACCTTGAGCAATTTTTTTATTATGGTTCTACAGGTTCATGTTTTATCGCAAATTCGGCATCAGAATCTTGTGTCCTTGGAAGGATTTTGCTACGAATCTAAGCAGCAGATTCTTGTGTATGAGTACCTTCCAAGTGGATCGTTGGCTGATAATCTGTATGGTATGCTTTTAGATCATGCTTTTTTGTGTTACAGTGCAAGAACTAAATATTTATCCGTAGTATTTCTATGGATTATTTTTCAGGTTCAAACAGTAAAAATGCAACACTCAATTGGGCCCGTAGATTGAAGATTGCCATGGATGCAGCCAAAGGTACTATCTATACATAACTTCTAGCTAATTGTCCACGTTGTTAAATTCAATACGTATGACTACATGTTATAAGTGACGAGATGAACTTTAGATCCATGCTATGAAATTATTTCAGGTATACATTAAATGGTTTCAACCATGATAATAAGCAATTTTTATGTGGCGAAACAGCAACATGTGTTAATGAAGCTATGCCAAAAATTAGATTAAAGTTGCAAAGTTTAGAGCTTCTGCATCTTACGTACTAACTAATTAACTATTAGCAAAGTTTAGCACATCTTATTATGTTTATTGAATAAAAAAAATGATGATGATGAATGGAATGAATAATACAATTTATTCATGCAATTGCTACATAACTATTATCAATCCTTAACACAGTCATACAATAATTGTAATATAGCTATACACAACATTGAGCAATAGTAATTTGGTTGCAAATGACAGTTATTTGTCCAAGAAAACTTCATGTATCAACATTCTCTATGACTGCAAACAATTATATATGATAGTTATTTATTTATATGAATAACTTCAAGCTCCAAGTGATGACAGAATATGAGAACAAGTTAAAGTGTTCAGTTCAAGCTTCTGTTCAATGCTAATAGAAATAATACTTCACATTATATATATACTTTGTAGTTATATAATGGGAATTATGCTTTACCGCTGTTCAATGCTAATAGCTCAGGATATATTCAATATACATAATTGCAAAGCATTTTAGATGCCGAGAAGAGGATAAAAATGATTTCAGCACGTAACTGCCACGTTCACACATCGTCAAAGTGACCCTCATCGTTGGAACAACTGCTCCCTTAGGCGTTATAAAAAACGAAGGAACGAGAGTCACTTACTGACAGAAACAGAGGGAATTGGGCTTTCTGTTTTTTCGGCTCTATAGCTTTTTGGTTCTAAGGCTCCCTGTCTTTTACACAAGCAAGGTTGGGCACTCAAATCTCCAACCCACAAAATGATTTTCAAAGTCGAAGTCCTGTAGTCGTTCGACGGGCCACACGAACCCTTCCGAAATCCACCTGCTGTCGGTCTCCTCCCTCACGCAAGCGAAGTCCGACCTAACAGACCAACTGCAGTCGCCGTCTGTCCGGTCTGTTTTCCCCATGCAGAAAGTCGGCCTCCACCCCCCTTGTTCGCCTCCATTAACCACGCTGAACCAAGTTCGGCATCCAACTCCGACGGCACCAAACCGTGCATCTTCTCCCTTCCGTTCGTAGGATCTCCAATTTCCACGTCACGAACGAGTCCTCCTCTAGCTATGCTCATGTCTCACGTGAATAAGCCCATATTCAAACAGATTTCTTGATTTTGTTTCTTGAAACAATTAGGGATAAAAGGGTATCTAATTATTATTAAATGTTATTATTGTTAATAATAGTTATTATTATTATATTTAATAATTGATAAAAGATTATTATTATTATAATTATCAAAAGAGAGGCAAGAAACATTGTAATCAGCAATCGAAGGAAGTCTCGGGGTTGATTCAGTCCCCCGAAGTCTTCGGTTGTCGATCTGATCCGGCCAAATTGATTGAAGACTTGAAGGTCATTTCCGGGGTCTATTCGCTCCCCCGAAGTCTTCAACATTGATTTGATCCGGTTGAGTCAAACCAAAAGGGCAAGTGCCCTCCCCTAATCTCCCCTCATGGGGAGGGGAAGCAGGTAGGTTGCCGAAATTTTGCCAGAAAACTATTGGACTTGCAAATTTCGAGCTCTGATTAACCTATCCATAATTGATTAAAATTCTCAATCTAAAACTCTAACTTAATTGGTTTAACAGATTAATGAATTAAGCAACCAATTAATTAAACAATTGACTAAATAAAATTTAATCAAACTTTAATCGAAGTTAAAATCTTTTAAGTTTGAAATTTAAAATTAATTAAAATTTTTAAAAATGTAACTAATTTAAATATTAACCAATCAACGAAATTAAAATCACAAACTTAAAAAAATATAATTAATTAACAAGCTTTAATTAAACTAATTTTAGTTAAAATTAGATTCATTTAATTAATAAAACCAATTTATTGAATTCAAAATTTACAACTTAATTAAATTAAGTAATAGAAATCTAAGTCATTAAATAATTAATTTTGAAATTAATCAATTAATGTGAGATTTAAATAAAAACCCAAATTTAATTAAAGAAACATTCAATTTAATTAAATTAATGAGAGATTAAATTTAATTAATAATATAAGTAAATAACTTTAAAAATAACATTTAAAATTTAAACAAATCAAAATCAAACTAAGCAATTCATTTTAATTTAAAATTTAAATCAAATTAATTGAGCAATCAATTTAAATAATTAAATAATTTTAAAATACAATTAATGATCCGAGCAATTGATTTTAAATTAAAAATTAACTTCAATTAAAAATTCATTTAATTAATTAATATAATTAATTATTGCAATTAAATTAAAATTAAATAAAATGCAATACAGATCAATGTTTACACTAAGCGACTCTGTACAACTCACACTAAAACTCAACTTCTAAAAAAGCTAACCAAAGCACAAAACAGAAAGAAAAGCTTCAAAATTCCTAATTTAAATCCAGCTCTTGGGAAGCTCCAAACCCCTAGTGAGCTCCAGCTCTTGGCAAAGATTGCAACTGCAAGCTCCAGCCCCTGCAACTGCAAGCTCCAGCCCCTGCAATTGCAACCACCTGTGAACTCTCCAGTTATTGTAACTGTTGGTCACAAGCACCTACAAACAAGTAAACAAAAGTCAGCACATAATAAATAAAATTAATGCTGGAAAGAGTAAAACAAAATTAGGCAGAACTAGTGCTGAAAAGTAAAACTAGCAAGTAAAGCTAACTACTGTAGACATAACAAAGTGCTGGAAAGCGGGTAAAGAACAAACAACAGTGCTAAAGTAGAGTGACAAACTACTGTAGTAGAAAAAAAAGCCGTAAGTCTGACTTTTTACGGGAGAATGTCTAGGTAATAACATAACCCTAGACCCCTCTAACAGGCATCCTAGTCTATAGGGCTATATTGTAAGTCCCACTATACAGCCACTTAGCCTATAGGGCTAGGTCGTAAGACCCATCGTCAGACTACTTCTAAATTCAGAAGCATAAGACCTACCTGAACATCCAAAATTATTGGGCATCTTAACCTATAGGGATAAATTGTAAGACCCGCTATACCGACAACTTCTAATAGACGCCGTAAGTTCGACTTTTGAGGAAAATTTTTAGGTAATAACATAATCCTAGACCCCTCACACGGACATCCTAGTCTATACAGCTAGGTTATAAGCCCCACCATACGGGCCACTTAGCTTACTGGGCTAGGTCATAAGACTCGTCGTCAAGCAACTTCTAAATTCAGAAGCCGTAAGACCTATCGAAACATCCAAAAATCATTGGGCATCTTAGTCTATAGGGCGAAGTTGTAAGACCCACTATTTGGGACACCTCTAATAGAGGCTGTAAGACCCGTTATTAGGGCTACTTTCAAATGAAAGCCGTAAGCCCCTACCAAAATTCAAACTACGAGCAACTCCTAAACAGGGTCATAATGCCCAACCCAAATCTAAACTATGAGCAATTTCTAAATGAAGCCATAAGTCCCTACCCAAATTAAATAATATATATATATATAATCCACCTCAGTTTACTCCGGATCCCTGAGAGGAGGCAACCCATGACTGCTAATTAGATTCCTTGGACACTACAATCTATGGTCGTTAGTATTAGTAGACTGAATCCTACGGTATTCTTGGGATGACGGTACCATTGGATCTTGATCGGCTCTATCTTCACCCCCCACAACCGGGTTTAGAATATGCACACACTGTTGCACACACATCTGCACTTCATGCACAGACTAAATATATTTTATATTTAATCGAGAGTGCTCTTTTAATACGTTAGAAGGAGTAATTAACTATGAGGGCTTGCGCTTTAGGAAGTAGGACCCAGATCTAAATAAACCCTCTATTCTCAGGGAAAAACTGGTTAAATGTTAAATCCAATCTATCTTTAGGAAGATAAGGACCTTAAGCTTGTGAGAGCGAGGTTCGTGCCTATTCTTTCCTGAGCGAACAATGCTAAATGATCCTTTTTCATATGACAAGCTTTTTACTTCCTGCGAGACAATATGAATGAGAATTCACTATTATTTTATGCCCAAAAAGGAACTATGATTTATCTGAGGCCATTAAAGGCCCGTTTCTAAAATCACTGCATAAAAGGCCCTTTTTGACGTATTTAATAATGGCTTGTTAGGTAGCACTTGTAACATTGGAAGGATATTATATTGAAAGATGTGTTTTATTATCCTTATAATTGAGGTTATTATTCTCTATTATTTATGTCTTTCGACCCATCATATTGGGTTAATAATACACAAAAATTCCCCTTATTTATTATCCTCTCGAGAGGTAAAAGGTAACATCCTGGTCATTCAATTCACTTATTGATCATTTATTCACTCGTTTCATGCCTTTGATTTATCTTTGTCAGCAATATTTTTTCCTAGGACATAAGAGTAATCATTGTAAAATTTTTATAGAAACAGACTACAAATATTGAAATGGATCCTTTTCTCAGTTGTCATATCTGAGATTTAGTTGTTCATCCTCTTGTGGTTAAACCAATTGTCTATTGGTGGGTCTTCATTGTCAAATTTCATCCTGATTGATTAATTGTTTGCTGAAAAGTACAATTGTTTGCCTAAAGAGTTCATCTAGCTCCATGGATAGACTATTTTGACACATCCTCTCCAGCTGCATGACTAAATTTTGTTAGAATTATTTTACCTGTGGCCATCAATCAAGGTTGAACTTTGCTTCAAATAGATATAAACAAGGCCTTATATTTTTATGACTTGCGAGATGTTTATATGGAGGAAGCTCCCAATTATTTATAGAAAATGTTTATCTACTCAAGAATATTATTTATTGCCTTGAATAGTCATTGAGATTAGTTTGATAAATTGTGCAAAGTCTTGGTTGAGATTAGTCTTCAAAACAATACTATTGATCACTCTATCTTTATTAAGCATGCTTATGCTGGTTCCATCATATTAGTTGTTTATGTTGACAACATCTTACTCACTGGAAGTGATCTTCATGCATCTTAAGGTGAAGCTCCACTTGCAAATTAGTTTGCTATAATAAAAATGTGGGTATCCCTTATCCAAATAAAGTATGTTAACTAATTTTCTTGAAGAAATGAGTTTTATTGGTTGTATGCCCATTGATACGTTTATGGAGATTGAGACACATTTGATGATGAAAAGCCTCTTGATGATTAATCTTAATATCAAATATTAGTTGGTAAGCTGATTTAAATGATTGTCACCAGGCATGAAATCTCATTTGTCATTGTAATGCTTATCCAACACATGCAAAATTCACAAAAGAAGTATTGAGAAGCTGTTATGGATCTTCTGATGTATCTTTAAGGCCTCCACAAAAAGGATTGCTATATGGTAAATCTGAGCATATGAATATTGAAACATTATTTGCTGAAGATAGGAAGTCAATCTTAAGATATTACGTTTTTATTGGTGAAAAACTAATCACTTTGAGAAATAAGAAATAGATTGTTATAGCTAGATCGAGTGTTGAAGCTAAATACAAAGCTATTGTTCATTCTGCATGTGAAATGATGGGGCTAAAACTCTTTTACTAGATTTTGATTTTTGTATTCTCTGTGATTATAAAGTGACAATTAGACCACCATCTACATTGACAACAATCTTATTTTTCATGGCCGAATTATACATATTGAAATATATTATCATTTTCCCAAAAAAATTGTTGTTCATCATATCTCATATTCAGGTCAAATGGGGGATATCTTTACCAGATCTCTAGGATACCTTTTTCTTGTTTATATAGCAAGCTACATGTAATAAATATTCATGCTCTAACTTGAGGGTGAGTGTTTACATGTGTAATAATATTGACTTATTAGGTACCTAATATTGAAAAGAGATTATATTAATAAGATATGTTTTAATATCTTTTTAATAGGGAGCATTATTCCCTTTTATTTGTTTTCTTATTGTATTCTCATGTATGACTCTTTATAGGTTCAATATATTTAGTCAAGACACAAGAATAAACAAAAATCCTCTTTATTCTCATCAACCTTTTTTTTCCTTTAGTTATAGAAATTGATGTTTTTTAGCCGACATTAGCAATTTTATACTAAGAGAAAAAACCTTGACATGTACAAAGTTTATGATTTACATCTGAATTGAATTCATGATTCTCCTCCGCCTTGATGCTTTGGAATTTGGAATGTAGAAGAGCATTGACAAACAGGTTGTATAAAGCTAAATTGATTTGTAAATTATGTATAATTAACAAAATACCCTATGTTGTGAACTTTTTGAGTGACTTATACACGAAAATGAAACTTGGATGTTTAGATTGTGAATTGTGAAACATTTATCAATATGAAAGTCTTTGGAGGATGAAATGATTAGTTTGGTATTTGTCCAATTATAGAACTTGTTACATATAAACTACTTTATCACATAAATTTATTACATGATCTATGGAGAATTTTTCTATCTTCAATAAATTAAAAATATTTTTTGATCGAGTAAGATGTAGAAAATATATATTATCTTGATGAACAAAATATGATTTTGCTATAAACTCAATAGCAATGTTGATCTCCATAGGATAAAACAAAAAAGAAGGGATAAAAAAATTTGTTTAAATCATTACCTGTGGAAGCCCATACCTGAATCCTGCTAAAATGATGCGTATGCAGCCTCTGCTTTAGTGTCGCATCCTACGACTCTGCAAGCGGCGCAGAAGTTGTCTTCTCACGCGTGCTTGGATACAGACTCTATCCCGCGCATACTCTCGCTCTCGCTATTAAAGTAGAGGCAAGTGAAGAGCTCGGTTCGGCTTTCCCACACGACCCCGTCTCTACTTCCGATCTTCTGCTCCAGTCGCAAAGCACAAACCGCGGTAGCTAGAGATCGATTCCGACCACAAGCTCTGATCTTCATTTCCATTCTTCCACTTCTTCCTCTCCCTATCTGAAACCCATGCCTACGACCTCCAACCTCCATACCACAAGCAGGCCATTCACCTCCCGACCTCACTCCCACAATCTCTGCAGTCTGACTTTGGTCCTCACCCGACCACGGGACATCTTCAAGCTCCACTAGAGCCGCTCGACCCTGCAGCCATCACCGACCTTCTCCAGCCCTAACTGATTCCCTGCAGTGTTTGTGAGCTGCAGCCGACCCCAACTCATCAGCCAAATCCCGATCTCCTCTCTTTCCTGCGACCAAGACTCGACTCCACCTCACGACCTGCTCTTCCCAATCGAACCAGTCCACTTCAACTAAAGTCGACGTGGACCCAGCTCCCCTTGCCGACTAAATTCAATCAACATTCAAATGCCCTAATCTCAGCGGTCGAACCTCACTTAACCTCAACCCGAGCCTTCGACCTCCGACATCGACTCCTCCTTCTAATTCCCCTCACAGACAGAAGAAATACCTCACTGTCGATTGAGCTCTTACATTTGTCTTACTCGACCGATCTCCCTCACAGGATAGGGTATATTAGGATTTAATTTATTGTATTAATTTTAAAACTATTAAGATTAGCCTTATGATTATTATTTTAATCTTTTTGTTATGTGTGTGTGTGTGTGTGTGTGTGTGTGTGTGCAAGAAAAAGAAAAAGAAAGAGACAAAAAAGAAGAAAAATAAAGAAGAAGAGAAAAAGAGAAGTTTTGTGCATTTTCAGCGCCAACTCCGCCACGGCAAGTATAATCTCCCTAAACTTAAGAAAACCTGTTTCAACACCTGCAACGCAATGAACAACCACCAATGCGAGCTTGAGATCAGGGCTATGCTCGCAACGAGGCGGGTAATCTCCTAAAGTCTTGTTTTCGGTGTTTGCAGCGCGCCAAGGGATCTCTCATGCACGCTTTTCTTAGCGTGGTGGGAGAGAACTTGGTGTGGCGCTTACGGCGAGGCGGGCAATCCTTGTGCGCGTTTTTCTTAGCACGGCGGGGCAAACATATAGGTACTCGGACGAACCTCAATGCCGTCGGGGAAAAAATTGCTTTTTTAAACAGGTGCTTTTCAAAGACCCATGCACGCCTTTCTTGGCGTGGTGGAGGATGAAGACTACGGCCGCGGTGTCCCCCGGCACCGACCGTGCACGTCTTTCTTGACGTGGTGGGCATATTATGACTTCTATAGTTTCCCATAAACAAGGGAGACGCCGGGAGGTTGCCAAAATTTTGTCTGAAAACGATAAGGACTTGAACAAGCAATGGACTTTATTTGGACAGCAGGGAATCTATTTTGAACTCAAGTGGACACTGAACAATTGACATTAAAAACTTAAACTCAAAGTTGAATCGAACTTTAATTTGGCAAATACATAATAAAGTTTAAAAGTAAAAAATCCTAAGTGATGAGTCAAAAGTTTCAAATAAACACCAACATTTAATGCAAGTGAAGGACTCATGGTGGAAGATTTTTCAGATACAATTAAAGCTATCAATTGATGAAAATCAACAAGCAATGAATCATTAATCATGGTATATTTGGAAGACTTGAAGTAAATGCAACTTGCATATAGCCAGTGTCTCCAAATCGCAATTAATGGCAGTTTAAGTTCAAGAAAATATACTAATGCTCATGGCAAACAAAGAACCCAATGTCACTTATTTGTAAGCAAGTCATACAAAGTGCTGATGATTGAGTATGATGCATGTATCAATCACTCAAACCAACGGCAGTTCAAGTTCAAGAAAACATACTCATGCTTATGGCAAACAAAGAACCCAATGTCACTTATTTGTAAGCAAGTCATACAAATTGATGATGATTGAGTATGATGCGTGTATCAATCACTCAAACCAACATGTTGCCCTCCTGCAAACAAAAGAGATTAATGCACATGGTAGTGTGCTTGCAAGCCATTGCAAAGAACATTGAACACTGCTCGTTGTAATATGAAACCTCTAACAAGTGCTACAATGCATTCATGATAATTATGCCCATCAAAATGCAAATGTCAATTGATAATAATAGCGACATAACTACTCCTGCAATGAGTCATCAAGCAACATGGTGAATAATCAATGACGTACACAATGAATTGTCTAGAGGTAGATGATGATTTGCTAGCTAGCATATGTAACATAGTATGTCTACAAGTAAAGCAGTAGAATTATAAAAGAGAGAGTCTCTTTTCTACCGATGATGGCTTATTTGCAGATAAGTGCTTATTAGCTTACCTGCTAGCAATGACGGCTGATGTGGTTCATTTAAGAACGACGATTGAAGTGCTATGAGTATGGGAAAATCACATGTGGATATGAACATATATGCTAATTACAAATAAGAGCCAAAGACCCGTAGTAAATGCAGACATCTAAAGGCAATTATAAAATGCTTGTTATGCATACAATAGTTAACCTACAAGATAAAGAGGTGGTTGTAGAAATCTGATAGTGTATGCAGAGTTTCCATCGACAAACAACGATGTTGAGTGTACCACAAATATAACAGATCATTTATGAATACAAGCATATATGCAACATGTTGTCTATGGGCAATTGCAGAAGATTGTGACATCATGATGATTCACTCACGACCATGTACGAATAATTTAGTATGGGCAGAAATGAAAGGGGTAGGTTATGATGAAAGTACCCTGCTTATAATCAATGGTCTCCAGCTTGCAAATAAATACACCACTTTATTTATAAGTGGTGAGAGCGAACAAACTATAAATGTGATAAATTCCCCATACATACGCTCAAGAAATATGCAAATGAATATGATGAATGTGTTTGTAAGTAACGATGTTCCCTACAAACATATGCAAGCAGTGCGTAATAAATACCAGGATATTCATACATCCGACAACAATCAAATTGCTAGCAAATATGTTGGTCTCTTATAAGCATTGAAGAGCAATGTGTAATGAACATCAATGAACAAGAGAGGGGCAAGTGCAACTGAGGGTCCCATCAATCAGCTTGTATGTAAGGAGAGATGAATGCAATACATACGACAACACTTTTAACACGAAGGTAACACTAAGAATACAATAACTCGCTGATCGATGTATAAGAAGATTGTTGATGAGGATAGCACAGTCAGGAGTCAACATCAAATTGTTAATGAGCATAATGATTTGCACACAATCAATGATAGTGGAAATACTGCAGACCACAACAAATGCAACAAAGGGATACGAGCATACAAGCTCCCATGAGCTATTATAGAAGAGCCATTTAGGGCTGCAAACGAACCGAGCCGAGCCGAGTATGTGGGTGTTCATGTTTGAGTTCATTTAATATCAGCTTGTTCAAGTTTGGTTCATGTTTGTTCGAGCTTTATTGTTTGTGTTCATGTTTGGTTCATTTAAATTAATGAGTGTTCATGTTCGGTTCATGTTTAGTTCATGTTTGGTTCGTTTAGTGCTTATCGAGCTTTAAACAAACAAACATGAACGAGCTATAAACGAGCTCTACTTTTTGATGTTCATTAACTTAACAAACGAGCTTTATCGATCTTTCTAACAAACGATTATATCGAGCATGTTCGTGAACATATTTAACGAATTTTTTAAAATTATCAAACAAACACGTTTATGAACATATCTATGAACAAACACATCTATAATAAAAATAATTGTCTATGTAAAATGAAAAAAAACATTAATCAATATGAATATATTTTTAAATGAAGCTTATCTGTTGCATTTATATTATTTATATTTATTAATTCTAGAATTGAGCTTTTATCGAGCTTGTTCACGAGCTTCAAATAATATTGTTCGCGAACATAAATGAGCCGAACGCATTAGTGTTCAAGTTTGTTTATTTAAGAATTGAGTATTTAAAATATTGTTCAAGTTTATTTGTTTAGTTAATTAAACGATTACAAACGAGCTTTAATCGAACCGAACAACGAGTAGCTCGTCGAATGCTTGGTTTGCTTGCAGCCCTAGTTGTACACCCAATAGGCTGTCCACAAGCAAAATATAAGATGACTCAACAATTATAAATTCCTACGTGCCATTGTAGGAAGCCCGTTATACATTCAATCTGTCGTATGTGGGCAAATGTGAAAGAAATATAGTAAATGCAAGTGCTCATAAGTTGTTGCAGGAGGTCCGCCGTACATACTAGATGTTGCCTACGTGCAAGTGTGGAGGAACAGTAGCAAATACAAATGCCCACGGGCAATGCTAGAAAATTTGCATGCAAAGCAACTTGCCTGCAGAAAGAAGCATCAAACCTATGACGAATACAATCGTCAATAAGAGATAACAGTAGATTTATTAGTGCACAATAATCCACTTGCAAAAAGCAACCAGTAGTGCACAATAGTCTACCTGTATGCAATGGGTAAATGATCGTAGTACGACGCCACGCCACCGGATCTGCAACATGCATACAAGCGGACATAAGGCGTTTATGGGCTTCTACATAGAGCATTGCGCACATTCAACTGACAGTTCACATAACTGATCAATATAAAATATTTCAAAAATGCCCCCATACGTGCATTACAATATGTATACACATAAACATAAAAAAGTGCATGTACAATCAAACACCCGCATGGGCCCCGGTGAGCGTATTATGCATACACACGTGACGTCTAGGGATGCTGCGCGGGACAATAAATAAATCACAGTTCGAGCCCGATCCTTCTATATGGATAAATAAGAGTCGACACGGCTCAAATTATCAAATAGATATACAGTCAATGTGTTGCTCGGAATATTTGTTTTATACGTTCATATTATGCCTTCAAGGTCTATTACAAAAGAAATTTATCTAGTAAAATCATACACCTGCATGGGCCCCAGTGAGTGTGTTATGGATACACACGTAACGTCTAGGGATGCTGTGCGGGTCAAAAGGTAAATTCAATTTTGAGCCCGATCCTTCTATGTGACGGGGTAGGACTCGGCACGGCTTAAACCATTAAACAAATATACGGTCGCGATATCGACCAAAATATTTGTTTAATACGTTCATATTAGGCCTTTAAGGCCCATAACCAAGAAACTTCATTGACAAAAGCATAACGCCTACAAAACCCGATCCTTTGTCGGTAAGTTGACAAAGTCGATAGGGTTTAGTCAATAAAGTGCAATTGCCCATGAATATCCCAATGATGGCCGTGTTGAATGTAGATCTCAACCGGAGGGGTCAATTCCAAAAATTCAAAATTTCACCCAAATGCCCAAAAATTCAAAATTCCAAAAATACCAAAGTTTAAAATATTTAAAAATGAAATCAATAATTAAAACACTTAAATTAAAACCCATCCACCCTCCGCAACGGTTTGCCTATGTGGACAAATTTGAAAATATACTTCAGCTCACAAAGAGCTAGTGTCTGGTCGAGAATATCACTAGAATCCATTTTCAAATAATCTCATACCAGCAAGGATGTGACACGTGTCCTCTTACCGGCGGTTTTGCTGCCAAATGGCGCTGCATGTAAACGGTTATGACCGGGGCCCTCTGAACCGAGTGATTTGCCGCCAAATTGTACCATTACATTACGATTATGGCCAAAGCTTGTATGCTCTTTAATGACATCAAATCCTTGAGATATGAATCAATATGATATAATTGATAGGGCACAAAGCTCTCTGTCAGCTAAGGTGGATTTAAATTTGTCATCTTAGGTAAATACTCATCCCAGGTCTACAAGGTACCCTTGGACGAAGTAACCCATGGATGTCGACAAGGATCCTTCTATCAGGTTGGGTTGACTACCTCCTCTGACTAAGTAGACCAGGGACCATGATGGCCCTGGATAATGGAACCATGGGATCTTGATTGGGTCTATCATCAATTCCCCCACCATCCGCTTTAAGTGCAAGATGGTTAAATTTCTATTTTAAATATCAAATTTTCAATCACCCAAACCCATGCTGCTACTATATGCCAGATTACACATATTTTTACGCATCTGATTGACGACTAGCCTTAATCGAAAGTTCTCTCTCCTTACCGGGATGGGTAATTAACTATAGGGGCTTGCGCCTATAGGAAAGTAGAACTCAGATCATAAAAGTCCTCGCAAAATGAGGGCAAAATCTCTGGGTAGTGTCTTATCTACAATCCCAATCTGCCTTCCCAAAATTTACCCATGAACTTAATCCGTTAAAGCTCCCCTGAAAAGCAACGGGGTGGCCGGGGCCAAATTTTCGGAGTCCACAAGCAAAATTTATTATTTTTTGTATGCTTAGAGATTTTTTTCTGCATAATATATTTGATTGAATATAATTTATTTTATTTTTGGGTACAACTTCCTCATATGAGTAAGCTCCTATAATTAATTATATTTAAGGATATTTATCCTTTTTAGAAATTTTTTTATTAAAATAGTGATTTACATTTGTTTACCAAGACATTGTTTAACATTTTATATGATTTTTAAGAAATTCATTTTAAAGATTTGGCCTTCAGAATTTCAAGGATAATTGGATTTTGGATCAACATAGAATTAATTTTTGAATGAAAGTCTAAGAAGAAAATAATGAATGCTTAATTCTGAAAAATTCAGAGATACCCAATACTATTCTACGTTAAATTTACATTTAGAAATTAAATTTATGTTAAAATTGATCCAATTATTTTCGTAAATTAGGGCATCTATTCCAACAACACAAGATCAAAGAAATGCTCAGGATCTAACTTATTTTATCGATTAAAGTTAGGGCTTCTATTCCAGCAACATAAGATTAAAATTGAATTGTCTGATCGTTTATCCATTAAAGTTTTCCAAGACAATTGATTTTATAAGCTTCTTTTCTTCAACATCTAACTTATTTTAAAGGATTGGAGCATTTACACAATGGAAGCAATCCACGGATCATTCACCGTGATATAAAGTGTAGCAACATTCTGTTAGATCTGGATATGAATGCAAAGGTTGCTGACTTTGGCCTATCAAGGCAAATTCCTCAACCTGAAATAACTCATGTAACCACTGCCATCAAGGGAACCGCGGGATATCTTGACCCTGAGTAAGAATCCAATTTCATGTTGCTTCTTTTTGCCTTAAAATTTAAAACCTTTGCTATAATAATCTTATCCTCGGTTCATAAACCTTTGTTAAACTTTTCTCGCTCTTACTTTTTTGATGCAGGTATTATGCCACTCAACAGCTAACTGAGAAAAGTGATGTCTACAGCTTTGGAGTTGTATTATTGGAGTTGATTTGTGGACGTGAACCCTTGAGTCATGCTGGTGCTCCTGATACTTATAATTTGGTGCTATGGGTACTCCCTAGTTTGAGCTCTTCTATATTACAAGATTCATAAATTGAAATTTATATTAAATCTTCTAAAAATCCTCTAAACTTCACCTTCACAGCCTTGGCGGATCATGCTCTTCACCCATAATTGGATTTTTGTGTTGGTGACGTAAGATTGCTTTTTAATAATTCATCAACATAATTAAAAGATCTTATGAGTGAATTTTGGTTTCAAGTAGAGAAGATAAATAAAAAAAAGACAAATGAAAAAATAGGAAAGTCAAGCAAAATCTCTGCTTTTACCAAGCTTGTGTAGTGTGGTATCAAATTATGCAAATCTTGGCAAGAGAAGATATTTGTTACAAATCTCCTTGTCTTTTCCTTTGTTTATTTTATTCTTCTCTACTTGAAACTAAGATTTGTGTACAAGATCCTGTTGACTGCAGACTGATAATAACCCACGATCCCCACGACCCAACTACCCGGCCAAACCGCTCCCTACAACCGCTCCTCACGACACAAAACAACGAAACTCTCCCCATACGCAGACATACGCTCTGAGGACAGGAAATCACAGACAAGGAGAAGTTTCAGAAGATACCTTCCGATCACCGTCGACCTCCGGTCCTTCTACACCGACGAAGCCCAGCCGAATCCGTCATGCCCTAGCCGTAGCGACTGCCTTCGATCGCTGAACTCCAACCTCCTGCTCCGGTCCCAACCAGTCGTCGATCTCCGTCGAGCAAACCGACTCCGTTCATCCCTCTCCGACCTTCTGCATCCGACACCGTCGTGCCCTAGATCCGGACGAGCCCGTTGCAAGCCGCCGGCTGACCCACCGCCGACCTGCCTCCGGCCGACCAGCCTCCGGCCGACCCGCCTCCAGCCGCCGCCGACCTGCTCCCGTGCGTGACTCCGGCTCCGCCTCCCTGGTCTTCGATCCGCTCGATCGGGCTATGCCCGATCCTTCCCTCTCTCTATTATATTATACATATATTATAATATGTATTATAATATAATATTTATTTTATAATACATATATATATATATATAATAAAATAAAAAAAAAAGAAAAAAGAGAGATAAAGAGAGAAGAGAGATAGAGAGGGAGAGAAATGAGAGTATTCTCAAATAGGGATCAGCAAATTTCAGTAATCATTAATCAACAACCAGTCGCCGGCAACTATTATCTGCGTCCAATCGTCTACAACTAATCCGCAACCAATCTTCGTCAATCAGAGCTTCTGAAGACAGATTCTCGGGCCCGACAACGCCTTGAAGCCCCCAGCCGTTGACTATCTTTCTGGCCGGGCGGACTTAAAAGGGAAAATGCCTCCTTACCTCCCGGTGCCGGAGAGGGGACGCCGGAAGGCTGCCGAAATCTTCTCAAAAATTCGGGACTTAGCCAAATTTTTGAGAAAATCGAAAAATGCTTAAATGATTATTTAATTTAAAAATAATTATAAATATTAATTAATTTGATAAAAAGAAAAGGGATCCTCAAATCAACAAATCTCCAGCAACCAACCATCATCAATTAGAAGCTTTTGAAGACCATTCTGAGGCCCGACAATGCCCCGAAGCCCTTGGCCGTTGACTATCTTTCCGGCCGGGCGGACTTGAAAGGGCAAATGCCCTCCTTACCTCCCGGCGCCAGGGAGGGGACGCTGGGAGGCTGCCGAAATTTTCAGTGAACAACAGGGGACTTGGACAGAAAATGAAAAAATTGATTTGAACATAATTCAAACATAAAATCAATTTTAAATTAAATTTGATTGAATAATGTTTGACATAAATTCGAATTGGACTCAAATTTGAGCTCAATTTAAAATTGAATTGACATGTGATAAATGGTGTATACAAATCAAGCTTCTCATCATAACGCTGCAATAATCCATTTGATTGTACATAAGTGAGTTAGAGTCAAAACTCAACTGATTGACAAGGATGTAAATCTTTCAATAGTTGACTCCAACTACAATTGATAAGGAAAAATGCAAGAAACGACATTTCATGTTCAACGAACATCCTTACAAGTGGATGGTCCTCCTCTTAGTTATATGTGTGACTTCCAATATCATGCCTCCAATTAAGAGTATGAAACATGTAATTTGAGGAGAAAGAGTTCAATTCGTTAAGATCTAAGATGGTTAAAGCTTCAAACCATTTCCTGCAACCCAAAGGCAAAATACAACACACTATAATTCACCTATAAATGGGAGCAGAGAATTTATAGTGCCCACTACAAGTATACTACAATTCACCTATGAGCAGGAATAAGGAATTCGTAGTGTCCATAACAACTAGCCTACAGGCAAAGATAAAGGGGCTTATATCAAACAAATTAAACCACCTATGGGAGAGGATAGGTGAACTTGTAGCTAGCAAAATAATTCTCCTACAAACAAGAACACAATCTCCTACCATCTATTAAGCAAATCTCCTCTAGGAATTGTGTCAAGTGATAATAAAGAAGACAAAATTCTTTGAAATGCCAAAATATATCTTTTCTGAGGCAAAATTCATCAATAGAAATGCCACCGGATCCACAATATGCGTACAAGCGGACAGAAGGCGTTCGTAAGCCCCTAAGTGAAATCTCGGGCAATTTTCTAAATGAAATCACTGGCACAATGGATCATATTTAAATATTTTAAAATTCCCTCTTATGTATTAAATATGATCCCTTAAACTGAAGTGCAAAATCCCTGCATGTGCTCCGGTCAACATTTTAAAGTTACAAACACAAATGTTCGAGAATGCTGCGCTGGGTCAAATGCTACAACCCGCATGTGCTCCGAGTCACATCTAAACCCCAAATCCAACGATTCGAG
Source organism: Dendrobium chrysotoxum (assembly GCA_019925795.1). Taxonomy (NCBI): domain Eukaryota; kingdom Viridiplantae; phylum Streptophyta; class Magnoliopsida; order Asparagales; family Orchidaceae; genus Dendrobium; species Dendrobium chrysotoxum. Next base: position 45,526,393 of record CM034301.1, read on the forward strand.
AATGCTGCGCGGGTCAAATATTTAAGTCTCATCCTCCTCCACGAAAGGGACCGGAGTTGACCTGACTTGAATCATAAAATACCTCCCAAATGCCTACGAAAATAATAGTGACTTTAACGTCACCCCGATGATGGCCGTGTTGACAGAAAATCTCAACTGGAGGGGTTAAAATCTCAAAATCAAATAAATATCCAAATTTTTGAAATGAAATCTATCATTTAAAAATTTAAAACTAAAACTCATCCACCTTCTGCAACCGTTTGTCGGGGGTGATAAATTTGAAATTAACCTCAGCTCACAAAGAGCGAATGCATGTCAGGTGTATCACTATGATTCATCCTCAAACAGTCTCTTGCCAATAGGGACGTGGCACGTGCCCTCTGATCGGGTGGTTTTGCCGCGAAATGGCACCATTATATTACGATCACGGCCAAAGCCCGTATGTTCCCTAACGGCGTCAAACCTTTGAGCGATGAATCATAGGGTATAGTTGATAGGCACAAAGCCCTCTGTCAGCTAAGGTGGATTCAGATATATCCCCTTAGACAAACACCAACCCAGGTCTACAGAGTATTCTTAGACGAAGCAACCCATGGCTGCCGATAAGGTGCCTTCTGTCAGATTGGGTCGACTACCTCCTCTGACTAAGTAGACCAGGGATTATGATAGCCCGGGACGATGGAACTATGGGATCTTGATCAGGCTCGTCTTCACTCCCCCCACCACCAGTTTTAAGTTTGTGGTGATAATTTTTAAATCATAAAATCAAAATTCAAACCCTAAGATTGTTGCTATTATATGATAGGTTCATAACATATGTGACTACTTTAATAACTAGCCTTAATCGAAAGTTCTCTCTTGTTATCAGGAGGGGTAATTAACTATAGGGGCTTGCGCCTATAGGAAACCAGAACTCAGATCAAAAAGTCCTCACAAATTGAGGGCGAAATCTCTGGGTAGTGTCTTATCTAAAACCCAATCTGCCTTCTGAAAATTCACCCGGAACCTAATCTCGTTAAAACTCTTCGCCATCATCGCCATCAAACAAGGAAAATAGACCGATGACGGAGGAGAGGCCGGGAGCGCACATTCCAACCGAATTTTCAGAGCCCACAGATCCTTTTGCTATGTTGGCCGAGACAATCATGTAATAGAGCAAGTCAATGGCATCACAGGCCATTTCAGAAGGGTGAAGGAAGAGTGGTTGGCCAAGCTTTTTTTGGTGGGTTTAGTGGGTGTTTAGAGAAGGAGATTTAGAGGAAAAATATGTTCAATAAAGAATCAAAAGTATGAGAAAAATAACGATCAAAAGGTTACTTTGCATGAAGTAAATCACATACTAAGATGACTGGCACAATGATGTGACCTTTGCCTTTAAACCTTCTTGCAATCTACCTGCATTGTGTTCTTCAACCTCCATGGGAGCACTTGATGAGAATAAAGAAGGGGGAGGCATGAGAGAGAAGAGACAAGGTGGAGGTTGAAAGTTGCCTGTGAGTAAATACACTTGGGTTTCATGATAATAGTCTCAATAATTTTCATTCATGAGTTCATTGTTAGTGCTACATGACTGAGTCCCTTGTATAGATTTTAGGGTTGAATATACTTAACTAAATCATCTTAAGACTAGTAAGAAAGGATATCATGCGCCATTATTACATGTCATGAGATTGTCCATCTGAAATAGGACTTTCCCCGCATTGATAAAGTTTCTCGTATTATTGACGGTGATTGATTGGAATTAATGGATCATAGTATTTGGTGTGAATATCAGAGTTGTCATTATTAATATCAGCAGAATAAAAATCAGAATCTTAACGTGACTACCCATGTCGATGAAATCTTGTGCATGCCTTCTAATGTGATGAGATTGCTGGCTTGTGATATTGATAATCAAACTAGTCATAAGTTGGGTACAATGTTGCTACTCATCATAGTCATATTGTTGATGATACAGAGCATACTAATTTCTTGTATATTACTTGGAATAATCATCATTATGATAGCAAGCCATAATAGCATTTGGAAATCTGCCACAAAAGTTGCTAGTCTCTACCAGCGAGTAGATGTCCTCACAACGATATCATAAGTATCTCCAATAGCATGTAACTATAGAAAATATCATTAAATCAATGGTGTAATAGTGTTTGAAAGCAATTTAAATCATGGGGGTAGAAGGGAAGTATAGGCTAGGTTTTTAGTGTAGTGGAGCTGTTAGGTAGTATGCTATATTGCCATGAACATCAACTGTGGAGTGAAATTTGCTATCAATGTGGTAAGAACAAAAATATGCACTGCAAAGAAGTTGTATAGTTTGAAGCTAGCTTTTTAAGGCCACCAAAAGCATCTATGTCAAAGTTGAAATGAAAGTTATATTCAAAACACTACAATTCTGGTAGGATTGGACAGAGATTAGTGAATAACAACTTGGAGTGAAAATTTTAGGTGGCTTCCAATAAATTTAGAAAAATGTTCAGTAGAGAAGTTGTAGAACATGAAGTTAACTTTCAAAGGTCACCAATATCATCCAAATTAGTTGAAAATAATAATAATAATAAGTTTTGGCTAGATTGGTGAAGGTTGTGAGATTTTAGGGGTTTAGACCTGAATTTAGGAAGGTGGGATCATTTGGGTTGTATGGAATTTGCTTGGTTTGGTTTGAGGTTGAATTAATACCTTGACCTCAAGGGTTTGAGTTTAGGGTGAGGTCTGAAGAAAAAAATATTTAGGAAAATATGAAGATCTTGTCGTAGTACACTTTATTTGGAAGATATGAAATTTTAATCAATTTCAGAAATTAATACGAGCATATTTGATATCTGAAAATTTCCAACTTCAGGTTTAGAATGAGAAAACATGAGCATGGGATGAAAAATAAATTTAGAAAGAAATTATTTATCCAAATAATGATCAATTATTCACCTAATTTAGTGCAAGCTAAATTAGGCAAGCTTAGGGGGAAGATTGGCGATCCATGCAAGATGGATTGTCTTGAAAGTTTCGGTCAAGAGATTTTGGGGAAGAGGAAGCGGTAGCCAGCACATGGGACGAAGAAGATGAAAACAACTCAAAGTTCCATAACATCTCACTCTTATATCAAATGATGTAAATAATAATGAGAGAAAACTTTTTTTTTTCTTTTTGTTCTTTTCTTCTCTAAATCAAAATTTGCTTAGAAGATCTTTTTGTTATGTTGATGTAAACAATCATCGAAGAGAGCAAATCAACACCATCATAAGCTACTTGAAGGGTCAGCCAAGGCTTTCTTTTAGTGGGTGCTTGGAGGAGAGGGAGGGGCGAAAAGTATGATTAACAAAGGATAACAACCACTAGAAAAGCTATGATATAAAGATTAATTTGCATGCATTAAATTGCATGTCAAGATTACTCACGCGGGGATGTACCTTTAAGCCCTTCTGCATTGAACTTGTCGTCATTGCTCAATTTCCAAAGGTGCAATTGATGAGAAATAAAGAAGAGGCATGGTAGAGAGGAGAGAGGCCAAAAGTTTCCTATGTAGAAATGCACTAGGTTTTCATGATATAATCTCAATAATTTTAGTTCGTTAATTTTCTATTTCCATCAGAGAAGTAGCCCCTTAATTAGATATACGGCTCACAAAACTTGCCTAAAATGCCTTGAAGCAAGAAGGAAGGTGATCATGTTTTTATTACAAGACAACATTCATAAAACTTCAGCCCTGATGACAACCTCTTTTAAACACCGCGATTGTGTTTGGTTGCCACCGTTTTGTATGTACCTCGTGCTTCAAAGAATCTTCTTATTGACTGACATTTTGGATGTAGCATGTTGGACCAGGTTTCCAATCTGAACATTTATTCCAAAGCCTGCATTATTTGAAAGCGCAGGGAATATCCATGTCAACCTATCCGTGCAGCTTATTTCTAAAGCCTTTTGTCCAAATTTGGTAATCTAACAAGAACCGAAAAACATATTAAGATTGTCAAAATCTTATTTTGTTGAATTATCCGTGTATCAATTGCTCAATAAGCTGAGCATCTTGTCATCATTTTAACAGATCTAACTAGGCTTGTTTTTAGTTTTCTCCAGATAGTTTTGTTCACTTGTTCAATTTCTCCTTTTTTTAATATGATTATAGCATGCATGAATCTTCTAATCGGCTAACATTGGCAAAATCATCTGCTTATTGCTATTGATATGCAGGCAAAGCCTTATCTGCAAGCAGGCGCATTGGAGATTGTTGATGAAAACTTGAAGGGTGGTTTTGACGTGGAAAGCATGAAAAAGGTGGCTTCAATTGCCGTAAGATGTGTGGAGAGAGACGCGGCACACAGACCAACAATGTCTGAGGTTCTAATTGAGTTGAAAGAGGCCTACAGTATTCAGCTCACCTTCCTTTCAACTGGAGGACTCTACTGAACTCTTCTTGGATCTTGTAGCGTTTTTTGTTTAACGAGACTTCATTATTGAAAGGTTTTACATGCTTGACGGTGGAAAACAATATTAACAATATTATTAAATTAGGGTTTGCAATCTATTTACTTAGAATAATTGCCTTTCTTTTCCATTACCTTGTGGAGGTACTCTTTTTGATCCTATAACTTCAAACTTTTGACATTCCTCTCAGTTACTCATTTGAGAGAAGTAGGTTTCTAAAAATGGAGCAAGTTTTTGGAGCATTGAATGCTACTTAGCGGTGTAAATGAGTCAAGCCGGGCACGAGTGGAGTCCAGCCTCATATTGATCAACGACTAATGATCTAATCTCAATAAGCCATAGAGTTGATTTGGAGCTAATCTTATCGATCTATTTATTTAAAAATGTTAAATTTCTCCTTTATTTCCACATTTTATGGCCCCATTGTAGCACTTCAGCATTCACTTCTGCTATCTTTTAAAACTTTGAGTTTAAAGTACTGTAGTTAGTTCAAGAACAAGCATGGGAGGGCTTATGCTCTAATTTATTTGTCCACACCCTTAACAGTGCTGCAAGTTATGGAGAGCTCCAACCATGTTTTAATAATATTCATATATATAACAAGCAAACATCTTGATATAGAACCTGTTCTTTCCTCATGAATCAGGTTAAGATGATTTTGGAAGTTAAATGAGGAGCTTTTAAACCTCATCTTGAATGTAAAAGCTAAAAGTTTTAGCAGATGCTTTGGCTAACTCCTATTTTGCCTGGCCCTTGTGGATTATTCAAAGAGCCAAAGTTAAATGGTTGACTAAGGGAAAAGCGGAGGTCAAATTCATATATGGAGAGATAAAATCCTAGAAAAATCATAAATGTATTAGAGAATTATCTACATCATTGGGGACTTTTTTCTTATTACTATGATATTGTTGAAGCTGCAATCACATATTTCAAAAAAGGTTTTTAACTCAACTAAGCCTAACTCCAGTATTGTTCTTCAAGTTAAGTTGGTTAGTGATATGATACCTTCACATCTCATCTCTATGCTAATTGCTCTAATTATTGTTGTTGAAATAACAAGAAAAATATGACTGTTTTTTCTTCTAATAGGTTCACTTTTGATTTTGGCCAAATGTTGGGAGATGATTGATGAGCATGTCTGTAAAGCTATCAAATATTTTTTTTTGGCTGAAAAGCAATCTTCCAAAAAAAATCAAAGCCATAGGTATTACCCTCATTTCTAAATCTTACCATGGTAGCAATATCTCTGATTACTTACCATTATCTTTATGCAACATATTTTATAAAATCATTTTTAAAATCATAGTCGCAAGACTCAATCATCTTATACTTTCAAGTTAAGTTGGCTTCCTTCATAGTAGAATCTCTAGTGTAAACATAATCTTGGTCAAAGCGATTTTAGTAAATTTTTAAAATGACAAAAAAGAGAGTTTTTTCTATGCTAAATTAGATATAATCAAAACTTTTGATACAATATAAAATATTAACTGATTAAGAGAGTACACCAAAAAAAAGTTTCCTTCATATTTTTATTGGCTAGATCAAATCATGTATTGGAAATATTTATTATTCTATTAGTATTAATAGTAATCTTGTATGTTTTTTCAGCTCATCTACTTGGTTAAGGCAAAGAAGTTCACTTTCTCCTTGCTTATTTTGTATTGGAAATGGATAGTCTCTCAAATCTCTTTGACAATGCCATCATATGCAATCTTATTCTACTATTAACATGAGAAATTCACATTTTTCTCATTGGACAACATCATTAATCTTTTCGAACACCTAAAAGTTCCATTACTTTCTTTAACTTTACTCCAAAACAAAATGAATTTTTGTCAGATCTTGAACTAACCTGCAACAAAAAATTCTCACTTAGGCACCCCAATAGCTATCAATAGATTACTCATTTCATATTTTCTTCCTTTATTGAGCAAATTAACTCTTCCCCTAGATGGTTGGGAAGCAAAAACTCTTACTTTTGTTGGGCGGCTTTAGTTTTTGAGATTCTCCATATGAAATACGATAGCATATTGGATAAGGTGGGTGATTCTACGCAAAAAGCTGTATCAAAATGCTCAATAATCTTTGTTCTAGATTCTTATTTCATGGAGTATTATTATCAGGAAATTGGATCTCTTTTTTGGGACAAATGTCTGCAAACCAAAACATGTGGAGGGCCTAAGCATTCTTGCTCTTGCTGCTTTATCATATGCTTATAATTGTATTTTAATCTAGTATTATTTTTTTTCATTTGAGGGGTTGCTAGCAAAATGTTGGACATGTAAATGTGGGTCTCTCTAAAAACCTTGCACCTAGGAAGTTTCTAATGTATGAAAAAAATCTGAATATTGTTGCTAATAATATAAGGAGTTATATCGCTTTTAGTATTAGAAAAAATTATTCTGTGCGGAAGTTGAATCCCATCCGGATACCTAAGCCCGCGGCTCGGTACCGCAGTACCGCGGCTCAATATTACTGACGTGGCTCATTCTAATTGGTATCGGGATGTAGAGCTACGTTCGGCGTCCACACAGAATAATCTCTCCAGTATTAGTGATGGAAATAATATCTCTGATATGGAATCTACGGTGTAATGGGAAATGCTCATTTGAGATATTAGACCCCTCCTCCCTACCTCCTAATTTGGATCTAAATGCCCATCTTGCTGTTACAGTGCGTAATGACAATTAATCTTTTCCTGATTATTTCAATGCATCTAATTAGTACAGCTCTCTTCTAGCTAGTTTTTTGTATACTCTGTAGATAGAGCTAGCTAGCTGGGTTCTAAACCTTATTTCAGAAACTTGTAAATACATTTTATGAGGAAAGTGTGGCACTAAAATACTCTTTTAAGATACTCGAACTTTATTTGATTATCTCAAAATGACATGCATTAATCACTCATAACATCCCAACTAAGGCCAATTGCTCATTTTGCTTGGTTGAACCTAAAAACATCAGACATGTGCTCTTAGAAGGTGATTATATATTTTGTATTCTATATGAAACCTTAAGTAAAAGAAGCTAAACTTTTAAACATCGAGATACCTTTTGATGTAATAGTTGAATTAAGAAACTCCGTAGTTAAATGTGTTCATTATAGAGAAATCCTAGAATATGTGACATCCTGGGAAGTTACACCAACAGGACAAAATCGTGAAGCTCTTAGACCAAAGTGGATAATATCTCTACAGTTAAGAGTTTGGGCTATTACAGTTGGTATCAGAGCAATACACCAGCCGGAAGATGAGAACTAAGTGCTATACAAGACAAAGTGCTATGCCATAGGAGCCACCTCTTGAATTGTTTATGGGACAAAGTGCTACGTGGTGGGAGTCACTACTTGAACTTGTAGGGACCACCTCTAGAATCCTATCTACCTGTTGGATGATTCTGGGATAAATATACTGACAGGGATGGCAGTTTCTTGGGGGGGATTACGAAACTCATTAAGTAAAAGAAGCTAAACACTTAAACATCGAGACGCCTTTTGGTGTAATGGTTGAAATTTCATTAAGAAACTCCGTAATTAAGAATGCTCATCCCAGAGAAATCCTAAGATGGGTGACCTCCTGAGAAGTTATATAAACAAGATAAAACCGTGAGGCCCTTAGGCCAAACCAGACAATATCTCGATAGTTAAGAATTTGGGCTGTTACAATTTGTGTGACATTCTTACTACATCTTTTTGCTTAGACCGAACTTGCTTTTAGCTTTTAGAATATCTTTCTAATGTGCAGGCCATCACATCTATAAATAAAAATGCTAGCTACTTTTTCATTTGCAGTGTTATTTATCATTTTTAGCGAGAGAGAAATAGTGGAAGGCTTGAATATATGGTATAATGCCAAACAACACTAACTCATAATATCATGAAGGCTATTAAAGCTAAAATTACTAGCTGGTTAATTGACTAAGGCTTCATTTGGGACAACTTTCTTAGTGATTTTTAAAGCAACTTTTTAGTACAAAAATTTCTAGTTCAAAAAAATATTGTACTAAAAAGTTGCTTTAGAAAGCAATAAGAAAGCCATCCCAAACTAAGCCTAAGCCAACTTTGGTGCTTTACATTGACTTCATGATGATGAATGGATACATCTCCTATCCACAACTATTGCATACTGATAGACCGGTCCAACCGGCCCAACACTTGGACCGACCTCTTATTTATAGCAGGCACAGGCCCTAGGGGGTTCCGCCCCCCTCATGTGGAGCCCAGCGCTTAAGTAGAGAGAGAGGAAGAGAGATTAGGAAGGAAAAAATTTGAATTGGGAGGGCTGTTTAATCTTTTTGGGGAATTATTTTATGTGCTTTATGGAGGATGTTGGAATTAGGGTTAAGGTTATCTTGATTATTTGCTAAAATTCTAGGTTTTCCTTGGTGTTCTTGGGCTCTAGCGACGCCTAGAGAATTGGGAGAGAAAGATCCTCCTCTTGAATAGAGGATCAATTGTATCTTGTTATTTTCTTCATGTTCTCATTAATTCCTACCATCTATTTGTTGTTTTCCTGAGTTTGATTGGAGATTTGTAGTGAAATCTCGCCGAAATTTAGATTTCTTGTAAGGTTTCTTGATATCTACAAGTGTTTCCTATCAAATTGGTATCAAAGCCGCAGGGGCTATTTTGGGGCTATTTAGTCGGATTCTTGCAGCAGTTTCCCTCGTCTGAAAAAATTATTCTTGCTGTATTTGGGATGGAAATATGAAATTTTTAGTCTAACAAAGATTTGGATATCAATGGCGGCCAAAAAGATGGATGCGTTGGAAGAACATCTTGAGAGGAGATAAACCAAATCAAAGCAACAGTGGATGACAGAATTTCCTCCATAGAAGAATAATTCTCTGGCCTATGTGACATGGTGAAGATGTTAGATCTCAGAACCAAACGACGACATCAGAGGCGAGAGGACTAGAAGGGAAAAATACAAATTCTAAAATTATTACGGATGAAAATGATGTGGAGATCATAGAGGAAGAAGGTAGAAGACCCCATATGGAATCTTTCTAGAGGGAGGAGAGAGGTGGAAGGTATGGAGAGAGGCGTGGACATGTGGGGTATGAGAATAGGGGTGCTGATTGGGAAAGAAGGGAGGGAGATTATGGGCGGGAGGTGCTGATTTTGAAGGAAGGATGGGGGAATTCAAATAAGGGTTTGAGTATGAACAAGAAAGGAGGATCAGAACACTTGAAGGGGGGGGGGGGGGGAGAGACCGCCCACTTGGGGAAGGGAAAACTATGGAGGAATAAGGGAAAATGGCGGGGATCCGAAAGTCATGAAGTTGAAGATGCCCATCTTTGAGGGGGAGGATGTACATGGGTGGATTTACAAGATAGAGAGATATTTCACCATTAATGGGTTGACGAAGGAGGAGAAATTGATGGCAGCTAGCCTATGCTTGAAAGGGAAGGCGTTGGCTTGGTACTAGTGGAAAAACATGAGGCTACCCATATAGAGTTGGAGGGAGTTCAAAGAATGCTTAATGGAACGCTTCCGAATCAGTAGGGGAGGGGACTTCTATGAACAATTATTTACCCTAGTACAAGATGGCTCGGTGGCAAAATATCGCGAGAAATTTGAGTACCTGACGAATCGACTAGATCGGCTGTCGAAGACTATTTTGGAGGAAAATTTCATGAAGGGGCTTAAGTCAGAGATTCGAGCAGTAGTGAGTCATGAGGCCTTGAGACTTAGGAGAGAGCTAGAAGCGATAGTTCAGGTGGTTCATACAGGATGACCACAACACTCCTAGCACCCAAGGGGCCTACAATGGGCAGCATTCGAGAGATTCCAAGGGAGAAGCCTGTAGGAGGAGGAAGTGGAAGAAATTTCAAAAAGTTGACTGAGAGGAAGGTGCAAAAGAAGAGGGCAAAGGGATTATGTTTCCGACGTGACTAGAAGTATACTCCGGGGCACAAATGCAAAGATCGAACTCTTCAGATTTTTACAGTCTGTGATGACAAAGAAGCTAAGGAGGGAGGTGGGAGTGAGATCGGGGTAGAGGAGGAGGACAAGCTGCACTTGGGCGTGACAGATGGCTCCCTAAGCTCAGTGGTAGGATTTACTCCTAGTCATACCATGAAGGTGAAGGGGGAAATAGCAGACCAAGAGATGGTGGTGTTAATCGACAATGGGGCTACCCATAATTTCATCACCAACCAGGTTATGGACCAATTGGGGGTGACGTTGGTGGATACAGGGAGCTATGAAGTGATGATGGGCACGGGGAAGGTGGAGACAGGTAAGGGCATCTGCAGGGGAGTAGTGTTGACCATACAGGGGATTCAAGTGAGGGAGGATTTTCTCCCATTGGAGTTAGGCTGCGCTGATGTCATCCTGGGGACAAAGTGGCTGCAAACCTTGGGGAATATTAAAGTTACTTGGGGGGGCATTAAATATGGAGCTGGTAGTGGAGGGGAGAAGAGTAGTGATCAGGAGAGATGCAGGGTTATCTAAAGCCATCGTGTCCCTCAAAATCATGGTTAGGAGTATATAGGAGGTGGAGGGAGGATTCCTAGTGGAGCTATAGAGATTAGAGGGGATTAGATTGGAAGAGGGTGGAGATATTCCTCCTTTAGTGCAGCCGCTGATACAATAATTCAGTGAGGTTTTTCAACCATCTCAAGAATTGCCACCATCAAGGGAGCAGGAACATGCCATCACCCTGAGGGAGGAGGTGTCACCCATCTGTGTCAGGCCATACCATTACCCTCGAATTCAGAAGGATGAAATTGAGAAATTGATCAGAGAGATGCTGGAGGCAGGTATTATCCGTCCTAGTGTGAGCCCTTTTTCTAGTCTAGTCTTACTGGTTAAGAAAAAGGAAGGGAGTTGGAGCTCTACGTAGACTACAGGGCTTTGAATAAGGAATTTGTGCTAGACATGTTTCCTATCCCGGTGATAGATGAGCTATTGGATGAGCTAAGTGGGACAGTTATCTTCACCAAGATAGATATGAAGTCAGGATATCATAAGATCCGCAGGAAAAAGGAGGACGTGCCAAAAATTGCTTTCAGAACACATGAGAGATATTATGAGTTCCTGGCGATGCCTTTTGGCCTCACTAATGCCCCACCTACCTTTTAATCTCTAATTAACAGGGTGTTAAGGCCCTATCTCAGGAGATTTGTGTTGGTTTTTTTTGATGATATCCTGATGTACAATAGATCAAATGAGGAACATTGGGAGCACTTGAGGATGATCCTACAAATGTTGTAGAAGCAGTAGCTGAGAGAAAATTTTAAGAAATGTTGTTTTGCACAGGCTAGTGTGGAGTACTTGGGACATGTAGTATCTCAGGAGAGTGTGGCCGCATATCAGGCTAAGATTGAGGTAATGCTGAGATGTCCACTGCCTAAGAATTTGAGGGAGCTGAGGGGATTTCTAGGGCTGATAAGATACTACAAGAGGTTCGTGAGGGGCTACAACACCATCACCTGGTCACTGACAGAACAACTGAAAAAGGATAACTTCTTGTGGGGGGAGGCGACCACAATAACTTTTGAGAGGTTGAATAAGGCCATGACCATCATACCGTCCTAGCCCTACCAGATTTCAGTTAGATTTTTGTAGCAGAGACGGACACATCAGGGTATAGATTGGGAGCAGCACTCATGCAGAGCACTGACCCACTGCTTACTTCAGCCAGGTGTTGATAACTAGAGATAGGCCAAAGTCAGCCTACAAAAAGGAGTTGATGGCCATTGTACTAGCCATTCAGAAGTGGCGACCTTACTTGTTGGATCGATATTTCATTGTCAGGATGGACCAGCAGAGCCTGAAGTGCCTATTGGAGCAGAGAATGGTGACAGAGGAGCACTAGAGGTGGTTGTCAAAGTTATTGGGGTATGACTTTGAAATTTAGTATAGGCCAGGGATAAAGAACAAGATGGCAGATGTCTTGTTCAAATGTATGGAGGAGCTATAGGAGATGGCAATATTGATACCGTTGATGTTAGATTAGAGGGCCATTAAGGAGGAAAGTGCATGGGATGAGGAGCTGGGGAGGATTAGGGTAGATTTACTGGAGGATAGGAATAGCCATCCCAACTATTCTCTAGAAGGGGCGAGGCTATTGTACCAAGGGAGATTTGTGATGCTGAGGACATCAATCCATATTCCACACCTACTGCAGTCCACACCTACTACAGGAGTTCCATGGGAGTGCGGTTGGGGATCACTTAGGGGAGCAGAAGACCTATAGGAGACTGACCACGAAGTTATATTGGAAAGGGATGCAAAAAAATGTGGAGTTGGTAGCCAGTTGTGAGGTATTTCAAAGGAATAATTATATGGCTATGGCTTTAAGAGGACTACTTCAACCCCTGGCTCTACCTGATCGGATGTGGGAAGAGGTCTCCATGAATTTTATTGATGGGCTACCCTTATCTGAGGGGTTTACAGTGGTTCTGGTGGTAGTGGACAAGCTAAGAAACTATGCTCACTTTATACTCCTATGACATCCTTACACGACAATAACAGTGGCAACAACTTTCATGAGAGAGGTGGTCTGACTGCATGGGGTTACGGAGTCTATATTGTTTGACAGGGACAAGGTGTTCCTCAGTCATTTCTGGAAAGAATTGTTCAGGTTGCAAGGGATAGTACTGAAGATGAGTATAGCTTACCACCCCCAGACAGATGGACATATTGAAGTGGCCAATAGGAGCCTGTAGACATACCTACGATGCTGTGTCAGAGACACCTCGACTTTGGGCAAAGTGGCTAGTATGGGCGGAGTACTGGTACAACACTTTATATTATTCCGCTTCCCAGATAACCCCATTCAACAGTTTCTTCAATAGAAGAATACTTGGAGAAGAGGGATAGGGTGTTAGAAAAATTGAAAAGGCATCTAGTGAAAGCTCAGCAATTTATGAAGAACGGATGGATGGGCATAGGAGGGACATCCAGTTTGAAGTTGGGGATAAGATGTTCTTAAAGCTTCGCCCTTACAGAAAGAGAACAGTAGCTAGCAGAAGGAACGAAAAACTGACTCCGTGATACTTTGGCCCTTATGAGATATTAAAGAAGATTGGAGCAGTAGCTGATTGCTTAAGGTTACCCTCCACTGCTACCATACATCCAGTATTCCATATATCTCAGCTGAGAAGAGCTATTAGGAATCACACAGCATGTTCAGAGTTGTCAGCCACGCTGACTGAGGAGTTGGAATTGGTTTTAGAACCACTAGAGCTACATGGGGTATGCCAGGGAGAAGGAGGGATCAAAGAAGTGTTGATTAAATGGAGGGACATTCTTGATTATGACGCTACATGGGAGCCGTACGAGAGGATGCAACATCGATTTCCATTTTTTCACCTTAAGGACAAGGTGATTCTTTGGGAGCGGGGTATTGATAGACTAGTCCAGGAGGGACAGGTCCAGTCGGCCCAACACTTGGGTCAGCCTCTTATTTATAGCAAGCACAAGCCTACTGTGGTTCGGCCCTAGGGGGTTCTGCCAGCCTCATGTGGGATCTAGTGCTTAAGTAGAGAGAGAGAGAGAGAGAGAGAGATTAGGAAGGAAAAAATTTGAATTAGGAGGGTTGTTTAGTATTTTTGTGGAGTTATTTTGTGTGCTTCATGAAGGAGGTTGGAATTAGGGTTAGCGTGATCTTGATTGTTCGTTTAAATTCAAGGTTTTCCTTGGTGTTCTTGGGCTCTAATGACGTATAGAGAATTGGGAGAAAAAAATCCTCCTCTCAAATAGAGGATCAATTGTATCTTATTATTTTCTTCCTATTCTCATTAACTCCTACCATCTATTTACTAGAATTTGATTGGAGATTTGTGGTGAAGTCTCACTGAAATTCAAATTTCTTGTAATATTGCTTGGGATCTACAAGGGTTTCTTATCACATACATCCCTTGGCCTTCAAGCAATCGGTGACATCCTTGTCACAATCATAGTATACTTAATTTCATGAGTTGGATAATTTTTGACCATTATAAGCCCACATTTTGAATTTTTCAGATGTAGTTTCAATTGTTTTTTTTTTTCTTTTGATTCCTTGCTTCTTTTTGAACCCTGCTGTTTTTGTTACAGCTCAGGAATTTTTGTGTAATCTGTTTGTGAATTATATCTGAGACTATTTCACTTGTAATTAAGCCTTCTAGTGAATGAATGGGCCTCATCCTCAGTTTTTCCAAAAAATACTCAACTGTAAAATAGTTGACAGAAGATAACATGCTCAAATGCACAGTTATGCGTAAGTCTCAGTTTAGGATGTCCTATCATACCATCTAGCTATCCCTGAAAATGGACTGGGACCCTATCGCCCCCACAAAAAAAATGAGGAGAGATGATCATAAAACAAATAAATGTTTGGTTCATACTGAACTCATCCATGCTTGATCATCATGAAGAGTAGCACCAAAGTTCAATTGACCATTGAAAAGCATAGTGCGTGGCCTTTTATTCAACGCCACCTTTGAACCAAACACTGGTACTCCACCAGGGTTACCATTGGGAGTCAAGCAGCTCTCTACAGAACATTCATTCATCTGTTGAACTCGGTTCCCAGATTTCCCTTCTGGGCATGCTCCTGTTATTTCAGATAGGAAAGGAAGATGGAGAGGTTCAATTGAGAAGCCCAAGCATCCATGGGTTTCTCTGTTTGCAAATTCTGGGGATTTTTGTCTGCTTGATTCAATCTCATTTGTTGTAAGATTTTGATCCACAAGAGCATTGCATGCTCTTTCCAGAATAGTTTCAAGGTACTTACTCTGTGCTTCAATCCGTAGCTGAAGGCTCCGCTGGACCTGGAGGGACAAAATGGTTAGGTGAAATGAACTCTGCAATCAACAAGTTCTAATTCAAGCAAGTTTCAAAGCAATTATTAAGATGCAACGATCGAGAAGCTCTTTCTTTTGGAGAGTTTGCTTACATATCATATAATTCTCACGTATTTATACATCAAATATTTAAATTTTTGTATTTACATGTATAGTATCTTATCACACTAAAATATATGCATGAAAATTTATCCTTCTAAAATTTTTTATGTGGTATAGAGCTTAAGATATTAAATGAGTAAATATATAAAAAATTTAAGTATTAGATATATAAATGTATAAAAATTCTGTGGTATGTTCGTAATTTTTTTTTTATATATGTGTTTCCAACATGAGCTTTTGGGTGTGAGAACAGGTTCTAAAAAAACAGTTCAGCAACACAAAAAACAAGCAAATACAAACTTGGGTTGCACATCAGATTAGGCTGTTTTCAACATTGTTGCAGCTATTTAGAAATTTCCAACATAACATGTAACCTGATAGATCATCATATTCATCAGGTTTATCTCGTGAATAAATCCATGTTGACTTTATAAACTGTTTTACCCTTTATTCCTATTTAGAGCTGCCTTCATTTTTCAATTACAGTTTAATTGAATCTTTTGCCCAACTTCCTAAAATATCATTTTTTTTTTCTGCTGAGGTTGGTAGACGGCAGAAATTTAAATTTGTTCAGTAGTAGGAATTTTCAATATGACAGATGAGCAAACTAACCTCCAGTTGTTCATGCAGTCTTCTCTGAAGTTCCATTTGTACTCTCATTGCCTCATTACACCCACTGCCAGGGAATGAGAGATTAGATGTTTTAAATAAGAATTGAAAATCGAATAGAAAATTAAAGTTGAACTTGCTCGTTAAGTTCAGGAGTTGCAAGCGTAGATGTTGCGCATGCACTTCCCTGACTTTCCACAGCAGCAGAGACTGCATTCCCTAGGCAAACAGAAATAAGTATAACTACTAACATCGAAGCAAGTAAGAAAAAAGTTATTCTGCATCTTGAAAATTTCAAAGACTTGCATTAAAAAAAGCCCTTAATCAACAAATGCTTTATTAAGCTGTCAATATCACCTTCCAAATGGAAATTATCCTCTTTTTTTGCACCTGAAATTTCACATTTTTGCAATTTGACATTGCTGCTTGCATGAAATTTTGTTGTGGAAAAATGTTGGGCCAATTTATAAACATGACAAAAAAATAGCAGGAAAAAAAAAAGAAAAACTCATAAAATACTATTGTTTAGCAGTTGTAGTTACTAGAGTAGATTTCGCTAACGATGTGTTAACAAATATCTCCTTGCTATAGTTTATTTTTTCCTACTGACAAGGAAAATCAAAATAAGCTGATTATGTTTGGTGAAATTGAACAGCTTTTAATTTTGGTTTTTATTAATTTATTCCAGTTTTAGACCTGTAGAGCCTTCCATAAAACTCAGTGATTGTGATCCATCTAGTGATACATATAGTTCATTTGGGAAAAAGATCAAACTACTTAAACCCAGAAAAAATGGGCCGCTTAAAGTTCCACATGGTCTGCTTCACAAAAAAAAAAAGGTGTCTAGATAACAAAAATCTCTTGTAGTCCAAGAAATCATTACATCTACAAACATTGAAAAGCAGCAAAGTCGGTATGTACTTGAGAGATGGAAAGTGGGGGAGAGAAATACCATCAATAGAGTTTTCAAGATCTTTTGATGATTGCTTCCCCATTCTGTATTTCTGTAAAATGAGCAATGTAAAATGTTAAGAAAGATGAGACTTTGTTCCATGCAAAAGTACAGATGTCATAGCTTCATTGCAATTTTCACACGGGAGCTTTGTAAGACAAATAGAATGATCATTTTCATTAAAAAATGCAAAATTTTAACTAGATACATTCATAGAAATTGTCATCTGGCTTTGAAAGTCTCTAATGTTACATATATGCAAAGATGAGCAGTATAGACGAATTTGCACCAATAAATAAGCTAAGTTATTTAGTTTCCTTGCAAATTTTTAGAATAAAATTAGTGTAGTTCAGAGGCAACCTGAAGATGACTCTTCAAATGATATAGTGTAAGTCCTTTTACATTCATGATCCTCAGTATGGCCTTTGGTGTTGCTTCTGCAAAAGAAGCCCGAAACGGGTATCAGATGTAAAACTCCAACCTTCTCAAGCTTGGAATTAAAAGAAGATCGATACATGTAAGAGAACTAATTAAAACTGCACACGGAATAACTTGCGAAGGAGAGAAGCAAATGAAAGAAAAATAAATGGAAAAAACAATCACATGAGAAATAAAGTAGTTCTGTTTACAATAAAATCAAAGTCAACCTCAGGAATCCAATGATCAAGTGCCGGTGATAATTTTCTACCCAATTAAAATTGATAAAGAATGCAATATTTCCTTCTAATCACGAAACCAATATATATAGTCAGCTTATTTCAGGTAGAATTATCTAATAAGCCACTTGTTAATACTTTTTGATACATTATCAAAGATAACGTTGATTGGGCGTGAATCACGATGCATATTTAAATTGGAAATTTCCAAAATAAATTTGAGGGCCATCCTAACTATAATTTTTTCAAGCTTATAATCAAACTGAACGCTTCAATGAGACGAACCCAAGATACCAAAAAAGGTCTGATCCGAGTCTGAACAAGCTCGGATATAGCACTTGAAGCATAATTGAAAACATCATGATATTAATTGGATGACCAAATGATTTCCAAATTTTGCATGCTTATAATCAAATTGGGTGTCTCGACGAGACAAATCCAAGGAGCCCAATATCATTTAATTATGACATCAGTAAGGTGCGGAAATGCAAAAAAAATATTATATGATTAAGGGAATAATACGAGTCATCCAATGAAGTGTTCCGAATTTTGACTATATTTATGGGGTAAGCCACTCTAAAAAATATATATAAATAGTTTCCCACTCTCTACATGAAGGAGTTGGGGGGAAGGGGGGATTGGCGTTGACTTGAAATTCAAGAGAGTTTAGAGGTGTTCGACTATAGTCCTCCAAGTCCGGCCACACTCATCCAACAACCATTGCCCGACTACACTCCCCCAATTACCATTGTTCTACTATGGTCTTCTGACCACCGTCATCCAACCTCCGTCGCCTGATTATACTCCTTAGACCATTGTTGCTCAACTACAATCCTCCTACCACCATCAATCAACTACGATCCTCCGACCATCGTCGCTTGACTACTATTCACAGACCAGTATCGCTCGACTACGATCCTTTGACTATTATCGTTTGGCTACACCCACACCCTTTGACTTCATTATGTATGCTAATGCTCGACGTCACTTATAAGATCGATGCACAACATCAATTAGGACTCCCAACACCAGCATTAAAATTTATGCTAGATTACTTCTTTAGCCTCCCCTCAAAAGAGTTCGACCAAATATACAACAAATGATCGCTTGAAAGTAATTCTTATGTCAAAGGGTTATTCCAACTTTAACCACGAAAATGTCCTATACAATGTATATTTACTAAATTGAATCTGTACCTTCCCTCAAGAAAGGGCATAATTTATAACCAATGAAAAACTAGTCGAATCAATTTAACTAGGGTAGGCCCCGTGATTTTTCCCTTTCTTAAATTTGACGGCGACCTCCCGATGACCCGGTTAAGAAAGTAGAGGTCTTAGATTTGACTTATGTTAAGAAAGGTAGATGTAGACCTAAAAAGACTTGGTTAGAAAATATTATAAATGAACTTTCTTTATTAGATTTAAAGAAAAATTTGACTTTTAACAGGACACAATGGAGAAAAAGGATTCATGTAGCCGACCCCACGTAGTGGGATAAAGGCTTCACATAAAAATTCTAGTGTTTTTTACAATTCTTGCACTCCTTTTTTATCTGTGTGTAGGATCTTCATACAAATTGTTAAGGCAATTCTCTAACTCTCTATCACTATAAATGTTCTAGCACACAACACTTGAGTTTTTAGAACCTAAAGGAAAAGGCTATTCATGAGAAGCTTCAGCCGATGCATCCTCAAGGGGGGGGGGGGGGGGGGGGGGGGGCTTATACTCTGATGCATGTTTGATAACATTATCTTATAAAGGGTTGCTACGAGCACCACCTACAAATCACAAAACTTCCTAGAAACCACCAGAATATGAAGATTACAAATATTTCAGAAACAAATCTAATCAATCATCACATTATATTAACAAAAAAATGTCTAATCTAACTTAAGACTCTTACACTTCATCCTTATTTCCTCAAAAAGCTGCTTAGTTTGTTGGTTCATATGGATGCATTTCATTTTTGCTACAGAACAGACTACGCAGGCCTGAGATAATTAAGGAAACAGTATGAGGAAGAAATCCTGTGATGATTCCTGCAGTCCTGCATATAAACTTGACCAGCAAACTCAACATGGATCATTGATGCTCTCAATAAACATGAGCATGGCACGTACTTGAAAGAACTTAGGCATACATATTGGGGGTTCCTGTGGGACGGGCAATGGTAAAAGAGTGATGCTTTACTCACTCAATAATTTCAAATTTACACTTGCATTAAATAATCATGCCATCCTAAATTTAATAATTATTTTTTACATAATTAAATTGAACAAAATAGCCAAGCACTACTAGAAAATTTTATGCCATTTGTCAAGAAATATATTCATCTATTGGTTCAAGAAAAAAAAACATAAAAGAGAAGCATAATACTAAGTTAAGTGTTGCAGAGATGAGGATGCTTAGGTGGATGAGTGGCTTTACCCTTAGAGATAGGATACGAAATGAGCATATACGTTAAAAGGTTGGAGTAGCTCCAGTGGAAGATAAGATTAGAGAGAGTCGCCTTAGATGGTTTGATCACATAAAACGGCGGCCTTCCGATGACCCGGTTAGGAGAGTAGAGGTATTAAATTTGACTTATGTTAAGAAATGTAGAGGTAGACCTAAAAAGACTTGGTTAGAAAATATTAAAAATGATCTTTCTTTATTAGATTTAAACGAGAATTTGACTTTTAATAGGACACAGTGGAGAAAAAGGATTCATGTAGCTGACCCTACATAGTGGGACAAAGGCTTGATGTTCTTGTTGTTGGTTCAAGAAAAAAAACAAGCAGCTAAACTTCATCCAAAATATTTGTAAAAATTAAAAAAAAATTTACATTGCCAAGTGGCACAATTGAACTACCATATCGAACAATTTATACACAGCTCCATGGAATTGAAATGCACAAAATAAAATGATCATGTAGTACAGTAGAATAAATAGTATTTACATTTTATTAAACCTTTTCTATTTTTTAACACTAATAAATTTGATTTAATCGAGTACTTATATTTTTAAGTTGAATTTATATTTCAGTATATTTACATTATTTTTATAGAAAAATTCTCATTCAATATTTTTTATTTTATATAATAAATAATATCAATATTTTCTTCTTATTAATTACAAATAAGATAAAAATGTCTGCCAGTTATAATTAGCAATTGTAAGAAAAAGCATGCCTATTCAGGAAATATACAAAATTGGATACTGTTTCAAACCTGTAGAGAGAGCTTAAAAACCTTTTCAACTTTCAGTTGAGCAGAACGAATGGTATCTATGCAAGCATTTTATCATTTAACGATTAGAAGGAAAAAATATTACGAAGAAAAAAAATTACAGCAAGAAATATACTTTCACTTCATAAATTACAATTTATCTTTACTCACTTAACTGCATCATATTATAATTAATATATCTTTTACTTTACTCAGTCATCAAAATTTGCCCTTCAATTTAAAAAATGTACTTTTTAATTTAATTATTACTTTTTACAAATCATACCAATAATGCCTACTCATCAAAATTTATGTATTTTTTTAAGGCGACAAAATTTTATAATCAGTCAATGAAAAGGATACATGAACAGACAGTTCCAAATAACCATCTAAAGAAGCAGGGAATAAAACACATTGGATCAAGATAATTAACTTGAAGCCAAAAGAGTATATTTATCAAAGAGAAGAGAAACATACTCACATTCCAACACCTACTAAGTCAAGAATGCCAATATCATCAAGAGATTTATTGCAAGGTTTAAAATTGCGCAATTGGGTATTGAGGCGTGTTTTGTTTGTGAGGTGAGGCGGTAAGCCTCAACGCGTTTTGAGGCTTAAGCCTCAAAATCAAAAAATTGCGTTAAGTCAAAATAAATGTTAAAAGTGATTTTTTATATATTACCCAAATAATATGTTAAAGGATGACATGTTACCTTTCTCTATTGAATTATGAAGTAACAAATTGACATATATATGAAATAAAAAACTGCATAAGACGTAAAGTGGCAAGTGATAAATTACATGAAATACAATTGAAATTCAAATATTATAAGAGCAAAATAATATTAAATATATGAATGACATAAAAGTATCATATAATATCAAGTTCAACTCCAAATTCATTCTTTCTTAGTTCCCTATTCATCCACACTAAATTCCTCAAGAAAATTGAAATAGTTAACAAAAACTTAGATTTCATCCGCACTGTCATCACTAAGGAGGTTTTTATTTGAGTCGTCATCATAAAAATAAATTGGTCTCTCCCTTCTCTCATCCTATGGAGTCCATTGTCTCCCAATTTGCTTCTTCTTTGTTTGTTTCAATCATCTTTCTCTTTCATAAATATTTTTCATTAATATAAAGATGAGATTAATGCTCTTAAAATTTTAGAGGAAGTGGTGGTGGTGGTGTATGAGTTTCAAGTGATCCCTAGTAGTTACGACGATGTTGACTACGGAGAAAATGGAGGGCTGAAGGTTAAGGCAATCGAGAGGAAGTTGCTGCAGGTTGGGGGTGCATTAAAGAGTGATTTTTTTCAAGGCTTTGATTTAGGATGTAGTTAAGTTTTAATAAAAATATTTATAAATAGGATGAGACGTAAGCCTCACATCAGTGAGGCGTGGCATGCCTCAAGGCGGGCCTCAGTCAAGCTGAGGCGCAAGCCTCATAAAAAAAGTTTGAGGCATAAGCCTCGATACATTTTTCACTGGAATTGCGTTGAGGCGGGCCTCAAGGTGAGCCTCATATTGCGCAATTTTAAACAATGATTTATTGTATCTAGCTTGAAATTTAATAAACCTAAGAGAATGAAGAAAAAATATATATTTGCATTTGTGTTTCCTCTAGAAAGAGTTGAAACATTTTATCCATTAAACCAATTAGACGTCTGATAGAATCTTGAGACTGAATAGAGCATGAATCATCAACAACCTCCAGTTCAAAATAACCAAGAATAGCATTGCGGAACAATGCTGTAACGTCAAGGGATAAGAGAGAGTCTGAGTAACTAAGGGACCCTCAATAAGCCGACAAATAGCATCCCCAAGAATGACTCTTAAAGTATCAGAAGGCCCAACAAACATATTTGATATACAAATGATAGGGGAGTAGTGAAGATACTAACATCAAATAGAATAATAATAGCTACAAAAGCCATAGACTTTAAAGAGGAATTTGTAGTTTCTAGAGCATGAAAACATTCTTTTTGGGGCCAAGGCTAAGAGAGCATCTTCTAGAAAGTTGTTCAGTTCAATTTGATCATTAATATTTATCAAACATAAATCTTATGTGTTCATAACACAATCAATAGTTATCCTTAATAAATGGGCTCCTAGAGGAGGATTTTCTAAATTCCGAATGAGCCCTAGAGGCAATTAGCATAATTATGACCAAGATTTTGCAGGGTTGTGGGCAAAACCTCAAATTTTACTGTCTTCCAATAACCACGTGAAAGGTGTGAATACATATCTTCTCAATCAAGGGGGCATAAACGTATATTTCAATAAGAAAACAGGCTACAGACAATCAGAAGAGATTGATCAATAACATGATGTCGGGAGAGAAATGATAATTACATTCACTTGTATTGGTTTGCCAAGAATGCAATCCAAGGAACAATGTAGATTGAACAATGTCATGGACATAAAAGACCGGAAAAATAACCCAATGTGGGGTAATAGAAGGCTCCTCACAAGTATCAAAATATGTAGATCTATGTATAATATGAAGAATAGAGAAAAGTTCAAAATAATCTACTTCTAAATATAGTTTGATAAGGACATGATGTTGATCAGGAACTACAAGAAGCATATGAGCATGATTGAGATAATCAGAAAAAGAGAGGCGTGTTGGGAACATGGCTTATTGTTGGTGGAAGGAGTCGTGTTTGGGCTTGTTTGCTGGCAATGACAGCATAGAGTTCTAAAGTGATTCAAGAGGGATGCAGGGGCACATTTTCTGATAAGTGGAGAATAGAATCTAATGGGAGAAGAGGAGATTTGAGACAGTTGCAAATTGAAAAGAAGGATAAGAAATTACTGAAATCAAGTGTAATATTTTATCCTTCTTTCACAGGGAGAAAAGAGATGGTAGGATGTGATGTGGGGCAGCTCTTTTTTTCCTGAGGTCATATTCCATGGCATCTTATTTTATCATCATCAAAACAACAGGCAAAAGAATCGGCAAAGTCCTGACTCCGAATCAGTAAAATCAACATGATCGCAAAAGACTCATCAACATAATCTAAACAATGCGTTCCATTTCTACCAAAAATATTAATAAAACAGATAAGTACTCGCTCATTCGGCTTTCTAAATCTTCTCCGAGTACTGCAGTTTAATGAAGCATTTAAAATGTACGAAAAAAAAACACCATTCAATTCAAAAACACAGATGCACAAGCTATGCCGTGGGATCAATATATATGACTTGAATATTTTCCTTTCCAACATATAAATAAAATTAGCATAAAGTTAGAATTAACTTATGGGAACAACCGACGAACTGAAAAAGAGCGAAGCTAGATTTCACCCTTCTCAGTAATCGACTGTTGATATGTTGACTATTAATAAATACGATCAACAGCCAAAATGATGAATTGAATCAAAGGTACAGTGTAACCCATGAACCAAGAAACATAACTGAAAGCAAATTAAAGCGATTTGAAACAATCAAACTTATCATTCTGAAGACAAAATTATTCCTTGTAGAAAATGGCTACATAAATCAGACAATAATCAAATTACGACAGGAAAGTTAACGCATTGGAGGGAGGGAGGGAGCAATAAGGTACGGGCTCACTGTCGGGGCCTCCGAGCTGGGCGACGGAATCGACGAAGCGATCGTGGAGCTCCGCCGTCCACCGGAGACGGGGTTTGGGATCCGAGGTGAGAACCAGGCTGGCGTCCACCGGGAGGCTCGTCCCTTCCAATTCTCCTCCATTCAAGAACATTCTCCGAAACCCTAAAAACGATTCAGTGAGCAGAGGAGGAAATTGGAAGCGAAGCAGAAAAATGAGCAGAGGAAGGAGACGAGGGCAGTTAGGAGAGCTGGCCTGGCAATTTATATAGAAAATATTTTAGCTCTACCTTTCTTACGCTTTAATTTTTTTATTATTTCGTTCCTGCAAAATAAAAAAAAAAATTTATATCATGATATTTTATTATAAAAATATTAAAATTAATTTTAAAATTATTTAATTTATTTTTTTAATTATAAAAAGAATTAATATAAATTGGATGATTTTAAATTTATTTTATTATATTTTATATCTAATATAAATTTAAACAATATTATATCAGAATATTTTAATATAAAAAATTAATATAAATTTAAACATAATAAAATTTATTTTTAAATTAATATTACATATAAAATGTTTATATTACATTATAATTTATTTTTTTGCAATTAATTTTTTTTGGAGCGTGGGTATCTACCCACTATCACTCTAAAGAGAGTGTTTGACAGCGTAACTAATCCATCAGCGGAACCTAACGAGACCATTTGTTTTACCCCACTAAAAAGGCGAGGCCCCGGGATGAGGGTTTCTAATCGTGCTTGTCTCTAATCACCCTAAGCATCGGTGGATTTTCACAGTTAATTAATGTGTAATAATTAGGTGATGAGCTGAGTTGCCGCCCGCGCTTGTACTTTTATTTGTATTTTTTATTTTTGTGGGATAGTTTATTATAAAAGCATAAAATTAAATTAGTCTGATTCAAATAGACAAAGACCTTTATAATAATTTTATTCTTATTTTTTAATTAATCAAGCTAACTCACACCAGTGCTCGTACTCTCTCTCCTTTATTTATTTGTTAATAAAATTGTAAAATATGGCAATTCTTTTTGTTATTTTTTAGTTATTTACCAAATCACTATAATGTACTTTTATTTATTATTTTAATATTTATTGGACTCCGGCTTTCAATTCTCAAAAATAAATTAAAATTTGTTATGGGGAATTTTGTAATATGATCATAATGTTTATTGGTATTGCATTTTTACCCTCAAAATTTTTTTGGGTATTTAATAGCTTGAGCTAATTTATAGACGAGTTAATAAATCTTATTAAATGAGTCATGTGAGTAGAGAGATAATTATATAGCTTTAATTATGAAAAATAGGCATCACATAAATTTTGTATTAAAATATAAAAAAAGAATAGTTATGAGATGCCCCGTTAAATAAGTTTTAAAATAAAGTGAGATTTAAATTATATTGATTGGCTCTAGCTAAACTCGAAGAAGGTGAGAGGCAATTATTATTAATTTTCTCAATATTAGTGACAAAATAAAATTGAATATATAAATAGAAAAGTCAAGATAATTAAGGATTGTCGAGACAGTCTCCGTTAAGATATGAAATAGGCATGAACTGAAAATAACAAATTAAGTTATTTTAGAAGGTTAAGTGAGATCACTACTCCTGGCGATGATTATAAGCATCTTAGGGATGAGGCTGCATGGCTTGAAGGTGATGGATAAGATAACTCAACAAAATCTTGATCGTGATGAGTGATTAGGGCGATACTCATTCTAAAGCTATAGATGAGATGACATGAAGATCGTGAATAAGAGAAATATAGAATTTAAATTTGAAGGTAATTGAGGGCAGTCAAGATAAATGAGATGATTCATGACAAGCTGACATATTCATCACTAGATTCATGACTAAAAGCATAATAATTAGCATAATATTATTTCATTTTATTTTTATATTAGCAAATAGAGGTGGCGGTCCCTATCATCATCCCAAAGACTTAAATTTCTTCAAACATCACAACGAGGGACGCATTACCCTTCCACAAAACCTTGACTCTGTTGTCCACCTAATATGAACAAGGTGAGGAAATTAGCAAATGTTTTCTTAGTGGAGTTTAACTGATATTTAAAAGAGGGGAAGAAAAGGATTAAGTAATGATTCACAAATAATTTAATCATCATATATCTAAAGATTTATATAACACATTCGCATTTAAATTAAATAAATCATCAAATATGAACTTCTCTCCACAATCTTCAAGAAAGCTTGAATAACACAGAGAACAAGTTAGGGAGAGGCATAAAGAGAAAATGAGGTAATAGTCATCAAATAGTAGTAAAGGGAAACTCATTAGAGTTTCAGGAGAAAATACTCAAAATAATTTTATATTTTTACACTATCGAAGGCCTTTTTTTTAATAATATAGAGATTTTATTTCATCAAATAAAGAAGGATGCAACCAAACAAAATAAGAACAAAGTAGGATTACACGGCCAAAGTTAGAAATGAAGAGAAAGCAAACAGTGACGAAGGCGAAGAAGCCAGCCAAGCTCAGTAATTGCCAAAAGCTCCCTGTAACCACCCAGACTTCAGGCTCGGACCATCCAGAGGAGGAAACAAGCAATAATCCACAAAGAAGAAAGACAAGCTAAAGCGCCACCAATGGTTGCCAACAAGTCACGACTGTCCAGGTGGTGAATAAAAAGTCGCTACATCATTGCCCACAAAAGAACAACACAACCGCAATGCCCAAAACCACTTTCCAATCAAACGAAAGCCAACCACATCCCCAAAAGCCGCCATCAGAGTGACAAACACCAACCACCAACGAAAAAGAAGGCCCCTAATGATGGGAGAAGGCCTTCTCAACAATGTGATTCACATTCAAATTAAAGAAAGCATCAAACTCCTTGGCCCCTACCATCGAAGGCCTTCGAAAGGTCAAACTTGACACATAGGGTTTATTCATTTTTTTTTTTTTTTTTTTTTTTTGAAACTACACATCAATTCACGAGCTAATGTAATGTAGTCCATAATTTCTTGGGTTGGGTGGATGATAAGAAGGAGAGCCATCAGTAGAAATTTTGACGATCACTTTATAAACTGTATTACAAAGAGAGATGAATCCATATATTATTGGAGGAGATCAAATTAGTAGGAGAAGAAAGCTCTCTAATCTATATTCTGGCTTATATCTTTTTATTTCACTCACGCTTATAATAATTTTTATAAATAAATAAAATTAGGCTAATACGCTCATTAATTAAAAAGAAAAAGAAAATCATGAGGAAGCAAAGGAGACAGAACAAACGGATAAGTGAAACTGCGACAAAACAAGCTGCCTTTGACCCGTTTCGGCATCTTAGAAAATTTTAGCCCAGAAAACATCCATCTCATCAATGATTAGTGTGGAAGCCAATATTTTAAAGGTGAGAGTAGCGTTTGGGACCGTTTTTTATCATTATTTTTTATATTTTTTAATTTTTTTTACAAAATAATTATTTAAAAAAAAGTCCAAATCAAAGACTTAAATTTTTGGAAACTAAGTGCAAAAGTTTTATCAGAATATTTGATTAAAATTAAATATAAATATCTCAATAATTTTGAATCTATTTTAAAATAAAATTATTTTAAATATAATTAATATTTTATTTATTTTGTAATGCAATTAAGACTTTTGAGATCTATTTTCGTCATAATATATTTGCTTTCTTAACAAAAGAATTTTAACTTTTTTTTTCTCTGAAATGAAACTCTACAAAATGACCATATAACTATATAAGACGTCCCAATGTGGAGAAATTATTTGGTGCGGAGTCCAGTGACATGTGGAGTGAACACGAGGATATTCAATTGAATTTCATTTTTTATTTATGTCTTGTCAGCCCGACCGACCTGACCCGACCCAGAGATGAAAATTTTGAATTTGCAGGAGTTTAAAAGCTCGGAGCTAGTCATTTTACTTTTCATCCCAGCATTTAACTGCTCACTTTCTCTCTCATTCGGTATTCCAGATGTTTCACTACATTCCTTCGACATTCCAATCGGTGCAAAAGTTTGTCTCCACGTGCAAATAAGTGCAAGAACTTGTTGCGCATTTGATATGCTTTTGCCGCATATTCATAGGTATCGAAGGCGTACCAAGTTCTTTTATTTTAAAAGCTATGTTGTTTTTGTTTAGTTTAAAATTTCTGAGGTTTTTTTTTCATTTTAATCTCGTTTTAACTACGCTTTAAGTATGCTTTCGCTGTGCACTTGTTATCATGGTATCAGTTCGTATAACGACTTCTTCAGTTTTCAAAAGTAGGTTGCATAGCTTTAAAATATATAACTACAATTTTTAATGGGGCTTTTCACTGCTTTTTCACTGTGCATTTACTGCATTTTCATTACACTTTTGCTGCGCTTTCACTGTGCTTTTATTACGCTTTCACTATACTTTTGTTGTGCTTTAACTATGTTTTTAGGGCTGCAAACGAACCGAGCCGAGTCGAGTATGTGAGTGTTCATGTTTGAGTTCGTTTATCATTAGCCTGTTCAAGTTTGGTTCGTGTTTGATTCGAGCTTTATTGTATGTGTTTATGTTTGGTTCATTTAATTTAAGGGTGTTCATGTTTGGTTCATGTTCGGTTCATGTTCGGTTCATTTAGTGCTTATCGAGCTTTAAACAAACAAGTCTTAATGAGCTATGTTCGTGAACATATTTAGCAAATAATCTATTGAACAAATAATAATATGAAGTTAGCCTTCCACCATTCTAAGCAATCAAAATGAAGTACTGTATTTTCTTCCTTAATGAACTACTGAATGTCACAGTCAGCCTCACGAATCGAGCTTTTTATTGAGCTTTATGTCGAGCTTGTTCACGAACTTCAAATGATTTTGTTCGCGAACATAAATGAACCGAACACATTAGTGTTCAAGCTTGTTTATTTAAGGATCGAGTATTTAAAATGTTGTTCAAGTTTGTTTGTTTAGTTAGTTAAACGATCACAAACGAGCTTTAATCGAACCGAGCATCGAGTAGCTCGTCGAACGTTTGGTTCACTTGCAGCCCTATATGTTTTCATTGCGCTTTAACTGCTCTTTTATTGTGCTTTCATTGTACTTTCAATGTGCTCTCAATGCGCTTTCACTGCTCTTTCACTGGGCTTTCTTTATATTAACTTTGTATTTTATTGTTTGCTGGAGAAAGTTCAAAAATTTTATGATTCCTTACCCAATCTACTACATAAACAAATTCTTCTAGCAAATGGAAGGTAGAGCAGCATGCATAGTATTCATCAAAGGAAAAATGGATTGGGCAGAACATGAAAATTAACAAGATGAAATACCAAAATTTTGAGCCGATATTGCATTAATGAAGAAAGAAATATGTTTTATGTATATTTTGTATTATTAGTGCTTCATTTTACATTGTATTCTTTGATTAATTCTTTAATTATATTTACTTGTAATTTTTAATAAAATAATACTGCTTTTTTTTAATAATGCATTCCTGCCAAAGCACAGCGAAACCACTAATTAACTGTTAAAGCATAATTTTGAAAATTAAAATTAAAAGCACAATGAAAGCACAGTAAAAGTGTAGCTAAAACATAACAAAAACGCAATTAATTTATAATGAAAATTAAGTTTATGATGGTCGAAACCACTGATTAACTGTGTCAAAGCATAGCTAAAGAGCAGTGAATTATACATTGTAAATTTCTAAAAAATTATCCTTACATTCATATTGAAAATAATTATAGTAACATGATCTGAACTAATAAAATGTGATTATGATAGATAGTTTCAAACTATGCAATATAGTTTTGAAAATTAAGTTTATGATGGTTGAAACCGCTGATTAACTGCCAAAGCGCAATGAAAGCTCAGCTAAAGTGTAACAAAAGCATAGTGAATTACACATTATAAATTTTTAGAAAATTATCCTTACAAATTTAATTCATATTGAAAACACTTATAATAATGAACTAATAGAATGTGATTATGATATATAGTTTCAAACTATATAATGTAGTTTTAAAAATTAAGTTTACGATGGTCGAAATTGTTGATTAACTGCTAATGCACAGTGAAAGCGCAGCCACAGTGAAAGCACAGCTAAAGCACAATAAATTACACATTTTAAATTTTTAGAAAATTATTCTTACAAATTTAATTCATATTGAAAACACTTATAGTAACATGATTTGAACTAATAAAATATGATTATGATAGATAGTTTCAAACTATGCAATGTAGTTTTGAAAATTAAGTTTACGATGATCGAAACTGCTGATTAACTGTCAAAGCGTAGTAAAAACGCAGCTAAAGTATAACAAAAGCGTGGTGAATTACATATTATAAATTTCTAGAAAATTATCATTACAAATTTAATTCATATTGAAAACACTTATAGTAGCATGATCTGAACTAATAAAATATGAATATGATAGATAGTTTCAAACTATGCAATGTAGTTTTGAAAATTAAGTTTACGATGATCGAAACCACTAATTAACTACAAAACTGTAGTTAAAGCGTAGCTAAAGCAAGTTCCAAACTATGTAATCTAGTTTTGAAAATTAAATTTTGCAATGGTCGAAACCACTGATAATTGCGAAAGCACAGTGAAAGCTTTAGTTGTGCTATCATTGCATTTTTTTATATTCACTATATTTTTTAAGCTTTCTGAAGTTTTTGTTATTTTTATCACTGCGCTTTTGTTGCGCTTTCACTGTACTTTTGCCGCGCTTTCACTGCACAACTAAAGCGCAGTGAATTTTACATTATATTGTCATTTTTTTAAAAAAAATTCTTATAAATTTAATTGCTTTTTCATCTGTGAATTATATGTGTATTTATTATGAAATCATAAATAATTTTTTTAATAAACTGTTGACAAAGAGAGAAATAAATCACTATCTGGAACATACAAACGAACACATACAAAAAACAAGCAGAACTTCAAACTTGTTCTTACAACCAAAATTTATTTCGGGGGCGCTGCTCCCTTGGACACCCTCCAAGGGACGCTGCCCCCTCGAATCCCCCACATATTCCCTAAGCATACAGAAAAAAATAATATTTCTTCAAGCTGCAGCTTTTTCAACTTCAATTCTTCATCTTTCTTGACGTTTGTATACTGCCTTTCAGATTTATATTCTGTAAGCATATCATCTGCTCGAATAATGAACATCCTCCTCCTAATCATTCTTCATCTTCATCGGCTCTTCCTCTTTCTCAAAAGATATCAAAATTTTATTTAGCTAAAATCTTATATATTGCAGAGCTTTCGTGATGATTTTCATTTAAAAAAGGGCACCAAAACTAAAACCTATATTCAATTGGGATGCTTAACCACTGGGTTGGGTCGATCGGGCCAATAAGCTAAAAATTAAATATGAAATCTAATTGAATATCCACATGTTTGTGCTCGACGTGTGAAGACTTAATTGGAGTCTGGACATAAAGCTACATTTGGACTCCGCACAAAATAATTTCTTTGCGAATAGTTTAATAGCTCAAATATTTTAAGAGATATGGCATTTACACATATTAGGTCGTGGTTTATGTTACTGAAAATTAGTGCAGTTACGTGATTGATCATTGTTCACAAATCGTAATTACGTCTTGAATATTAATATTTGAGCTATATATTGAAGGCCATGTATTATAATATCCAAATCTAATTTTAGGATATATTTGGGATGGCTACAGATGTATCGTTTTAGAAAGTTAATTATAAAGTTGTTATGAGAAAAATAGATTGACTAATTTGATTGTAAAAAGTAGCTTTCAGCATAAAAAAATAAAAATAGGAAAAAATAATAAAAAAATTATAGTCAAATAAAATTATATTTGCAGCTAATGAAAAAGTTATCTCAAACAGACTTGTAGAGATATTAAAGGTAGGGTTATTTTTTAAAAGAAGCAAAATGATAAATAAATTTAAAAGTAGGAATTTATTTTTAAAATTTTATAAAAAGCTAGTTGCCATTGCTTGGGTGACTAGCTCCTCAACCCATGTCACTCAATGGTTGGGTGACTTGAGTGGGATCGCTAGCCACCCAGTCAATCAGTATAGCATGTCAATTTATTTAGTAAAATTAAAAGAAAAAGTTAAATTGAATAACATGAATAAGTAAAATTTTTATTTTATTATTTTTACAAAATATTTTTAAATTAGGGGATATAAGAAATATATTTTAAATAATTCTATAAATAAAAATATAATTTATAAAAATTGTATATAAAATTATTAATTATTTTAATCATTACATTAAATTATAGAAGTAGTGAGGCTGATGAAAAGTTTTTGCTATTTTTAAGGAAGATATATATCTTATAATTTTTTAATTCAAGAAAATAAAATTTGTTATTTTACTATATAGATTAATAAAATTAATGGAGTGTAATTTTAGGAATATATGGAGTGTAATTTTAGTAATAATAGACCTAGTGAGGGCATTGTGACTTTGGCCGATCAAGTCATTAATAAGAGTACACGTTTTAGATATCTTGGATCTATTGTTCAGAGTGATGGTGATATAGATGGGGATATTATCAGTAGAATCCAAGTTGGATGGTTGAAGTGGAGGAATGCATCGGGCTTATTGTGTGATAGAAAAGTACCCCTCAAACTTAAGGGAAAATTCTATAAGATGGTGGTGAGACCTGCAATGCTTTATGGTGCTAAATGTTGGCCATTAAAAGAGAAGCATAATTCTAAGTTAAGTGTTGCAGAGATGAGGATGCTCAGGTGGATGAGTGGCTTTACCCTTAGAGATAGGATACGAAATGAGCATATTCGTGAAAAGGTTGGAGTAGCTCCAGTGGAAGATAAGATTAGAGAGAGTCGCCTTAGATGGTTTGGTCACGTAAAACGGCGGCCTCCCGATGACCCGGTTAGGAAAGTAGAGGTCTTAGATTTGACTTATGTTAAGAAAGGTAGAGGTAGACCTAAAAAGACTTGGTTAGAAAATATTAGAAATGATCTTTCTTTATTAGATTTAAACGAGAATTTGACTTTTAATAGGACACAATGGAGAAAAAGGATTCATGTAGCCGACCCCACGTAGTGGGATAAAGGCTTGATGTTGTTGTTGTTGTTGTAGATTAATAAAATTAAAAGTAAATTTTAAATTTCTTTTAAATTTAATAAAAATTAAATGGTATTTATTTAATAAATAATTTAAAATTTAATTAAATGATATTAATTAATATTATTGCGTTCAGAAAAATTTGCGGTGGTAGTGATATTTGAAATTTAGCATCCTAATTTTATACAAAGATTCAACACACAAACAAATGAATGATAAGGGTGCGAGTGTTATAAAAGACATCAAAATTTTTTACATAAAAAATTCTAAAAAGGGAAGAAACAAAGAGTCTGGCCTAGTTAAAATGATTTCACTACTGTTTGTAGTTGATTACAAATGACGTCCTTCCACGGGGGAAAGGCATTGGCACAATGTATAATATATAACACATTACATAGTTGGGGTTGAAAGAATCTAATGATAAGGGAGTCATTCTCAATAGAACGTTGGCATGTTCATTTGGTTGGAAGGGCTGTATTTGGGCAATGGAGATCAGAGGGACTATAGTCGACGGGCAATGGTGGTCGGAGGGACCATAGTTGGCGGGCGACGATGACGGCGGTCAACGGTTGGGTGGTAGCCCGGCAACAGTCGGCGGTCGGGCGATGGTCCGACGATGGTTGGGTTGTCGGCGACCGGGAGGAAGTCCGACGGCAGTTGGCGGCCAAACAGTAGTCCGACGATAGTCTAGTGGAAGTTCGGCCACAATTGTCGACCGGGTGGAAGTCTGACGGGGGTCGACCCCGGGCGGTGGTCTAGCGATAGTCGATGGAGGTTCGCCGGCAGTGGTGCTGGAGCTCTTAAAGCCTCAAAGTTTTCTCGAATCTGTAGACAAAGGCCATTTTTTCATGCAGAGAGTGTGGGTCTATTTATAGATTTTCATGAGTGACATACCCCGTAAATATAGAGAAGATCCGGGGCATGTTCAGAGTGCTCCATCAGATGGCCCGTATTGATTCCCTCGATCATAGAGCATTTTCAAGTGTTTAAGTGCTTTAATGATGTCAGAATTCAGTGATCTTGGGCTTGTTGGACTCCTCCTGCCAAGCCACTCGATTCGACTATAAGCATGACATATTTGGATATCATTTTGTCATCCAATTCATGCTTTGAACCTTCCGAATATGCTTCAGACTCTTAATTTAGACCCATTTGAGCTCAGATTGGACCGATTTTGGTATCATTGGGTTCATCTTTTTGAGACATTCAATTTGACTATAAGTTTATCGAAATTGGAGTTCAGATGGACCCAAATTTAATTTGGGAAGTTTCTAATTTAAATATGCCTCGAGATTCGTGCACAAACAAGACGATTTTTGGTGACATACCAATTAGAAACTAATAAAATATTAGAAAATCTTTAAGAAAGTTATGTCATTCTATTTTAAATCTTCCCAATTATACAAAGCCCATAGTAGTCAGAAAAAAATAGCGAACCTTGTTCCAACCTTTGGTTCTCCTTTGTGAAGAGATCTAACCCTTCCAACAAAAGTATAGAAGTGAGTAGCTGTCGATATTAGGTGTTTTCGCTTCAAGTCTCTAATCTTCCATCGTCGGATGTCCTGATTGCACGAATCTAATCTAAATCGAGGTTGAGACGTATTTCGCCGGTTTTGAACTTATTTTCTTCACATCGAAATTGATATGAGGACAAATTTTTAAAAGGACAAATTAAAAAGAGAAGGACAAATAAACAAAACTGAAAAATAATAATAATAATAAGATGCCAGTCATTAACGGCTGGATTTGGTGAGCTGGCTGGTGCGCTGGCCGGTTTGGCAGCTGGGCTAGGCGAGCGGGCCATGTGTGCGGGCCTATTGGGTTGGTCATGAGTGGTGGCCGGGATTGAGCGGGTTATCAATTATTAATTGTGTTATATTTAATGAAGTAATTTGCATGTTATTTTTAAATAACTTATAATAAGTTATTTATTGGTGGAGTACAAGTTGATGTGAATGATTATTTTAAGTGGGGTAATTATATTATTTAGAAATGAAATAATTGTGAAGGAGCTTATGAAGAAGCTATAATAATATTGGTGAACCGTATAGTTGTTAATTAATTTGAATTAGAAAATTTTAACTCTGTATTACTTCGTGATTTAAATAAAATTAATTCTTTAACATATGTGCGTTAGTACATTATTAGGGAATTAAAAATTACTAAGAAAAGTCAAGTCACTCAAAAAAAAAAATGATGTTGTTTGTGAAATATAAAGTCAAGATATTTTTTATGTTGCTATATTAATTTAGAGGCGCATATTTTCAATTTAATTGACATTTCAAGATAAAAGCACGAAATTAAATGATGTTGTTTGTGAAATATAAAGTTAAGCTGATAGAGATATCCCCAATAGGATTTTTTTTGTCCATATTCATCATTATGATATAGATTTTTCCAATAGGTGCACAGGTGGTTCTTTGATGGTGTGGAGCCAGGCAAATCGCTTGAGCATGGACATGGGAGGCCGAGCAGGCCTAGGTCTTTCTAGGCACAGGTGCAGGTTGCATAAGAACTAGGCCGAGTTGCAGGAGATGAGTTGAGTTGGCGAAGTCCCTGATACATTTTGAGGTGGAGCCGTGCAAATCAGATTTAGTGTGTTTGAGCAGTGGATCAAGAACGACAAGATCAAGAACCTCGGGGCAACAAGTTGGTCGCGGACTTAGAATCAGATAGGGTTCTGCGAAGTCATAGGTTGGACGAAGCACGGGTGTCCGAGGAAAATCGGCAAGATGGAATCTACTCGATGCTGGAGCGCGAGCGTGTCGTGCAAGAGCATATGCGTGGGTAGGAAATATGCAGGAGCAGGCAATGCAAAAAGCACGAGCATGCAGATCACGAGTGGAGCAGCGGGAGCGCAAGCTGGAGCCGTGGATCGGAACGCACAGTGGAGGCAATTCGCGAGCGAGATTGAGCTCGATTCGGCGGGATTGCTTGTGGAGATAATGTAGGGAGCTAGTTAGATTGCAGTAGATGCACGGGTGGTTCTTTGATGGTAAAATCTGAACCAAGTTGAAGATTGTTATGTATTGATCTAGGTTTTAGGTTAGATTGATCCTCATTGACAACTTATCGTTGTAAAATCTCTATAAATAGAGATTGTATGTGCTCTTATAAAGTGCCCCCTCTTGTATAAGCCCAAGTAATAAAAGAAAATCTAATTTCATGTTCTCTCTCCTCTCCTCTCTATCCCTCTCTTCTCTTTTGAAAGTTGTCCTTGTAACAGAACAGGGAAATCAAGAAGCTAAAGCTTCCTCCAAGTTCTAACATAACCAAATGACTCCCTATACTAACATCAGCATTGCAACTCTTGAATCTATCCTGCAATGCTTGCATAATTAAATTTTGTGCTACCGAATTAATATGTATTTGAAAAATTCATACTTTGAATTCATGATGGGTCATACCATCGCATTTAAAGGCATTCTAAATTATCCTAACTAAGATATTAGTGGTCCTCTACTTGTTTCAAACCAATGAGGCATTCTTAATTAAAACAGGTTGACTCAAACTACACTTTCATACCTAACTAAAACAAAGAAACAATCTTAGTACCTAATAAACATAACTACCACTGTGCATAATCTTGGAGGCATGGCTGAGATTGAGGAGAGCATAAAATAAAAACATAAATGATCTGTAAACTCATTTATATTTAAAATATGCATTCAAAAGATAACTTACTTTCTCTTATTTCATCACATCCTCTCTCACATAACTCAAGTAAAAACATATTGTACTGCTTAACAATTTCTTCTTTATAATTCAATTTTTAACGATAATACATGCTATGCAAAGTTAATCTAAAATTAAAATAGATCTACAATTCTGTAAAGGCAGCAAGCAGCAAAATTATGTCTGTTCCAGGCAAAGCTAAACCAAGACTACAACCTTGTTCATAGATTACTAAAATTATATAAAATTTTACAATGATCTAAAGGAAAAAAAAATCTCACAAACAAACTATTCACAACCATAATTGGTTAATGTGCACAAAGATATAAAAAAAAAAGGCGACGAAAGAACAAACTGTATAAGAGATGACAGATCTAATTGTCGATGCGGCAACTTGATGAGTAGAGAAGGCCGAATATCACTAAACAGGTTTTGCGCAAGAGCGAAGAAAGTGAAAGGGAAAGGAGTCTTCCTTGATTGGAAAGATAAGGAGAAGAAAATTATGTGAACTCTCATCCTCATCTGTGAAATTTTTCGTGCGGGCCCAACCACTGAACACTGCTACTTGATCTCCCCACACGAGCCGCCCAATTCAGCGTTCGGACCTTCCCCCCCAGCCCGATTCAGCATTGGCGCCTGTTTCAGTTACCGAGCGAGTCATCAAGTGGCGTAATGACTTCCTAGTTGTTAGGAGGGTTAACGACTGGCGTGCCAGTCTTTATCTTTCTTCGCGACTTCCCCCGTTGGCCTGCCACCTACAAACCCATCCTGCAAAACCCGGCCAGCACAACGGGCCACCCCATGGCCACGTTGGACAGTGCACCACCTCACCAAGCTAGTCGTTACCAAAGTTAAAGGACTGGCACTACTTATATATGTTTTCTTCTCTGTTTTGTCTTCGCCTATTAATTTACTTAAGGTTTTCCTTAATATTGATAATGCGAGAGATCGAGCGTGATGCGAGTAAATAACATTTACGTTTCCATTTGATTCCTACAATCTATCAATGTCATTCTCAGCCTAAAGAGGCGTGAAGTTTCCTGGAAACGATCTTCAAACTCGCAACGGAACATAGGCTTTGTCTGTTGCAGCTGGAACAGGAATCTCTGTGCCGTGTCCTGGCAAAACAATGCTATTTTATAAGAACCTGTACAATATGATTGCAGATAATTGAAAACGAACTATAGAATGTATGAGGGATGAGTTATAATACATACAATATTTTATATTAAAACATAAAATTGATAAGCAACATATCTAAATTCATACACATACTTAAATGCACAAACTAAGGGTGTCAATAAAAGACACGATCCGAATCCTACATGAAAATTATAGGTTCAGATTGACCAGTTAAAAAAATGTGTCAAATTCAGATCAACGCACCCGAAATTAACCAAGTTTGACCCGCTTCACTCGTTTTGCATTTCAATTTCGCAAGGTTATACGATTAAGAATTTAGAATTTAGATTCACGACAGTGGCATCTCAGCTGTTGGCTTTAGCCTTTAATACAATGTGAATAGCATGCGCGAATCACAATTCATTCTTGCACTATATCTTTTTTTTTTTATTTGCCGCAACCCGTAGGCCCACAACTATGGGCAGAATCAGTCTCTTTTTTTCGGATGAGTAAAATATGATTATGAAATACATAATTTTATATATGAAATAAAAAATTTGAATAATTACATTTATTGAAGATAGACAAAATAGTTAAAATGTTATTCTTCTAAGAAAAAAAAATCAGTATGGCCAATTACCCACCCTGAGCCATCCCTGCCCGCAGCAGCTGCTTCTCTCTCGCTCTCCGTCGGTCGTCACTGGAGGACGACGTTGTTTGAGTGTTCGAAAGCCGAAGGCTGGACTCTCCTTGCCATTCGCCTCCTTCTTCCATCTCCATCTTCATTCCTCCTTTTTTCCGGCAGCCGTAGATCGGACGCTCCTGGCCATTTGCCCGCAGGCCCGCAGCAGTTGTTGTGCCAACAAGATCCCTCCTCCTGCTGCAGACCATCAAGTTCTCATTCAACCCAAATTCAAATCCTGCTAATATTCGTTCTTAGAGGCACCCTCGTTATCTAAAATCTGAAATGAAATGCATGATTCTAGCTATATGCTAAATTTAGGTCTTCTTCGACCAAGCAGAACTCTTTTTGATATCTGATTAAAAAATATTTCACCTGTGCTTTGGGCCTTTGGCCTTTTTATGTTCATTAACCATGCTCTGAAATGTGAATCAGGTTACAGATTCTAATTGATTTTTAAATCCCACTGTTGATGAAATCTTGTATGAACTCCATGTAGTTATTAGGCCTTTTGAGCTTATTATATTCTACTGATATCACTTAATTTGTATGATGAGCAATATACAACACTACATTCTGCGCATTTGAAAGCCATTATGAATTTCTTGTACCTTTCCGGTTGTTGAATTCAAACTACTTGTGTGTTGGTGATTTACTGTAAATCAATATAAATAAAAGTAAAATTAATTGCAATATATTTCATATTGCTTCTCTTTTTTTTAAACGAGTTAGCGGGTTGAGTCAGGTTAAAATGGGTTGAGATTGGGTGGGGTTTGGGTTTATGATTTTGACATGTTTGTTAAATGGGTCGGGTTGATTCAGTGTGGGTCAACTTTGGGTCGGACCCAAACCCGACCAAAAACACGTTTTGGCACCCCTAACATAAACCTCCAATCCGTGATTGATATACCACCAAAAAATTCATCAGATTGAGCGTGACTATCAATGCATATTGAAATTGCATTTGAAAATTTTCACAATTTTATGATCATCCGAAATTTGATTTGAGCAAACTTATAATCAAGTTGAAGGCTTTCATGAGAAAAATTTAAAATGATTCGGTTTGAGTTCAAATGAATCCAAAAGAGCATAGATCAAGTATTTGAAACATAGTTAAAAATTTTTGAAATATTAATCGAAGAACCAAATGATTTCCAAATCTTACAGGCTTATAGTTAAATCAAACATCCTGAATAAATGAAATAAACAAGCCCAAGATAAGTTAATTTTGTCATCATTAAGCTGCTTAAATATTAAAAAAAAGTTTGTGATTGAGGAAATCAATACGAGTCGCCTAATGGAGAGCTTTGGATTTGGTCATATTTACGAAGAATGCTACTATCAAAAAGCTTAAAAAGATCTCTATTCTCTATATAAAGAGGACCTTCAGCTAGAGATTTGAGAGACTATAAATGCTTGAAGAATCTCAGAACTCTACGAACAGACCGCCACCGCCAACCTTCATCATCAAGCTGTTGTCAAGTTGTCATTACCCTACCACCACCGCCCGAACAAGTTGTTGTCAGTCTACCATAAAGCATCATTACTCTATTGTTTAAATATAACCACTCAAACTCTACTGACAAACCACTACCGTTGAACCATCACTATACAACCTCAGTTGTTGGACCCCCACCGTCAGATTACTACTTTCTAATCGTTGGTATCCGACCATCACCATTGGATCTCTACTGTAACACCACAGGAAAAACTGTAATGCCCCACAATCTAGTTTTAGAAGAATTGTCTATCTACTTCTTAATTACTGTACCAAAGCCACTAATCTCATTTCAATAAATAGAAACAAACGAAATAAATCTCTAAACTCTTTTATTCACTCTACAATTTTTATCCATTTCAAAAAATTCATACACAATAGTTAAGATATGTAAGATAGTGAAATGAAATGAGCTAACAGCTCAGTAGGTTACGAGAACCTACATATGCAATCAATGTGAGACAGTAAAAATAATGTGCATGTAATCATTCAATCAGCACCAGTATGAATATAAGTATGAACATATAACTGTAAAAGACAGGTAACTGTCAATGTGAACAATTTCATATCATATGAATAATAAAATCAATGCAACAGTATATCTTATGGCCAATGACCAGTAACCATACAAATGACTTGTATGTGCTATCATTGATGTACCTATCAATTATAAAATGTTTATATATCACACTTTATGAAATCAGTACACTTGCCTTTATCATTTGTATGCCATATAATATATATGCCATAGATGTATATCAGATTCCTATCAAATACATTATTCCATGTATATTAATCATATCATCTTTATCTATAGTGTCATATGTGTATGCATGTCTTATAATATCAATATTATACGTAGTGTGTATCATATATGTCATATAGTTCTTGTGAATCATGTGCCTTTGTATCGATCTTATCAGTCATATCAAATGCCTATATCAATCATGTATGCTAATGTCACATGCATATGTAAGCAAAATATGATATTTGGCTACTTATGGTATTTTTTTTGGTATCCCGTCATGTAGGCCAACTCTATAAGAATCAGTCACAATCATATCAGTCATGTTGCCAGAAATTAGTCTCATATCATAAATCATCAATCAAGTGGCTTTCATGTAAGAAGTCGCCACTTCCTACCCGTCGGCATATCATATTAGTTAGTCCCCTTATACCTCCTTTTTTATATAACTTAGGATTACACCACAAACCTATTTAAGGGAAAGTCCGTCGGCCCAACCTCCCGTACAATGTAACATGTCTCCAGCCAACTTAAACCAATTAATTATTTTCAATCAGTCTTTTTTATTTTTACACACATTTCATATCATATAAATTATAGTAGCCTCATACAATTAATGCAATTTCCAGTAAATGCATGTATTATGTCAAAAATGTATATTATACTAAATGGATAGTAAACATGTGTATATAATGTATTTCATATCTAAATGCAGTAGATTGACTCTTGATAATTTTATATTTAACATTATAATACCCATTTTAATTTAAATATCATATAAACAAAATTACATAGTGAAATTTCTATATTAATCAGTCAAAATGCTCAAGATAAAAATATGTATTACATATTAAAAGTTACAAGGTAAAAAATCACTAGAATGTGAGAATTGCATTTAAATCAATTTTAGGAGAGATAAAATCCAAGAAATCAAAATCACTGAAAATAGAAAATAGAATTCGGGTTATCTAACATGATCAGAATATTTTTCTCAATTGAAGCGACAGACAAAAATGACCCGGAATAAATTTTCTCTCTCCTCTCTCTCGTCCTTTCTTTCCCTACTCTCTTCTCCTTTCTCTCCCGGCCAAATAGCAACGTGAGGGAGAGATGGCTAGGGTAAGGGTTTAATTGAAATGGATTTAGATATATTTTAATATTTAAAAACCACTAACTTGATCTAGCATCTCAATGCTCAACTCCCCAGCGCCGTTGAGCTCCCGATATAGAGACTAGGCACCACAATGCACACTTTAATCCCCCATTTTTCTCCACTTTCTCAAGAGCTCAAAGCTAGGGAGCTGCCAATCCCAACGCCGCAACGCGTCCATAGGGAAAAATCTTAAAATTGGAAATTTAAGCTGTTACATCTACCGTCCAACCATTGCCATTGGACTATGACTACTACCAAACCACCGTCATCGGACCACAACTATTTGAATGCCTCTTATCCATTATAGCCTTAATGATATTCTCCATTACTCTCACAGAAGGTTTAGGTTGCAGCTCATTTTCTTGTAATTTCACCTTCTCCAATTTGTGAGATGGATAAACTTATGTAATTAAAACTTATCTAGTAAAATTTCAGACTAGTTAGACCTTGTGGTTTTTCATTCCCAGGTTTCTCACGTAAAATCTCAGTTTTCTCTTCCATTCTCTTTTTTCTTTAATTTGTGTACCATATATTCGTACAAAGCTAAGTGTAAAATTCTCTCTATTATCATTAATTTTTTAAGACGTAATAATGATCTTCATGGTGAGAGCTAATGCTGTCAACCACGAAACTGGAGTGGGCTAAGTATTCGTTTGGGTTGGTTATAGCTGTGTAAAAGTAGTTATAGAGCTCTTGTAAAATTTTTTTTTTTAGAAAACTATTGTTAGTATTATGGGTTTTTCTTTTGAAAAACTCAAAGAACAAAATTTTATAATTCAATATATGCGGTTGTAAGAATTTGTTTCATATCCTACAATTTTTTTAAAAACAGTAAGACAACAATCAACAGACACATATACATCAATAATCTGAAAGGAAAAACAATAAAAAAATTGTCCCAAATAGACACTACGTCTCTCTTGAATTTCATCCACCCAAATAAGGAATTAAAAAAAAAAAAAACAGAACTCATAAAATTAATGATCCTTATATTTCATTAGAAAATTTTGTGGGATGTTATGCTTGTAGCAAAATCCCTACCTAACCTTTCAAACTAATTATGAAATCCCCTAATATTATATATTATTAGGACATCTCCCATCTGCCTTCCAATATTCTGAAAGGTCTCTTTCTTGGCGTGCTAGAGTTCAACAAAGCCCTCCAAATCATTATGCATAATAAGACAATAAGAAACCTCATTAGTGACAACATAGTCAATTCTCATTGCCATTTTCAATGACACCCTTGATGTTCATAAAGTTCCTCTTCCCAAATTACTTTGACGATGAAATTTCAAACTTCTACTCAACAAACAAACATAAACAATTGAAACCATTCACCATAGCCACAGCACTCTTATGAGAGCTCATAAAGGGATAGAGGAACAAATATCAGGCTGAGAATGGATATTCTCTTCTTTAAACAAGTAATAAGTTCTATATTGATTAATGCTTATGAGTATGAGCAAACTATTTCAATTGAAAAGTTTAAACTTATGAGTATGAGCAAACTATTTGTTATTTCTATATTAATATATTTTTCAACTATATGATGTAATTAGTGCTGCACAAATATTAATAATTTACTGATCTTCACATGAAAGCTTTCAACATCAATCATCATTCCTGCTCAAATAGAAGTATTTTAATATCAATAACAAACATACTAGATCATTTCTTCATCTACGAAGAAAATGATTTAATGTTCTCACTCTATAGGTTATCTTGAGCTCCATTTGGGACGCTTTTTTATTGCTTCTTAAAATGGAGTTTTAGTACAAAAATTCCTTGATCGACTCATTTAAGCCGTAATTGATGTAAGTGACCCATCAATATTGCGTTACGAGCACAACTGATAAAGTTCTGAGTGTCAAATGATATGTTGCTTTGAATATTTCAATGTCACTAGTCCAATAAAGTTAAAAGATAAAAACTCTAAAGATTAGAGCTAAGTAAACAATTTTGGAAGTCTTAATAGATTGAATTTAGAGCTAGTAAAGAATGGAGACAATAGATCACAATTTTGATATTGATTTTTTGCCCTTTAAGAGCAATCCAATGACACCAATAGTATGCTAGCTAATTGAAGTACCATAGGAGATGCAATAATTTTGAGATGAGGCTGGGATCTAATTTGGTGTTGTGAAGAGAGTTGATGTTATTTTTTAGGCAAACCATTCATCTTCTTAATGGCAACAATGGCCAGTGGCCTCAATATGAAAAATACATTAT
Organism: Dendrobium chrysotoxum; assembly: GCA_019925795.1. Lineage (NCBI taxonomy): Eukaryota > Viridiplantae > Streptophyta > Magnoliopsida > Asparagales > Orchidaceae > Dendrobium > Dendrobium chrysotoxum. The sequence goes on from CM034301.1 coordinate 45,570,867, forward strand.
AATCATTCAGAAGGAAGGAGGGAGAAGATAAGAGATAAGCAAAGCTCATTAGTATAATTTTGCTTCTAACCTCTTATGCAAGCTCATTTGTACTCTGAATCAAATTTTATTTATATTATTAGAATCATCTCGATAAGGCGAGTGTTTTGAATATAACTCTCTAAGCATATAAAATTTGAAGTTCATTTGATCATTAAAGTATTTTCTTGAAGTTTCCAACTTCGAATTCAGTTGTTCCTTGTCAAATTCAATGAAATTAACTTTGTAGGTTTCATTTTAGTCTAAAAAACTCAAAAGCTCGTTGGCCATCCAAAAAGGTTAAAAGAAATTTTAGTTCAAATATTTGTAGATTTTATATCAAAAAATTATATCATAATTTTTAGTTGAATTGGATGAAATTTTAGTTGATAATTTTTGTAAGAATTTTAAAAAAGAGATTGTTTAATGCATAATTAAGTAAAAGAAGCGTGATTATTAAATAATTTAAAAAGGTGCAAAAACGTCAATTAATTTAACATTTTTCATAAAAAATGCTAATTAATTAAGAAAATGTCAAATTATTTGGCACTTTTTAACAATGTATAAAAAAATCCTTCCACCACATGAAGTGCAAGAAGAATGCGTCTGGATTTTATATAATTATTAATAACTTATTGTAATTTTTTATCTCTCCTTAAGAAAAAATCAAATGATTTGACATTTTTTTAATTAATTAGTATTTTCTATAAAAAAATATTAAATTATTTGATGTTTTTATTTTTTTAAATTATTTAATAATTACACTTTTTTTACTTAATTATACATTAAGCGTGCTACTTTTTAAAAATTCCTTCGTATTTTTTTTATAAATGTTATGCTGTCTAATCTATAGCATAAAAAGTTTTGATATACAAGCACTTGGGGAGAAATAATGATAGAGAGGGAAAGAATGAGTAGTTTTTTTTGTTTATATCTGCATTGGGATCCTGCAAATCATCATTTCCTTTTGACTCCGGTGAGAGAGCATAGAACATTGCTCTTCTAAATATCAGTGGCCACCATTAGAAAGTGAATGAAAAAGTTTGACAAGAAATATAAATAAAATTTGAAGGTCTTTTAATTTTAAAATATTTTCAATTGTCACTTGACTTTTGCAAATATTAAATTCTTATATTTCTATAGTAAAGATTGCATAGAAATTTAGGCTTCATTTGCTATGATTTTCTTACTGCTTTTTAAAATAATTTTTTAGTATAAAAATTAAAGTATTTTGTACTAAAAATTACTTTAAAAAGTAGTAAAAAAGTCATCCCAAACGAAGCCTTAATTGTATGAATTCAAAGGATAAATTAGTTCTTATGAAATATATCACGAGTTTTGAGAATACTAATAATTAATCTTTGTTTTGACTAGACACTACAACAACAATAACAGCAACATCAAGCCTTTATCCCACTACGTGGGGCTGGCTATATAAATTCTTTTTCTTCATTGTGTCCTGTTAAAAGTCAAATTCTCATTTAAATCTAATAAAGAAAGATCATTCCTAATATTTTCTATCAATATTGACTAGACACTATTATATAATTTATAATTCTTATTTAGAGTTATATATTGTGTTTAGAAATCTTGATGAAACCTATATAAACCTATGTTATCATGTTGGAATGATAATTCAAATTATATGAGTATAAAAAATTCCAAGTTTTTAAAAATCAGGTCGAATATGGAATCGGAAGAAGTAAAGGTTCACGATTCAATGATTCAATTAACATTGAACCGGATGATATAATAAATATTAAAATTATTTAAATATAATATACTAATTTAAATTCTAAAAGTGAATATATAACTACATTGATTAAAGCTCATGAACAAGCTTGATTAATGTTCAACATAAAGCTCGTTAAGAAACTCGATTAGCTATTAACAAGGATATAAGTATATGTATATTATAGATATAATTATATGAATATTAAAAATATTTCAAGGTTAAATATATAATAATATAAAATATATAAGTATTAATTTATTTTTTAATAAGAATAATAATTGAGATAAATGCGTTTCAAGCTAATTAGACCCGATTGAACCTGAGTCTAATTTTCAAATCTAATCGAACTAAAATCCAATTTTCAAATACTTAATAATTCTATATGTAATTAATTTTGATATTCTTGACAATGTAATTATAGTTTATTTTATAATATAAATTTAAGTAACTATCAATATAACATATAACTCATAATAAAATCATAAATATTTCCATAACATATTATTTTTTAGTAATTAATATTTCAAAGTATATATTTTTTGCCATTATATATAAACATTTTAATAAAATTAATCATTGATAAAAATTCCAAATTGAAAAGATTTAAAATGTTGGCCACTTAATTTTTTGTTATCATAGTTTGCCCATTATATAATCCTCCACTAATTTGTTTGGCAATATACAATGAATCCACTAACCCCAAGCATATTCTCTATTGAACCTCTAATTGACATTATTCTATCACATATAATTTCTAGCTAGGAAAAAATAATATTACTTCCTAATAGAAGAAATATAGAATTAAGTGCTCATATATATTTTTTATTCCCTTATGATATCCTCCCTCTACACAATTGGATCAATAACAACAAATTAATTAATAAACAGTGATGAGATTCACAAAAGTCATAATTTGATGTGATATTATAGGCGATAACTTAAGTAGCAAAATTTGTATGATTATAAAAAAATAGAGTATTTATATAAATATAAATATATTTTTATGTATTTATATATCTAAGTTAAATAAATTTAATAGTTATTTATATATGTCTAAAATTTTAATTTATATAAAAATATTATGATTGAAATATAAAATTATTATATAAATAAAAATTTAAATTTAAATATATAAAAATTATGTGGTACGAATGTAAAAAGAAAAATCTTTAATTTTTTTAATAAATGGTATATTCATAAGTTGTCTTTGGCTTTCTTATTATTATTTTTTTTTCTGTTTTTATATATAATTTAAATTTTACACAGCACAAGTAACTAATTCCCTTCTTCATCTTTTTCGTTAACAAAATCAAATAAATTAATTCCCTTCTTCATCTTTTTCGTTATTTCAGGATTCTGCAGCTCTGCTGGTCACTGCCGCCACGAAGCTTCATTCTGCACGACCGCAGCAAGTAGAAGTTGTAGAACACATCCATGGAGGCGAGCAAGACCTGGCCACCTCCCTCTCTTCCTTCTCGCTTCTCCCCTGTTCCGCACAGCAACCCTCCCAGCTCAAACAAGAAGATTTCCGCAAAACCTAACCTTTTCATTCCCGCCTTTTCTCTCCAACATCAGCGAGGTAGAGGAGAAAGGGCGAACGTTTCTTCTAAGATGCCTGCTCCTGCGCTTCAATCTACTGGAAAATTTGCGGACTTGCCCTTTGATGTACTGGCCCGAGTAGCGGCGGCGTTCGATATCCCGGAGCTTTGGGCGGCGAGTACGGTGTGTAGGTCGTGGAGAGAGGCTCTTAGGCCTCTAAGGGAGGCGATGGTGCTTCTGCGGTGGGGAAAAAGGTTTAAGCACGGCCGCGGGGTGCGGCCCGATCCTAAACGGGCTCTTGAGTCTTTTCTGAAGGGGGCGGAGCGGGGTTCCGCTGCTGCGATGGTGGATGCGGGGCTCATGTATTGGGAGATGGGCCGGAAGGAGGAGGGCAAGAGCTTGTATGCTAGGGCTGCGGAGCTAGGGCATCCCGCTGGCCAGTGCAATCTTGGAATCTGCTTCTTGGAAGGTATGTTATTGTGAAAACAAAAAAAAAAGAACTTTTTTTCTTGTCAAATCTCATTATCTTACGCTTATCAGAAAGTTTTATGTAAGTTTGAGAGGCGGTTTGATTGGTTGCTTGCCTTCAAAATAGCTAAAATTAAAGGCAGGGAATAAAACTTCTTCGTGTTTAATTTGGTTTTAAACTTGTTGCATTCACATTAGATCAGTGACGCAATGCTTTCTTTGGGTTATTCTTTTTCATTATTCCCTGCTGCCAAAACTGGCTAAATGCCAAATTGCAGTCATTGTTTTGAAAAAAAAATTTTGCTTCAAATCAAACATCAATTTATGTTACTGTATAACAAGAGTAAAAGTTTTTCAACGGACATCTCCTATATTAAATCTTGTTATTTTTACTCTTTATTATTTTTTTTGGAATGTTTAGGGCAAAGCCCAAAATTTTATATAAAAAGAAAAAAAAATTGAGTGTTCAAGTGGCCAGGAACAGCTTTTGCTTCCTCAATTACATGGCGATATGCCCCACTTTTTGATTGTTGTATAAGTTGCAATCTTGTTGATTGTTGTGTGCTTTGTAAGTTATACGTGTAAGTAACTTCATATTGTAGTGTAAATGATTGGTCATATTTCGTCCAGTTATATTATTAAATTAGTAGAATTTGCATTTCTCTTGCTTTTGGGCAACTATACGTCAAAAAATGTGATCTTTCTTTCACTGTCTAATCATACTTAGAATTTGTTTGGACAGCTTTGTTACTACTTTATTTTTCAAACTACAATCACAATTTCTGTTTGGCCATGGTTTATTTGTTACTTTCAAAAGGTTTTTGTGCTAGAAATTTTTTTTACAATAGTTTTAAAAATTTATTTTCTATAGCAGCTTTATAAAATAGTAAGAAAGCCATCTCAAATGTAATCTTAATCTACATTTCTTTGAGCTGGAACATGCTAATTGAGTTCACATATAGCAAAAGATTGACATACTGCATTATATCTCCTCCAATATGTTGCAGCTGATCCAGCTGAGCCGGAGGAGGCTGTAAAATGGTTCTTTCGGGCAGCTGAGTTAGGAAATGCACGCGCTCAATATAGCTTGGCACTTTGCCTACACAAAGGCCGTGGAGTTAAATGCAATTTACGGGAAGCTGTATGTTATGCTGTCAAACATCTGTATGCTTTTTCTGTATTTTCTAGTCATTATTACACTACAAATATTGCAACTTATATTTCTTCACACATGTTATTTTTATGGCGAATATATTAATAGTTAAGCCTCACATGAACATTCAGCCTGAGCAAGTCATAATTGAAAACCTCTACTCTCACTTTCTGTTGCAGTTGACTTGTTTGAGTTCTTTACCCTCACATGCAATCACTGGTAGTATAAATATCGTAGCATTCTTCACACAGAATATTGAACTTGGAAATTTTATTGACTACTGCTCATTAATGATGATTAACTCCTTTCTAGTAGCTGGAATTTATATCCTTCGATTTATTGAATGTTCAGATGTAATAGAGTGATTGATTCATGCATGCTGATCAATCTGATTATGATGAATCATTCATCATCATCTCGTTTCCATGTTCATGGAGATGAACCTCCATAGAGTTGGGGAGATGGCCATGCTTTTACCATGTGTTTGCTATTGAAGATCTATGTGGAGATGGGTTGAAGGTCAGATGGTTGCTGCTGTATGGTGACTAGAGATGAAATTTGGAAGGGGAGCAGCTATGAGGAGTTTAGGTAGCTTGATGTGTGTTGGATGGGATGAACGAACAGAAACTATTGACTTTACTGTAGAATGGAGGAGGAAGAAGGCTTTTTAGATAAGAGAAGAGAAAATTAGTGGGGAGAAGGCAGAGGGAAGCTGGCCATGGTTATAGGAAAGGAAATGAGAGGAAAGGGGAGAAAGTGAAGAGCACAGAAGGGGAAGGGGCTGATTCCTTTATTTCAGTCATCCATAATTTTTGTTACAGGCCATCATCTTCTATAACGCTTATATTCAAATTATTAAAGATATGTATGCAGGAGCTATTACTTATGTTCAAACACAAGGTGGTTTGACCAAGTATTTTCCTATTTTGGTTGGATTACATCAAGGATTAGCCATAAGCCCATATCTTTTTGCTTTAGTCATGGATGTTCTCACTAGACATTTGCAAGAGGATGTACCTTGGTGTATGCTTTTTGCTGATGATATTCTTCTTGTTGATAAGACTAGAGAGGGAGTTGAATGTATACTTGAATTATGGAGGTCAACCTTAGAATCTAAAGGTTTTCGCTTGAGTAGATCGAAAATTGAATATATGGAGTGTAATTTTTGTAGTATTAGACCTAGTGAGGGGATTGTCTATTGTTAGAGTGATGGTGAAATAGATGGGGATATTATCAGCAGAATTCAAGTTGGATGGTTGAAGTGGAGGAATGCATCGGGCTTGTTGTGTGATAGAAAAGTCCCCCTCAAACTTAAGGGAAAATTCTATAAGATGGTGGTGAGACCTGCAATGATTTATGGTGTCGAATGTTGGCCATTAAAAAAGAATCATAATACTAAGTTAAGTGTTGCAGAGATGAGGACACTCAGGTGGATGAGTGGCTTTACCCTTAGAGATAGGATACGAAATGAGCATATACATGAAAAGGTTGGAGTAGCTCCAGTGGAAGATAAGATTAGAGAGAGTCGCCTTAGATGGTTTGGTCACATAAAACGGCGGCCTTCCGATGACCCGGTTAGGAAAGTAGAGGTATTAGATTTGACTTATGTTAAGAAAGGTAGAGGTAGACCTAAAAAGACTTGGTTCGAAAATATTAGAAATGATCTTTCTTTATTAGATTTAAACGAGAATTTGACTTTTAATAGGACACAATGGAGAAAAAGGATTCATGTAGCCGACCCCATGTAGTGGGACAAAGGCTTGATGTTGTTGTTGTTGCCATCATCATCTATTTATGAGAAAGTGCTCTTCAGTGCTAGTATTGAAATGAAAAGCTACATAAAGCACAAAAAGAATCATGATCATCAAAGCAAAGCATGGTGGCCTCATCATCATATGGCTTATGATTGTTCTGCATCTTTCTCTTAGATCGCAAAAATGCATATTGAAGAGTTGATGGTGGCAGTCTTGCTGGATTGGAGCAATAGAATTGACTAGTGTGATGGGCGATGGTTTTTGTATTAACTCCTTGTAAAGATTTGTAGGTTTGGGCTTTGGAAACTCCAAAGGAGTCTACTTAAAATCATGAGGTTCATACTCAAGTTTGTGTTTTGGATAAAGATCTCCAAGGTGGCCTTTTAGCAACAAATGGTCTTAACATAGATGAGGGCATGTGACAAGTATGGTGGTAATCATAGTTTAAAATTGCGCAATAATAGGCGCGCCTCTGTGCAATTTAACCCCAAAGAGCCTCATTGCTTAAGCAATTTTGGGTCTAGGTGAGGCTTACGCCTCAAGGTCAATGAGGCGCGCCTCAGAGGCTTAATTGCGCAATAGTGAGTGAGGCGCACGCCTCATGATGCCGGGTCCCACCCACTTAACTTTGTAATTAAAAAACTCTATTTCCTCAATTCTTTCATTCGGCCTACCTAAACCGAACGGAGGAGTTCTCCGCAAGCCCAGATCCGCGACCCAGCTTTGCCCGGCGTCCGTTCCCGCCGGCGCTGCCTCACGCCGGTGAGCTTCTAGTGTCCAGCCGCCCTCTACGACAACTCTACTACCAGTTTTAGGTTTTTTTTTTTTGATTCAATGTATGATTTTTCAAGTTATAGAAAATCTAGGGTTTTTTATTTTTTTAGATTTTTTGTTTGATTTTGCATTTGTGCATTAGGAACATGGTTAGGGGCAAGGAAAAGTCAAATACGTCATTGCGGCGGGACCCTTCTTGGAAGTACAGTGTACAAGTTGACGTAGGAGGTGGCGAGAAGGCATACGTGTATTTAAAATGCAATTTTTGTGATAAGGTGGTGAAGGGAGGAGTTACCCGCATGAAGGAACACTTATCCAGCTCACGTAAAAACGTAGCACTTTGTGCGAATGTGCCGGATAAGGAACACTTAGATGTTTTTATTGTATGATAGACTCTTACTGATATTTAACTGCTAGAATACTTAAATTCTCATTTACGCAATTCTTCGTCCGTGAGGCTTACGCCTCACACCGCCTCGAGGCTTACGCCTCGCCTCACAGACGAAAAACGCCTCGAGGCTTATTTACGCAATTTTAAACCTTGGTGGCAGTATGAACTATTGACTCGATATGGAGAATCTCAAGTGGGGAGATCAATGGTCTAGGGTTGTACGTTGAGCTGTAGGTAGGATTTGATGTTTGGAAGGTGGTGTTATATTAGGTTGGGATAACATTTGTGGTGGAATTGGTAAGGTAATTTTAAAGAGAAGAAGATAATATTTAATAAAATAGAGCTCTCTCCCCTTCTTTAACTCTCCTCCTATCCTCTCTTCACCTCTATTGTTCAACTGGCCTAGCAACTCCTTCCCTTCTAGTGGCTAGCTGGCCTAGTTCCTTCCCTGTTTTAATACTCCTTTCCTCTTTGTCTCATAAATCTCATAGTCTATTCTTCCATAGTCTCCTTTTTCCCTCTAGCCAGTAGTTCACAAGGCCTTTTCTTTACATTCAACAAGGCAACTTAAAGAACATCAAAGACAACAACTCTCCGATTGCCATGGCCATCTCCTTCCATATCCATGGAGTTTCAAGGCCATAAGCATGGATGGATGATGAGACAGAATTATTCCTAGCCATTAAATTGTTTAAACTTGCATCAATTGGTATCAAAGGGAAGGTCTTGCAAGAAGGAAAGCTCCTTGAATTTTAGACCTATTTTTTTTGTTTTTTTGGGGGATTTTGCATGCAAGATTTGTTGATTTGCCTCTATAGTTTATGCATTTTGCTGCTGTAATTGATTCATTGCATTTGTTGCAAGAGTAGGTCACTAAATCCCCATGCATGCACATTCCTTCTCCGTAATCCTTGAGTTTATGCACCTTCACATTGCTTTTGATGATCACACATCGCTTGCGAACTTGCATCACTAGCCCTTACAAATTTGCACAAAGCTATATTTTTGCTTGTAAATCTTTTTTACTTGCATCATTTTTGCATAACCTACAAGCTATGATGTACAAACATGGACAAGACACGGATACAACATGACACAAACATAAGACACGTCAATTATTAAAAATATAGGACACAACCATGGGTGGACAAGGTATTATAATTTTTATATCTTAAAAATAGTGTATAGAAATTGAATATGCAGAATATTAAAAATAATTGAAAATTGATAATTTCTTTAACTAGGATTTGTGCTTAAAATTAATAATATTAGGATGTCAAGATTCGGGCGTCGATGGCGTGTTTCAAGCATCGAGAGAGGAGACGATAATGCTATCAAAAGTCGTGCATCAAGCTATCAAAAGTCGTGCATCAAGCATTGATGTCGAGATAGTGTCGGTTATCTATGTTGACATAATGTTGGACAAAGATGAGATGTCGATGTTATGCGGGGGCGTGATTGTGGGGGTAGAAATTATTGATGACAAACTTTGATTTTCAGATGATTTTGAAACATTGATGTTGTAATGGTGTCAAACGTTGATATTGCGATGACATAAGGTGGTGTTGTGAAACCTTAAGTGCGATCGGTCAGAGAAATGAAAATTTTATGTTTGAGGAATGAGATATTGAGCGCGGACAATTAATTTGGGGCTGTTGAGAGGAAATAAGAAATTTAGTTTTTATTTTTTTAATAAATAAAAATTTGAAAGTTAAGAAATTATATTAAAAAAAAATTATAAATTATTTAAGACACATGTTGGACATGCATGTCTAATTTATTTTTAATATTTTTTAATCGGACACGTCTTTAGCATGTTCGATACGTATCACAAGTGTGTCAGATGCGTGTCGTGTCCGATACGTGTTGCACACTGCATACCTCATTGAGGTTAAGCGTTGATGCATCATAGCCTACAAGTTGTCAGTCCAAACATCTGCTTGCATTCTTGCCTACCTGATAGTGCTACCTGTACACCCGCTTGCCTCTTGTGTAAACCACATACTCCAAATGTTCGGCATATGATACACCATTTTACAAATTGTTTCTTGCTTGCAATGCTCGTCACGCCCGCATCACAATCCTGTGCAGACAACCACTCCTCACCTCAAGTGCCTCACTACAAATATCCGTACTATTACTTACAACTCTTGCATCTGATGGTTCACCATGCATCACATGCCAATATGGTATAGGCTATGTCGATCTAATTATGATTGATCGTTTGTTCTCTTCCTGTTTCCATGTTCATAATCAAGAATTTCCTTGCCGATCTGGTGATAGGCATGCTTTTCCTTGAAGATCCATACTTGGAATGTGCGTCATGTGTTTAAATGATAGTTAAGGTATTGACTTTTCCCATCTTAACATTTTATTTTGAAGGAAAAAAAGAAAAGAAAAGCAAGGACATTGGAATATGTAGGGTGCTTGTGGATTTAGATTACTGATTTCTGCATACCCATGTGCCTGTCTTTCCAAAAGATTCTCAGTCACTCATGCCGCAAGAGTGAGAAGTGAGAAGGTGTATCACAGCACACACAATCAGACAAAAAATCACTGCCAGTTCTGTGCTCTATACTTCTATGCCCATCGCCTGTGTGTCCACTTTCACCCATGCCTATCCTAAACGGCGGTATTCACATGAGATAACTGAAGCTTAAATCATCGGTAGCTGGAGTTTTTTGTAACCTTATGCAACACTATTCACATACCATTAACTGAAGCTGGTAAAAGATTTTGGCGGCAATACTAATGTAGAGTACTACTTATTAGGATGTCTTTGAGTTATAATTGAAGGGATTCTGCTGGTGCTGTAAGGATTGTTTATTTAAGCTCATGATGGTGCTATAAAAGTGATCTCTTAATTTCATGCATGATCAAGCATAAATGTATTATTTTGGTCTCAGCATTGATGGTTGTCTTCAGTAGTTTTAGATTCACAACACTCATATTTTTTTATTCTACTACTTGGGCAACTAAAATCTCTCTAGATGTTGAGAGATAGAGAGAGAGAGAGAGAGAGAGAGAGAGAGAGAGAGAGAGAGAGAGAGTGTGTGTGTGTTGCTGAATTTTATCATGATTTCACTGCAAATCATTCTAAGTCGTTACCTTTATGCTGAAGGGGGTGGTGGCAGGGCTCGTGATCTCTAGTTAAGCTATATTGATTAATTTCCAAAACATTTCTATGGAAATATGTCTTGGCAAATGACACTTGCATTGAGGAATGAACACCTTGCTAGATATTCGTGGATTCTTCCGAGCTGGGAATCACATGTTCATAAAATCCAATTATTTCCAAGCATGCCCAAGAGTTTTCACTTTTCCAAAATCTTTCCATATTACTAGCTGTTATCCAGAAGCTGCTCCTTGAAACTAATCCTTAAGATGAATATTAAAAAACTCAGCTGTAACAACTGTGATGCAGCGATTATTAATTCAATTTATCTTTCAATCTAGATATTCAGTAAGCTTTCATGCAGCTAAATAGCTAATTGACAATTATTACATTTCATGACACTTTTCTTACTAGGCAAGCTAATGTTTTTACATGCATCTTGGATTGTTGGGATAATTGCCAAGAACATTCAAATTTTATCACTTCGTTGTTTTCATATTTATGGATGAGATAATCTGAGTGTTGAATTTTTGGATGGCTTTAATGAAGTAGATCTATTTGTTTAGGCAAGATGGTATCTAAGAGCTGCAGAAGGTGGCAATGTACGTGCTATGTACAACGCATCTCTATGTTATGCTACCGGCGAAGGATTCACACGGGATCTCCGATATGCTCGGATATGGCTGAAGCGTGCTGCAGACTATGGTCACAGGAAAGCACAATTTGAGCATGGCCTTGAACTTTTTTCAGTATGTTTTCGTTTCTCCAGTATTATGTCTCTCAATTTCCAACACATGAACTTTCTGTTCTCCCTCCAACTTACAGTACTGAGAAAACACGGAGATTTCTTTATTTTTGTTTCTTATCTTACCATAGTATCTAGTTATTGAACTACTATGTGGGGAATCAAGTAGTTGACATAAACCATCGACCATGGTATCTTCTCTACTTAGATTTTGAGAACTACAGGAAATAGTTATCAATCTACAGACCTTTTAAAATTTTTTTTTTTCTATATTTAACGTGTTCTTCCATTTTTTTTCTGCTGTTAAAGAAGATGTCTTGAAGAGCCTGTCTTCTGAGTTCTACTTGCTTTCATCTACCTTAGCTCTTTGAACTGTCTCCTCAGGTCTCTCCTTTGCTCAAGCGAACAGCAAATGGAGAGTCCTTCAGGGATGCAGTGATGTGCATTGTTTGTTATAGAGGTGTAGTGAGCATTGGTAGTTTCTACTGCTATTCATAATTTGGTGGTTATTTGCTTGTAAGTTATAGACTCATTGGATTATTCAGCATTGTAACAAAAGATGTCTGCACTTGTTCCTGCAGCTTAAGTCTGCAGGATCAACAAATCCTACTGATCATCATAATATCCCAGATACTAATAAATTTTTGCTCTTTTCTAGTCAGGAGAGACAATGAAGGCACTCGTCTATGTTGAACTGGCTTTTCGAGCTGGAGAGACCGCCGCATCACATATTAGGGATGTGATTGTCCAGGCTCTGTCCCAACCCTTACGAGATTGTGCGATGACCTCTGCCGATAAATGGAGGCCTCAACAGTTCCATCGTTAAAATTGGCGTCAATTTATTCTCATGAATTCATGCAAAGGTGAGCAGCGGCGAAGGGAAGGGTTGGCTCTCGCTCTCTTAGATTTGAGAAAATCTTATGTACTAAGGCATAATTTTAAAAATTTATCTTTACATCATCATGTAATCTTGTATATTTTAAAAGCTTTGCACCATTCTAAAGTTTGAGTAAATTCTTTCGCTTTCCCTCACTCGAAATCTTGTTTTCTATCGCTGAAGGTTACATATATCTGGATTAATTATTCTGTGCGGACGCCGAATGCCATCCGGAGACCAACTAGAATGCGCCACGTCACCCTTGCTTTGTACCGCGGCTCGGTACTGCTCGGTACCACGGTTTAGTACTGCTGATGTGACGCATTCTGATTGGTCTCCGAACAATATTTTACGTCCAATCTCCGCACATAATAATTTCTCATACATCTGCCACCGGTATGTTGGATTTCAGTAAGAAGAAACCAGCAATAAGTTGAATGCTTGCCTCTGGAAAGTTGAAAGTAATTTTTATTCCCGTTCTATAAAATCACTTTATGATCTCTTTGGCAGATGGTGGTACTTAGAAGTGATTACATAATGCAAACGGCATTTACTTGGACTCGTGGAAAACGAAAAACAAGTAAGAGTTTACTGTATGTTATGCAGCTGTGTGTAAACTGGTTACAACCAAGTAGAAATATTTGGCTTCATTGTAGGATTGTTGATGCCCACAGCTTTTTTGCTTTATTTTTGATGTTAGAGTTGTGTTCTGTTTACAAAGGTTCGTCTGTTGAAGAGTTTGAGATAGATTGAGTGGGCATGAAATAAAAGCATAAGAAAATGGTCATTTACCTATAAGAATGGATAGAAATTTTAAATTCCAGTGAGGATGCAAAATGTTTTGAATTGTGTTGCATCTTAGAAATATTTTGATCCTTTAGTTTCTTTTGAAAGAGACTCTCCCTCACCTAGGGCTCTTTATTTGATCAAAAATAAAAAAATCTCTCAACATTGAGAGAGAAAGAGAGAAACCGATTTTGATCTTAATGTTTTATTTGGAATAATTTGTCATTTTTGTTTTCAAAATTTTTTTTTTAACTAGAAAGCAGCTTTAAAAAGTGGTAAAAAAATTGCCTCACATAAAGTACGGTTTTGTTGGGGACCGCTTTCGTGCCGCTTCAAAGCAATTTTTTAGTATGAAGATTTTTTAAATTAAAAATTGTTGTGCTAGAAAGTTACTTTAGAAAGCAATAAAAAAATTATCTCAAATGAAGCTTAAGTCTACTAATTGGAGTCAAATTTGTAACAAATATATTGGTTAGGGTGAATTATGTTGGTTTAGATAAGAGACCAGGTTGAAAAATATGTTTACATAATTTTCATATATGTATATAATATATTTGTTGGATTTAAAATTTTTATTAGGGGATCTCTAACCGAACGTTATTTGTTTGTTTGTGGCTCCCATAAGTGTCCAACCCAACGTCAAATAAAAATGTATTTTTTTCATTTTATTTCGGCTATGAACAATACAACGCTATACTGGCATTGTACTACTCACAAAAATACATTTTTTGTGTAGAAAAAATGAAGGTTAGAAATTCATATGAGAAAGAATATACTCTTTTTTGGTATTAAAAATAATGTTCAATTTGAGATGAATTATTGTTTGATATGACTCTTATTGTATTTTGAAGTTAAAAATAAATTATTCGAATGGAGATGCTCTTAGTGGATAGAAAATAATTTAAACTCAATTAAGTTTTAGTTAGAATTAAAGTTCTAGTTATTTTTTTGACAGAATTCTGACTTAAATCCAATCAATCTATAAGCAAACTTAATTAAATTCAGATCAGCTCGAGAATAAATTGAATGATTGAGAGTCCATATGGACTGAGCTTAATCAGCTTAAGATCATTTTGTTAGCCGGCTCTGATCTCATTGGTTCCACATGGCTGACCTTTCAACTATCAAAGCATAGAAATATTAGCGGGGGGAATATTATGTATTGGGTGATCTTGCAAGTGTTGGGGGTGGAAGTAAATAAGCAATGAACACAAAATAAGAAATAGAAAGGAGCGAAAATAAGAGGATACCAAGATTTAATGTGAAAAAATCTTAAATCGGGAAAAATTATTGAGCCACACCACACCAATAAATCCAATAGAAAAATTAGGAGAAATTAGCACAGTTATCTCTTCTCTCTCACTCTCTCTCTCTCTCCTCGCTTCTCTTCACTCTTACCCTGTCCTCACACATAAAACAAAAGATAAAGTCGAGTAAATAATACTAAGGAACACCACCCTTAAGAAAACCGAGAAAGAAAATTATCCAATCAGCCTCAAAGCGCTGCGACGCACAAATCTGTCATCTGTCTATTTGACAGCATTGCGGTGCTAAGCTCTCAGTCATTTCTCCTAACAAACTTTGCAACATCGAAGTGCTCGGGAACATAACGTCGAGACACTTGGGTACATAGTGCTGGGGGTTCGGGTACACAATGTTAGGGTGTTGTATGAAAGAAATTTATGTGCAAAGCACCCGAACCCAAGCAGAGGGAGGACCGCCGCACCCCTTCAACGAGCACAAATAATTGAACTAAGATCCAAGATAATAATATAAACCAATTGATCAATACAATCATATTCGACACAGACTAACAACAAGTGTGGTACATAGTATGAGTGCCGGCTGTGGGTACTTAATAAATATTCATTTGCCCAACTTTTATTCATGCTGGAGTATTAATAATTTTTTAAGTTTTAGGTGCTCATTTTAGCAAATCCTGGTCTTAAGAAATAGCCATGGGAGGATGGATTAAGATTACATGTTAAGTTAATTGCAAGTTATTGCTGTTTCAAGTTATGAAAGATCATCTAAGCTAAACTCTAATTTGTTTTTCCTCTCTCTGCATCGACTTGTGGAAATCATTATAGAGTACTAAATTGCTTTGCATGATATCTTTTTTTTGGGTTTGTATTTAATAATAAAAAATTAAAATAAGAATAAATATTAAGAAATGATTTAATACAAGGCAAAATTTTACAACTAGTTTTGTTGCGGACTGGAACATTCACGGCGATAGAGAAATATAAAGTTTAAAATTCTTGCTTTGTACGAAGATCCAGCATACAATTAGATAAAAGAGAGGGGTGTATCGTGCATAAGAGACACCAGAGATTTTACGTGAAAACCTCTGAAAAGGGAGAAAAACCTCAGGGTTTTGCCCAGTTTAAATGAATCCACTAATATTTGCATTTGATTACAAATGAGGCCCTTCTTTGGGGAGAAAGCCTTGGCTCGATGTAACAAATATACATCATATAGAGTGCATTATATGGTGGGACTTGGAAGAATCAGTGTTGACATGTTCGTTTGGTCGGTAGGACTATAGTCAAACAACAATGGTAGGAAGGATCGTAGTCGGACGACGGTGGTCAATAGGACCGTAGTCGGGCGACAATGGTCAGAAGGGTCGAAGTCAAATGATGGTGGTCAGAATGACCGTAGTCGGGCGATGATGGTCGAAAGGACAGTAGTTGGCGGGCGACGGAGGTTGGAAAGACCGTAGTTGGGTGACGATGGTCAGAAGGACCGTAGTTAGGTGACATATATCAGAAAGACTGTAATCGAATGAAGGTGGTCGGAAGGACCGTTGTCGACGAACGACGGAGGTCGGAAAGATCGTAGTTGGGTGACTACTGGTGGCTAGGCAGAAGTACGACGACGGTCGATGGCCAAGCATAAATCCGACATCAGTTGGTGAAAGTCTGAAGACAGCCGATGTTCGGGTAGAAATCATGCGACAGTAGGTGGCTGAGTATAAATCCAACGTCAATTGGTGATCAAGCCGAAGTCCGACAACAATTGGTGGTAGGGCAGAAGTCCGGAGACAATAGATGGCCGAGCAAAAATTCGACAAAAGTCCAACGATGGTCGGTGGCTGTTTGGTGGTCGAGGAGGAGTCTAGTGGTAAGAGAATTCTTACTTCTCTTTCTTTGCTCTCTTCCTTTCTTCTTCCTCAATAAAAAATGAGAAGTCTATTTATAATTTTTTGAGAGTGACATAACTAGTAAATAAGAAGAATATCAAGGCATGTTGAGAATGTTTCTAATTGATAGCCGATATCAATTGCTTTGATCATAGACCGTTTATCGAATATTCAAGTGTCTTAATGATGTCAGAATTCGACGATCTTAGTCTCATTGAATTCGTCTTATCAAGCCGCTTGATTATATTATAATCATGTCACTTTTGAAAATTATTTAATTGCCCAATTTATGATTTGAACCTTCCAAATGTGCTTCGGGCCCTTAATTTGAACCCATTTGGCCTCGAATTGGGTCAAATTTGATGTCGTTTGGTTCATCTTTTTGAAACATTCAGTTTAATTATAAATGGTGCCGAATTTAAATTTAAAAGTTTTCAATAAGAATTTACCTCGATTCATGCTCGATCAAGATAATTTTTTATGATATACCACATTGAATTATAAGTTAATTAAATAAAACAAGCACAATTATTTGAAAATTTAAAAGTCAGCAAAAATTTCAAATAATTTAACATATTATTAAGAAAATATAAAAATATATTACGTGATATATTTTATAAATATAAAATTTATTAAATTTCAACAGCACTTAACTTGCATTCATCTAGTGAATATTTAGCTTTATAAGAAATCAACCCAAGTTCTAATTCTAGAGAAAGAAAATATAAGTTTATTTTTTATTTAAAGACTTTTTTTTTCTCATGTTCTAATAAATATATAATATAATATCTTTTTAAATAGTTAAATATTTAATGATAGTTATATTAAAAATTTATTCAAATATTATAATTAAAAAATAAAAATCATTATCATATAATATTTATTTGGACTTCATCAAAGCGCCTGAGTTTCATGTAGAACAATTTTTTTATTACTTTATTTTAACTACTACTTTTTAACTTCTTCAAAAAAATTTTATACTAAAATATCGCTTTGTATAATAGCTTTAAAAAATTATTATTTTTACAACAATTTCATAAAAAAAATTCATAAAAAAAATAAAAAAACTATCCCAAATGAAGCCTAAAATTTTGTTTGAGGCAATTTAAGCTTTTTTTATTTCTTTTTATTTTTTTGCTTTTTAAAGCTCTTTTCTCAACCACTGTTTAAAATTATTTTTTCAAAAATAATTTTTTAAAAGTAAAAAAATAAAAAAATAATGAAAAAACTATTTTTAAATATATATATTATTTCTTATTATCTTTCTTAAAAGCTATTCCAAATAAAACTAATAAAATGAAGAAATTTGTAGTACAGCAAGCTTATTATTATTTTTGTTTAATGATGATGGAGAAATGAGAATGCTTACCTGACATCTTCCAGCCATGAAAAAACGTATCCTTTCAAGCTGAGAGCTCATTAAAGACCTCCTGTAGAAGCTGTAGAGAGGAAGAAAAAAGTAAGCAAAATAGGTGAGATTTATTTGCAACACAAGCCGAGAAGACGATAGAACTCTTGCATGGGCTGTGCCATACCCCGATAACTTGGTAGAAACTGCAAGTAGTATTTAACAGACATCTCAAATTGAGAGTTTGAGAGTTAAATCATTGAGAAAAGGCGAATGAGAAACTTCCGTCAGCACAATTTTAAGGGGCAATGGCGAGAGTTTTCTTATCTGCCAATGTGAAGTGTGAACTAGAATTTCATAATACCGGTCGCAACAACAGAACATGCACATTCCTTGCATAACTTACACATTCCTTGGAACCGCCAAGCATCATCAGGCAGCCAAAGTCAGAGACATGAAGCTGGTCAAATAAAACAAAAATATGGAACTGACAAGCCTATATCACTACAGGAAGCTCAATCAGCAGCCAGGAACCAGACCGTAGTGTTAACCGAATTTTTTGGGGAAATAAATGTCAGAATCCAGGTTATATAAGAGAAGAAGGGAAAATGCTGGCATTATCAACAGTACCTACAAAGATTGATGGAATCTCCACAAGCTTAAGTACTTTTCATTGTGAGCTGTAACAATCTTCTTCAGCCCAACAGCAAGGCACGTAATAGGAGGTCTTTGGTTCCTGGGTATATTATGAATCTCGATATCTGAAGAGATGGCTTTGGCCTTTATCTTCATTTTGAAAGGTGAACTGGTGCTGGTGGAACCAACCAATTTTGTACTTGGGTTCAATATGAAGCGTGAAAGAGTTTCACCTGTGTTTTGGTTAAGAATCCGGAGAATGCCATCAAGACCACCAACTGCTAAAGTGGATGAATCACAGGCTAGATGATGCATGCTGTAGATGACGTTTGGACTCACCCTTGTCTCCCATAGGGGACGGAAAGTCCTGCAAGTAGGAAGTAATGGATGAAATAACCAGAGGAATATTTCTCCGAAAAATTTGGAAATATTTGAGGCGATTTATTATAGAAAAAAAAAACTTCATTTACTCTCTTATGGTTGGGGGACTGAACACGATTAAATCCAATGTCAAAAAGATGATATGATTTCTTTTCGAGGTATTCAACTAAGATTCAATTGAAAAAGGAACAATTAAACTTGGCTATCAAATTGCTGGACTGAAAAAGCAAATGGACAATTTAAGCCAGTGCATTTTTCTTCTAGAAATAAAACGGTCTGGCTATTCCGGAACGTGAACTCAGAAAATTCTGCCTTCCCCTCTCCAAAATGTTGAATTGCAAACAGCCCCTTGTTAAGTATGTAACTTCGTCCATATTTAAATAGAAGTTAAGAAAGGGCTGTCAAACTAAAGTTCTAAATAAACCTTCTACTATTAACGAAGCCAGAAATTAAATTGAATGACAAGTAGCCTACTTGAATGGTGCATTGAGTTTATTTTAAAAGAAATTGTTTATGAAGTCACTGATAAGATAAGATACAATCATCTAGCTTGAGATTTGTATTTAATTATTTAATATTTTTCAAAGCAAGTTGTATAGATTTAAGTTGTTCAACACTTATGTGTGGAATCTGATTGTGTTGATCAATCTAATTATTATGTTGTCTCGGACCTCAAAGCTTATCGTGTACATTGGGGGGTGCCGGGGGTTTACCCCCTGCTTGGGCTCGGGTGCTATGCACCCGAAATTTTTTTTCCCCGTACAACACCCCAGTACGCCTCGGCGTTGTGTTCCCGAGCACCCCAGTGTTGAACGATAGGAGAGCAGAGCACCGCAGCGGTTAAGATATGGCGCCGCAACGAGTCAAGGCAGAGACTAAGCGTCGCAGCGCTGAGTGTTTGAGCGTTGCAGCATTGTCAAATAGACACTGGGCGCGGCAGCGCCCCAAACTGGCGTCCGACGCTGTGAGACGGACTGAACAGTTATTTTTCTCATTTTTCTCAAGTGTTGCGCCCCTTATGGATTATAACTTACTTTCTCTTGTATTTTTTGAGATTATTAGACATTGAGAATGGTGTATATGAGAACCACTCATCATCAATAAATCTGGTTCCGTTCATCAATTATACTTCAAGTCCATAACACCACTTAATCTCCAAGTCAACACCTACCATCATCATCAATAGGTCACTTCTAGTCTTCTTCCTCATTACTCCCCTCTTCAAAAAATATGTTCTCCTAGGAAGCGGGTTGAGAGCCATTGTTGCCTTCCAACATGCCACAATAGGTCCCTATTTTCAAACTGAGGAAACAACGATCACCGTCAGTATTGTCAACCAAATTTCTTCCTTAAATTCTCATAAATTTTTACGTGAATGATTTTTACAAAAATAATGATATGATTTAGAATAAAAAAACTCAAGTAATAAATTTGAGCCTTGTGCAACTAAGTTGTGCATCTCAAAAAACATAAGAGATCTATCACCTATAACTCATTTTCAAAATAGATCTTTATTTAGGTGTTGTTTGATTTGCTGAAAAAGGAATGCAAAATATTCCTAATGCATGAGATTTCAAATTATGGTTGTTTGGTGTTATGAAAAAGAAATGCGATGTAAAATTTTAGTGAATTTCTTTTTCATTCCCCAGTTCATATTTGATGTATTATAAACTCACCCAATTTTGGCCAATTTCATGTTTCACCGCAGGCTGATTAAGATGTCGCCCACAGCTACCCATCGCCTGCCGCCTACTTTAGACTGCCGCCGACCACCACCATCATTTGACTTTACATTGTTTTCATTTTACTTCCAGAAAATGAGGAAATAATCACCTCCATTCTTTTACATTCACCTAAATAACTTCAAACATTTTAAATACACCAACACTACATTCTTTTTATACTACATTCCTTTTACTTTGCATTCCTTTTTAGCAAGCCAAACAACCCCTTAGTAGAATTCAAGTTGGATGGTTGAAGTGGAGGAATACATCGGGCCTGGTGTTTGATAGAAAAGATCCCTCAAACTTAAGGGAAATTTCTATAAGATTGTTGTGAGACCTGCAATGCTTTATGACATAGAATATTGGCCATTAAAAGACAAGAATAAAATTAAGTTAAGTGTTGTAGAGATGAGAATACTAAGGTGGATGAGTAGCTTCACTCTTAGAAACAAAATGCGAAACGAGTATATATGTGAAAAGCTTGGAGTAGCTCCTGTGGCAGATAAGATAAGAGAGAGTTGCCTTAGATGGTTTGGTCATATAAAACGTCAGCTTTTCGATGACCCGGTTAGGAGAGTAGATGTATTAGATTTGACCTATGTTAAGAAAGGTAGAGGTGGACCTACAAAGACTTAGTTATAAAATATTAGAAATGATATTTTTTTGTTAGATTTAAATGAAAATTTGACTCTTAACAGAATATAATGGAGAAAACGGATTCATGTAGCCGATCCCACATAGTAGGATAAAGACTTGATGTTGTTATTATTGTTTTTGTAGTTAGAAAATATTATCACTGAAAGTATCATCTTTTTCTGAAGCCATATCATTTGGCAAATGATAGGAAATACTTGAGTTCGCAAGTAACCCGAAGGGAATACTTGAGTTTGCAAGCAAACCTATCTCCAATGGAGGGACAAACAGCAGAAAATCTGCTGTTCCAGCATAGAAACAGCCCAAAACAGAGGAGAATTCGAGGAAAAACTGCAATAAAACCAAGCAAACACTTGTATTCCACTAGTAGACGAATAAAAACAGGAAACAATACAAGGATCTTCAATTCGAGAGGAAGATTAACTCTCCAAAATCTCTAGACAAGGTTGTCTAGAGCCCAAGCCTCCAAGGAACCCTAATTCTTCTCAAAACATAACATAACCTCCTCCCAAACCTCTCTCCCCTTCTAATACAAAAGCTTTCCTAATTAATTTCCCTCCCAAAGCCCTAGCCGCCCCCTCCTATGTCTAGAGCCCAAGCCTCCAAGGAACCCTAATTCTTCTCAAAACATAACATAACCTCCTCCCAAACCTCTCTCCCCTTCTAATACAAAAGCTTTCCTAATTAATTTCCCTCCCAAAGCCCCAGCCGCCCCCTCCTATGTGATTTGAAATTGATTAAGTGGTTGGGACCGACCCCATTGGGCGGAACCTAGGGGAGGAGGTGGACTGGTTCCGCCTCCTGTAGGTGAGCTGGACCGGCCCCCTTTGGGCTGGTTGAGCCGGTTCCAAGTGAACCGGCGTAACAGCAAATTGCTTTCGGAAAGCAAATTTGGAGAGAATAGCACATTTTTTTACTGTACAGAATGGCAACCTTCTCTCTGATGGGACACCACTGTCCCTTGGGAAAAATAAGCCTCTTCTTGAAACTAGTTATCTCTTCTTCATTTTCAAATGAATGAAATATTCGAACTTAGAAAGAGAAAGACTCAGCTTCAACAATATGCCATTCAATGCATTATTGATGTGAAACAACTAAGATACAACCGGAATTGCTATTAGAAAACTAAAACATAAGAGAACTTTGCTTTGTCAAAGATAAACTCATTACATGCTCAAGTTGGATTTAAGAATTTTAGCAAAGAAATTAAATAATAGCAAGTAATAACATTTAGAGATTACAAGTCTTGCAAATTACCAACCAAAATTAAAGTAAATGTAATGGCGTCTTAACAAAGCCCAATGTTTAAAATTTAGAACTTCACCTAGAGATCCCTTACTCAACTCATGATGGTGGGGTTTAGCGGAAGAATGTTGCAAACAAACTTAGGGATGCCACTAGGAGACATGTGCCGCGTAAGATACTAGTCGTTGGAGAAGTAACCGGAGTAGGAGGAGTGGGTTGATGGTTGATGATGTACCAACGGCCCGGGAGGATGTGCTCTTCCATTGAGAGGGCTAACTGGAACAAAATGCGATTCACGTACCCGTCCACGGAGTTGTCGAAGTCCGGAATAAGATCAAAGAACGGCGAGCGTAGGATGTCGATTCTTCCTTGATCGTCTTCAACGAATCCGTGATCAACGTCCGGATCGGCCATTCATGCTTGTCTAGATGTGAGGGAGAAGGTAAGTGCAAGGAGGGAGAGGAGAGGTAGGGAAATTTCAGCAAATCTGAAATTAACTCAGATTTTCGGGTAATTTGGAGGGAAGAGGAATTAATTTTGACTTGCCAAATTAATTCCAAAGGGGAGGGGGAAGGGGCGGCTATGGGGAGGTGATTGGGGGTGATTTGGAGGGCTTAGGGTTTAATTTGGGAGAGGGGAAAACAAAGGGAAGGGGGCCGGCCATGTAGGAGGTGGAGAGAGGGGACTTGGTTTTAAGTAGGTGGGCCCCAAGGAGTAATTAGAGATTAAAATCAAATCTGATTTTAATCTCAGATTTAAGTAAATAAGGATATTTCCTAATTTAAGTGTTAGGATTATGAAAGTATTTGAACTTAGAATTTGAATTCAAAATTCTAATTAAATACATTTCCTAATTGGTTGAACTTATTTTAGGAAAGTGAGTAAAGGCTCTAAATAATTGATTTCAGATTTTTGGCCATGGATCATGAGGGGCCGGCGGGTTGGCTAGGGAGAGGCGGCGGCTTGGGGGAGGGCCGGCGGTGGAGGCGGCGGCTGGGGGTGGAGCAGGTGGCCAGCGGTAGGGAGGGGCGGCGGCTTGTTATTGGGAGGGATGAGGAGGAGGTGGCCGGCGGTTTGGAGCCCAAGGGTGCCGCCGGTTTTGGGTAAAGAGGGGAGAACTTGGCCTCAATGTAATCTCACTCCAAATCTCACAAAGAACTCTTGAACAAGAATTTTAGAACTCACAAAGAGATCTCTCTCATCTCATGAACTCACTAAGAGATCAAATCTAGTGGAGCAAATTTTCATTCAATAATTCAATAATAATACAATGCATGGAGACCTTAATATATAGGTCTCAAAACTAGAAAATAAAATAAACGACAACTATGCCCTCAGGGCTACAATAGAGACTCAATACCCTAAGGGTAGAACTGGAAAACTGAAAATATATAAATAAGCAACATGCAAAAATACATCAAAAATAAAGACTACAAATCGTGGCCGTCGATCTACGTCTCTGTCGATGGTACACGTGGCGAAACCTTGGATTGATGTCCTCATCATTCTCCCCAGTTGAGAGAAAGCTCGACCCCGTCGAGTAAGTGTCCCTGGAACTCTCGTACCACTCTAGTAAATCTGGATCCAATCTCTGCAGCTCGTCTCGATCAATCCACGTGTTCTCCGTCTCCGGTTTCCCTGTCCATTGAACTAGATACCTTTGGCGACCACCGTCTTTAGTGGAAATAATGTCATCACTAAGTATTGCCTCAATTTTCTCCGCAGTAGGTAAAGTAGGAATATTTGGGAGTGGAGGTAGGCTAGGGTTCTCACCAGGTTGGGTCACACAAGGCTCATTATTTAGTGGATTGGTGGGATTAAACTCTGGACCCTCATAGGCTACGAGATCTTCAATGTTAAACGTGGGGCTAATATTAAAACCTTCAGGAAGGTCTAGCACATAAGCATTACTGTTTATTTTGGAAATAATTTTGAAAGGTCCTGCGCTTCTCGCATGTAACTTCTTAATGGTTCCTTGCGGAAACCGCTCCGGACGAATCCGAACCATTACAAAATCTCCCACTTTGAATTCTTTATATCTTTTCTTGAGGTCCGCATTAAGTTTATAGTTGGCGTTGCTCTATTCAATTCTGTTATTAATTTCCTTATGCAATTCCTGTAAATGTGATGCAAATGCAGATGCTGACTCAGATGTTCTAAACTTAGGACCCATTGGAATCAAATCTATTGGTTGCCTAGGTTGGAAGCCATACACAATTTCAGCCGGACTCATACCTGTTGTTCGGTTAACGAAATTGTTATAAACAAATTCAGCTATTGGAAGTTTGGAATCCCAATCCCGGATATGTTTACCCACTAAAGTCCTAAGAAGATTACCTAAGCTCCTATTGACAACTTCAGTCTGACCGTCCGTTTGTGGGTGGAAAGCAGAGGAGAATTGGAGTTTGGTACCCATCTTATGCCACAAAGTCTTCCAAAAGTAACTAGTGAACTTAACATCCCTATCGGACACTATAGTCTTGGGTAAACCGTGAAGTCTGACGATTTCATCAAAATAAAGTTTAGCGATCCGCGAGGCATCAAAAGTTTTAGAACAAGGAAGGAAATGGGCCATCTTGGAGAAACGGTCTACTACGACACACACCGAGTCATGCTTCCTAATGGTCTTGGGTAAACCTAAAATAAAATCCATGCTGACATCTTGCCATGGGCAATTGGGAACTGGAAGTGGAGTATAAAGACCGGTATTTTGCTTCCTTTGCTTAGCCAACTGACAAGTGTGACACCGCTTAATTAGTCTACTAACATCCCGTTTGAGGCTGGGCCAGAAAAACCTATGTTCAACTGCGGCAATGGTCTTGGCTTGTCCAAAGTGCCCTGCTAAGCCTCCAGCGTGTAATTCCCAAACAAGGAATTCTCGAAGAGAGGTGTTGGGGATACACAATTTCTGAGACATAAACAAGTATCCGTTTTCCACAAAGAAATTATCTGTAATACGTTCACTTCCATTAGCTAACAGGGAATAAATTTCTTTGAAATCAGGGCAGTCCAAATAGTCTTCTTGGAGTCGTTCAAAACCAATTACTTCAGTTCTCATCTCACGGGCAACCATCATCCGATGATTTAAGGCATCCGTGGCCTTGTTCTCAATTCCTGCTTTATGTCTAATTGTATAGTTGTATTCTTGTAGGAACTCAACCCAACGGCCATGACGGGCATTGAGTTTCTTTTGTGAGTTAATGTAGCGTAGAGCCTCATGATCCGAAAATATTACAAACTCTTGAGGCAAGAGATAATGCCTCCAATATCTGAGGGATTGAATGATCGCATAAAACTCCTTATCATAGGTGGAATATCGTTGCCGGATATCATTTAGTTTTTCGCTAAAATAGGCAACAGGGTGTCCTTCTTGCGATAAAACTCCTCCAATACCAATACCAGATGCGTCACAAGTAACCTCAAAGACTTTAGAAAAATCAGGTAGACGCATAACTGGGGCCTCAACCATTTTTCTCTTAATTTCCTCAAATGCTTTAGTGGCAGCTAAACTCCAGTGAAACTCTCCTTTCTTTAAGCAGTCCGTTATTGGTGCCACTATAGTACTGAAATTCCTAATAAAACGTCGATAGAAAGTGGCCAATCCATGAAAACTCCGAACGTCTCTAATGTTTGTCCGTACAGGCCATTCATTGATAGCTCTAACCTTTTCAGGGTCAGCTGAAATTCCTTGCGAAGAAATAATAAATCCCAGAAAGGTGATACTATCTGTGAGAAACATGAACTTCTTTGGGTTGGCGTATAACTCTTCCCTCCTCAAGACCTCACAGACTTGCTTCAAGTGTCCTAGATGTTGTTCCACCGAGTTACTGTAAATCAAAATGTCATCAAAGTATACGACGACAAATTTTCCTAAGAAAGGTCGAAGGACCTGGGTCATAACTCGCATAAAAGTACTAGGGGCGTTACTCAGGCCAAAAGGCATTACCATCCATTCATACAAACCGTCCTTAGTTTTAAAGGTTGTCTTCCATTCATCCCCAGGGCGAATCCTAATTTGGTGATAACCGCTCTTAAGATCAATCTTGGAGAATAGGGTTGCACCAGTCATCATATCTAACATATCGTCGAGTCGGGGAATGGGGAATCGATACTTGACGGTAATTTTGTTGATAGCACGGCTATCAACACACATACGCCAAGAGCCATCCTTCTTGGGGGTTAGTAGTGCAGGAACAGCACAGGGGCTCAGGCTCTCTTTAATGTAACCGCGCTGCAGTAGCTCATCCACTTGCTTTTTAAGTTCAGCGTGCTCCATAGGGTTCATCCGGTAGTGAGGGAGGTTGGGCAGAGATGCTCCGGGAACTAAGTCAATGACATGTTGGATGTCTCTAAGAGGTGGGAGGTGATCGGGTAGGTCTTCGGCGAAGACATCAAGATAGGTCTCGATAAGGGGTTTTATTTCTTTGGGGATAGGTTCCTCAAGGTTAGAGGTCACTTCTCTAGCAACAAGGGCATACATGGGTGAGCCTTGGTTTATGTCAACCTCTACTTCCTTAGCAGTTAGGAAGTGGAGTCCTTTAGGTTGGACAGAGGTTGGCTTGACTTCGGGTTTGTGGGGTTTTGGCTGGGAGGGCATAAGCTTGATCTTCTTTCCATTGTGCTCAAAAATACAAGTATTAGTTCTCCCATAGATATGGACGTCGTTGTCAAATAACCAGGGTCGGCCAAGGATAATCTGTCCTACGTCCATAGTCAACACATCACACCAAATTTTCTCCTGATATCCAACAAACTCAACAGGAATCAGGCTCCTATCTTTTATCTCAATGGTCGTCGTATTGATCCAAGCAACCTTGTAAGGATTCGGGTGAGGTGTAATTTTCAGATTGAGTTTGGTTACCATAGCTGAGGAGACCGCATTAATACAACTTCCACTATCAATAATGACCTTACAATTCTTGTCTCCAATTTTGGTGAAGGTGTGGAAAATAGAGGTCCTACGCCAATCATCACTAGGCTTAGGTTGGGACAAGGCACACCTAACAACTTGCAATTCTACCGGGTCATCTTCACAGAAAAATTCCTCTTCTTCATCAACGTGATGGACGAGATCAGTCTCGGGTTCAACTTCGTCTTCTTCAACCTCTTCTATTATCGTAACCTTGTAGGGGCTAGAACATTGGGAGGCGATGTGTCCATAACCATGACACCGATAACACTTGGTTCCAGAGGTCGCTTTCGGTGTGTCACGTTCAGGGGTTTTTCCTTTAAAGTCAGGACGAGGTGGAAGTTGAGCAGTGGGTGGTCGAGTGATTACAGGGCCAGTAGGTCGGTTAAGGGGTTGATGGGATGAAGTTCTGAAAGGTGTTGGGCGTGAGTCTAAATGCTTAGGATGAGAGTGGGTTCTAGACTCTTCAAGATCCAACACTAAACTGCAGGCAGCCTCCAAAGTGTCTACTCCTCTGGCAAATAATTCATTTCTCAGATCTTCCCTTAGACCAGCTCTAAACATAGAAAGGATTTGGGCCGGGGTGGTAGTTTCCTCTCCGCTGCAGCGGATCATGTAATCATCAAAGGCGGAGATATAATCCTTTACGGGTCTACTACCTTGGGTCAATCTATTCCATTTGTCTAAGAGCTTAGGGTAGTAGGACGAAGGGAGATACTTTCTCTTAAGTTCTTGTTTCATGATTCGCCAATCGGTGATGGGATACTCACCACGAGCTTCGCACATGTTCTCTAAATTGGTCCAGTATTGGCTAGCTCGATTAGTGAGTTTCATTTCCGCGAACCTAACCTTTCTAGCCTCCGAAATGTTGTACCACTTAAAGTAGCTATCCATTCCTTTAATCCAATCCAAGAAGACTTGAGGGTCGAGGGTCCCATCATAGGAAGGAGCGTCTATTCGAATATTTTTCAAGAGTTGGGCATCGTTGTCTCTCCAAACGGGTTCATGTCCTACAGGCTCATGGTTGGGTCTAAGATGGGGATTGTAAGGTGCTCTCTGCGGTCTATGGTCGGCTCTAGTTTCTTCGACATAAGGTGACGGAGGTCTAGAAGGTGTATACATAACAGGGTTTCCTATCCGTTCGATGTTATCAAGTCGCTCACCCGTTTGGCGCCTAAAGTCCGCTAAATCAGTTTGGGTGTTTCTAATTTGCTGAGTAACCGTTCCCAATTGACCAACTATAAGGTCTAGAGTTGCTTGAATTTGCTCCAGATCCATGGGTAAGTGTTAGGGAACACTAGGAGTGGTGACGGGACAAGGGGACAGCACTAGAACACTAGAATGCAATGCTCCTAATGCACTAAAGGGTGCAGATTTGGTGTGGACAGCAACCTACAACAGTTGGTGGGGTGGCCTAGGTGTTTAGGGTGAGTTTCTATGAAGTGGCCAGCACTTAATCACTAGGTTAGGGTCACCTATAGTCCTCTAAATGCTGCAGGAAAATTCTGGACAGCAAGATATGAAGATTGTTTAGGTATCCTAGACAACTAGGGAAGTTGTAGTGACATGGGCAGCACCTAAACAGTGAAGTAGGCTTACCAAAAGTGATGTAAATGGTGCAGAAATCTAAAGGACAGCAAACGAAAACAAAAAAATAAAATAGCTAGGCAATGGATGCAAGCAAACAGATTTTGGAAATGTTAAACTAGACCCCTAGGAGTTTCTAGCACATGTAATGCATGCTTACCATGCTCTGATACCAAGATGATGTGAAACAACTAAGATGCAACAGGAATTGCTATTAGAAAACTAAAACATAAGAGAACTTTGCTTTGTCAAAGATAAACTGATTACATGCTCAAGTTGGATTTAAGAATTTTAGCAAAGAAATTAAATAATAACAAGTAGTAACATTTAGAGATTACAAGTCTTGCAAATTACCAACCAAAATTAAAGTAAATGTAATGGCGTCTTAACAAAGCCCAATGTTTAAAATTTAGAACTTCACCTAGAGATCCCTTACTCAACTCATGATGGTGGGGTTTAGCGGAAGAATGCTACAAACAAACTTAGGGATGCCACTAGGAGACATGTGCCGCGTAAGATACTAATCGTTGGAGAAGTAACCGGAGTAGGAGGAGTGGGTTGATGGTTGATGATGTACCAATGGCCCAAAAGGATGTGCTCTTCCGTTGAGAGGGCTAACTGGAACAAAATGCGATTCACGTACCCGTCCACAGAGTTGTCGAAGTCCGGAATAAGATCAAAGAACGGCGAGCGTAGGATGTCGATTCTTCCTTGATCGTCTTCAACGAATCCGTGATCAACGTCCGGATCGGCCATTCATGCTTGTCTAGATGTGAGGGAGAAGGTAAGTGCAAGGAGGGAGAGGAGAGGTAGGGAAATTTCAACAAACCTGAAATTAACTCAGATTTTCGGGTAATTTGGAGGGAAGAGGAATTAATTTTGACTTGCCAAATTAATTCCAAAGGGGAGGGGGAAGGGGCGGCTATGGGGAGGTGATTGGGGGTGATTTGGAGGGCTTAGGGTTTAATTTGGGAGAGGGGAAAACAAAGGGAAGGGGGCCGGCCATGTAGGAGGTGGAGAGAGGGGACTTGGTTTTAAGTAGGTGGGCCCCAAGGAGTAATTAGAGATTAAAATCAAATCTGATTTTAATCTCAGATTTAAGTAAATAAGGATATTTCCTAATTTAAGTGTTAGGATTAGGAAAGTATTTGAAATTAGAATTTGAATTCAAAATTCTAATTAAATACCTTTCCTAATTAGTTGAACTTATTTTAGGAAAGTGAGTAAAGGCTCTAAATAATTGATTTCAGATTTTTGGCCATGGATCATGAGGGGCCGGCGGGTTGGCTAGGGAGAGGCGGCGGCTTGGGGGAGGGCCGGCGGTGGAGGCGGCGGCTGGGGGTGGAGCAGGTGGCCGGCGGTAGGGAGGGGCGGCGGCTTGTTGTTGGGAGGGATGAGGAGGAGGTGGCCGGCGGTTTGGAGCCCAAGGGTGCCGCCGGTTTTGGGTAAAGAGGGGAGAACTTGGCCTCAATGTAATCTCACTCCAAATCTCACAAAGAACTCTTGAACAAGAATTTTAGAACTCACAAAGAGATCTCTCTCCTCTCATGAACTCACTAAGAGATCAAATCTAGTGGAGCAAATTTTCATTCAATAATTCAATAATAATACAATGCATGGAGACCTTAATATATAGGTCTCAAAACTAGAAAATAAAATAAACGACAACTATGCCCTCGGGGCTACAATAGAGACTCAATACCCTAAGGGTAGAACTGGAAAACTGAAAATACATAAATAAGCAACATGCAAAAATACATCAAAAATAAAGACTACAAATCATGGCCGTCGATCTACGTCTCCGTCGATGGTACACGTGGCGAAACCTTGGATTGATGTCCTCATCAATTACTCTACATGTATATACTACGTTAAAGATCGCAAGGGCATCAGATAAAACTAAAATAACTTCAACTTGTTCAAGCAAGGCCGGTACAAAAGTTAATCCATGCATCAAGGGCTTGTATCATGTAACTCAAACTCAACACTCAACAGCAAACCAGAATAAAAAAATCCTAATGCTGATGGCCAACAAAAACAAGTTTTTAGCAAAAATTTATTCAGATATTATTCACTGACCTAAGATCCCAGCAATGAACATAGCCAGAAGTTGATCCCCCATACAGCAAATATGAATGAGTACTAAAACACAAACTTTTCATACCTGTCAAAAACAAAATGCGAGGACAAATCAGATCACAATTAAACATAGAAAGATCATGTCCCATTCCCCAATCATGACTTTAGCCACGTAACTAAAGGGTCGTATGAACTGATACTTAATTTGGGTTAGTGGAAAAAAGTCTCGTAAGGCACCAACTAGATTTGTGTCTTGTAGAGAGGCAGTTCATCCGCTCCACCCTGGCTATTCATGCAAGTACAGATTCAGATGAGATTTTAAGCCCATACTGAGATCCAATCAATAAACAATAAATTCTCATAAGAACATCACATATTATTTCAATTAAAAATTGTTTTTATTTTGAAAACAAATATTTTCATTTATAGGCAAAAAAAAATTTTGAGTTGTGGTTTTCTCAATAGTTGGAGGCAAAAAAAAAGTATTTAGTTGTGGTTTTCTCAATTATTATTACAAATATTTTCTAAATGATCACATCTTTTGTTTAGTTGAAATTGAATGATTTATATCAAAGTTTAAAAAGTAGATGCATTTGAGGTTAATTTTCTTGTTCTACACCTTTTAATTGTTCGTAGGTTATTTCCAATATGGTTTTGTATAGATCACACAGGAAATATCACAAAGAGATATCATGCCAAACAATTCTGAACAGAGTATTATTGCCCTTGTAAAAGGTTGGGTGAAGAATGTTAAATGTTCCAAAAAAATTGTCAGAAGTGGAGATTCTTTTTTTTTTTCTTTTTGCTTTCAAATAAGAGGCTAACTTGAAGGCACTAGTTATTCTTTAAGCTATAATTATTAGTTTGACCGCTAAAGCAGGATCTCAGTATGAAAATAGCTTTTTTAAGTTTAATGATTGGCATTAATGAAAACCCAAAAAAGAATTTTGCAGGCTTAGAAACACTCAAAAAACTTTTAGATTTTCTCTTAAATGTAATTTGACTGAAATTTCCATTGGGACACATTAAGCAATGACCAGAGGCAATGACCTGTGTGAGAAAAGGATGACTTCAACGATGCCAACTGTTCACCAGTTGAAAAATCTGCGACAGTTACAGTACCAAAATTAGATCCACCAAATACCAATTGATCTTCAGTTAACGCTAAGCATGAAACTGGTGCACCGTGCATCCTGCAAACATCAGGTTATATGGCATTACAAAATGTTGTCAACAATATAAAATCTGTAATAGCTCCAAAGGTTCTACCAAGTCATATAAGTACATAACCGAACAGCTGGTATCATTGGAAATAGAAATAGAGGGATGAGAGTAAAGCAAGAAACAACATTTTTCCAAAATAAACAGAATAAATCCAACCTTTTAAAGCATGCGGGTGCAATGTGAAACGCACCAAAAAGTTATTAGGAATGTATTTTAGCTAATTGCCTTTTACAAATAACAAAGCAATAAAGTGGTTATTTAGCATTAATACTGGTATGGTATTCAAGAGGCATGCAATGGATTCATAAATTCTATTGATAATATGAAT
This sequence comes from Dendrobium chrysotoxum, assembly GCA_019925795.1. Lineage (NCBI taxonomy): Eukaryota > Viridiplantae > Streptophyta > Magnoliopsida > Asparagales > Orchidaceae > Dendrobium > Dendrobium chrysotoxum. Next base: position 45,603,482 of record CM034301.1, read on the forward strand.
ATTGTATGGGATTGTATGAGTATAGACTAGGACTACCATGACATTTATCCGAAAATTCACCTTTTTCCTCCAGCACAGAATTTAAATGAAAAGAATGCAAAGACCCTAGATTTTTTTTAACCTGCAAACACTCTACCTCTTCAAGCAAATTACCATGAACCTATCATCATTCCAATTAAAGTTGGGTTATTCACCGGCTTGAAAGCATGGTCCTAGATTCACAAGGGCAATAAACTATCATAGAGAAGTAAGGCATTGAAATCAAGGGTGCCAACAATATAAAAGTTCAGAACTCGACTTCCAAACAGCCTAGTTAAAACAAGAGAGATCACTGCTTAAGCAATTGAAATGACATATAAGGTTTACATGAGCCATAATATTTACCTAATTATTCGAGTGCACCTCCCACTATACATATCAAATACACGGGCACTGCCATCATCACATCCAACCACAGCCTCAGGGTCGATATAACTAAAAAAAAAGAATGTTATCAGGACAAAAATTCAAATATGACAGCAGAAGAAATCACCCTGGTAGTGACAATTTATGGAAAAATATACAGCTTTATATTTCAAGTGCCTCTTCTTGGTAATCATTTCCATACTCATATGATAGCATATAAAGACAGGGATTGCCAGTTCATGATCAAACTGAAGGGAAAAAACAAAGCTTATCAGCATCAAAAGTAGCCAGCATGCCAATGTTCCTAACCAAGTCATAATAACCGCTAAAAAAATAAAAAATGTGTGAAATAATCTTTAAAAATGAGACAATTTTCATATTTAGCTTTCATTACTGATCCAATACGATCATCAAAAACAATACAAAACCACCTAGCCTCCAAGATATTAGTAAATCGAGAAGGTAACCATATATCACTACAATAAAAGGTTGTGAAGCATCATATGGATGGCTTGAAAAAATGTTTTTAGTGTACTTAGATAGTTCGCAAGGTTCACGTTGAAATGATTATGAATTTTATTGATGAAGAAAGAAGAGAACGTAATATACATAAAGTTGGAATGACAAAGCCAACGTGCCATAACATGATCACACACTCTTTAGAGTGGGATATAAAAATTGTGCATATTTCATTTGTAATTCAAGGTTTCCTTAAACATCAAGGTTTTCTTTAACATTCAAGCAATGGAGTCAAAAATTTTTCTTAGCATGCCAATTGTTCTCCTTGAGATTGAATCCTGTAATTCATAATGAGTGGGGAAAAGTTTAGTAACACGGTTCAAATCTCTGGTTATTTTACTAATAGACAAGAGATAGCAAAAAAATTTTGAACAGAGAAGGATGGCTTAAACAATCGTGCTAAAGATGCTGATTGTCTCGATGTTGGATACTTGAGACAAAGATTTGTCAAAAATCCTTATTGAGTAATTCTTAAAATAATGACATATTTGGTTAAATAAAGAAACATTCTCTATTATGTGATTAGGTGCACCTAAGTCCACAATCCAGGATTAGGATTTTTCAATTTTTTTAATAAGTGCATTCAAAATCATATTTTTTTGAGTTATTGATCAGGCGTTGATTGCAAGTGTGGACAGATTTATTTGGAGTTACCTAAACATCTTTTGATACATATTAATTTGCTTTTGATTGAATGGGGATAGTGTTGACTTTTTGAATCATTATGAATTGCAAAAAAATCACAATCTTTTTGAAGTTTTCTTATTAGAAAACTTCCTATGTAGTTTCCAGCGTGCTTCTTTTGTGTGTCCAACTTACAAAAGTAATCATATGGTATTTTTTCTATGTAAACTTTTTATTAGAGGTATGCATAAATTGAGAAGCAAGCGCTAAGCCTTAAGGGAAAGATGAAGCGCATTGGTTTCCCATGATGATCTTTTCATGACTTACATCTCAATAAACTTCAGAAAATACTTACTAAACACATGATGGTTTAAAAAGACATTTGAGGCATACACCTTGAGATGCGAATCACCATGAGGCACCTAACAACCTCCTCAACGTTACAATTTCATGTTCTGGGCAAGGCTTGTGCCTTTTTCGTGTGAGGGGGCACACCTCAAGGCTTGATGTCTCGAGGCATTTTAAGTGAACGCTACAAATTAATGCATGATAAAAAAACTTGTTAAGTTAGATCTTTAGGTTAATTATGTGATTCAAGTCTAGCGAAGACATAAAGATACGTTCAGGCCTCAAAAGCAAGAGTCTGGAGTGGAAGTGTGAGCAGTGAGGGGGAGGGAGAAGCATCTGTGGTGGCCTGGTGGGGGGAGGGGAGGTCCGCGGTTGCGAGCAAGGATGAAATGCAACGACGAGAAGGAAAGATTGCCTCTGCAAACACATGCCAGTAAGAGATTTTCTCCCCTTTTTTTTCAAAAAAATCAATTAATTTTTTATTTTGTCTAGCCAACCCCACGTAGTGGGATAAAGGCCTAATGTTGTTGTTGTAAGTATTTTGTTTATTATATAATAGCATTTTTTTATTTCTCTATGATTGACTTTACATGCATTTTTAATTTGATTTTTTAGTTTTCTTGTAAAAATTTTCTTATTTTAACTATTTTTAAATATTTTTTTTAGCTATTTTAGTCATGATTGTCAACTTTTTATGTTCTTGATATAAGATTTTTTTTTTATTTTTTTAACATATTCATGAAATATTTTTATTTTAAAGAGTTTTTTTAGGCTTACAAGTAGATCCATATCAAAGCTTATGCCTCACCTTGCTAAGGTAAAATGGCTCAATTTCTAAGTTTGCCTTTTTAGACCTTGGAATAGATAGAAGAATTTTTGTCACAAATATCCTACATAAGACTTCATCAATTTTTTTTTTAATCTGAGAAAGAATTTTCTTATCTTGTCTTTCTCAAAAAATTTAAGATACTTGGCTTCATCCCATGAACTCTCTCAATCGTGTCATTCAAAGACATCTAGTTGCAGTCAATATTAGTTAAGGATATTATTACATTGGCTAACAGAGGCATCCCCATGTTGAATATCATGGACGACACCTTTAATTTCAAGTAACATTGCAGTATTTCCATTGCCAGGGCATAATTCCTTTGGAGCATCCAAATTTTCTTTTGCAACTTCATAGAACATAAAATTTTAATTTCATTTTTCATAGTATTGATAAGCCGGTACATTATCATGTTGTTTTCATATCTCCATATGATAAACTTTCGGTCTTCTTTATTGTGGAAGAGTAGTCGCACTAGTGGGTAACAGCTTCTCCATCTCCCATTAATGAAAATCATAACCAGTTGGGCCCATCGATGATAGTTCAGCTTGTGCCCAATAATCTGCAGATTGAATAAGCTTTCTTGAATGTCGATGTTGCCATGAGAAATTATTTCAAGGTTAGAAGTGGTGTCAAAAAAGCTTCTATCAAAAGTCATTTTGTGTTTAATCATCATCAAAGGTACGACAGAAGAACTAGATCCAACCCGGCGGTTGCTTGTCTGATGTAGGCAAAGGGGGGGGGGGGGGGGGGGGGCGTAGGTCAAAATAAAATGTAAATTTTGTGGCTCTTGGGCTGCTGGTGCTTCTCGGTTTGGGCCTTGGCTGCTTGGTTTTGGGCTGTGTTTTTGGGAGTTATTTGGTTCTAGCTCATTAATGCTTGAGCTGCTGTTTTAGCTCATTATTTTGGAAAGTTATTTCACCTTTTTTAGCTCATTAGGTGGAGTGATTCTTGCCCTTTCCCCTTCTCTGTGACCATTCGGTTTCCTCCTGGCTCTTGTACCCGTGGATGCCTTTTCCTGTTCCCGTGGCTGCCTCTTCCTCTCCCCTATATGGTCCCTTGGTTGCTGGTTTCGGTTTACTGTGCTGTCCCTTCGGTTCCTCACCTGGCTGTTTGTCTCGTGGCTGCTTTACCCAGTTTTAATGTGGGTTTTTTGGATGTTGTTCTGGATACCTGCTAGCCTTCCAATTCCTTTGTCCTGATTGGCTATTTTGGTGACTATTTTGGGCTGTTTGGCTACCCTTTTTTTACCTATATATATATGATGTTTTGTGAAGAAAAAAAGTATGTTATGGATAATATTTGGAACCTAAAAAACCTGAGGGTTTTTGTTGGAAAAGCTTGTGAGCTTGTTCCTCTTCTTCTCCTTCTAGGAAAGCTTGCGAGCTTGTCCTATCTTCTACTTCGTCTCGGCTTCTTATCTCCTTCTTCTCTCCGCAAGTTCGACGCCACTTGTATATTTCTTCTCAATGGATAAATGAAAAGCTGGTTTAGGTGTTTTAAGTGTCATTTCAAGTTATCAAAGTTATGTTATGTCTTTCTATTTAAGTGTTGTATGTTCTTAGTATAAGGGAAGTCTTTTTATGTGGTTGAAGTCTCTTTTTTTAGGTCTCCAAAGTATTGTGGAGACCTAATTTTTTTATTTTTGTATGCTTGCTGGTGCTTGGGCTGCTGGTGCTTCTCGGTTTGGGCCTTGGCTGCTTGGTTTTGGGCTGTGTTTTTGGGAGTTATTTGGTTCTAGCTCATTAATGCTTGAGCTGCTGTTTTAGCTCATTATTTTGAAAAGTTATTTCACCTTTTTTAGCTCATTAGGTGGAGTGATTCTTGCCCTTTCCCCTTCTCTGTGACCATTCGGTTTTCTCCTGGCTCTTGTACCCGTGGATGCCTTTTCCTGTTCCCGTGGCTGCCTCTTCCTCTCCCCTATATGGTCCCTTGGTTGCTGGTTTCGGTTTACTGTGTTGTCCCTTCGGTTCCTCACCTGGCTGTTTGTCTCGTGGCTGCTTTACCCAGTTTTAATGTGGGTTTTTTGGGTGTTGTTCTGGATACCTGCTAGCCTTCCAATTCCTTTGTCCTGATTGGCTATTTTGGTGACTATTTTGGGCTGTTTGGCTACCCTTTTTTTACCTATACATATATGATGTTTTGTGAAGAAAAAAAGTATGTTATGGATAATATTTGGAACCTAAAAAACCTGAGGGTTTTTGTTGGAAAAGCTTGTGAGCTTGTTCCTCTTCTTCTCCTTCTAGGAAAGCTTGCGAGCTTGTCCTATCTTCTACTTCGTCTCGGCTTCTTATCTCCTTCTTCTCTCCGCAAGTTCGACGCCACTTGTATATTTCTTCTCAATGGATAAATGAAAAGCTGGTTTAGGTGTTTTAAGTGTCATTTCAAGTTATCAAAGTTATGTTATGTCTTTCTATTTAAGTGTTGTATGTTCTTAGTATAAGGGAAGTCTTTTTATGTGGTTGAAGTCTCTTTTTTTAGGTCTCCAAAGTATTGTGGAGACCTAATTTTTTTATTTTTGTATGCTTGCAAAAATTAGGGTCTTCCTAATTTTTTACTTGCATCATTTTCCCAAGTGATCATCAACAATAACATCACTGGTCTTTGATTTTTTTTTTTTTTGATCATTTAGATTGAATGATATGGTAGAATCTTCAACAAGAATAACAAGGATGACAAAGTTTGATTTGATATCCTATCCTTGGTTTGATTTATTATTACTTAATAATTGTAGTTTCAAAATCCAATTTGGATTCTCTCTAATGATCAGACACTCCTGGAGAAAATTTTCTTAATATTTGTCAATTTCACTTTTTAAAATTCTCATTCTTTTTTGTATTTGTTGTCCTTATGTACTTTTGTATCATACCTCATTGTTTTTAATAAGGATCATCATGGCTTTTCAACTCCCTAAAAAAAGAGACAGACAATAAACACCTTTAAACCAAGTATATAGTTGAAAGGACCAATAATAGTGTTTTCAAAACGCTAAGAACATTTTGATGCACAATAGTTCATTTTCTGCTTCAATGCACAAAGCTTTTTTACTAACTGAAGTGTTCATGAGTTGGAATCATATATATATATATATATATATATATATATAATTTTTTTTATATATACATATATATTATATGCGCATAATAACTATTTCATTAACAAAACAAAAGCGGCATCAAGTAATAATTTTTCAACAAATATAACAATAAGTTTTAATGATTCAAAAGCATAAGAAAAAAAAAGAAGCAAAGATATACAAAAATGAATATCTGGCAATACTAAAAATATATATATTTGTATGACTGAGTGACCAACTAAAGATTGATATGGAGAGGCAATGTGAAATAAGAGAGTGAATTTTAGATATCAAGTAGCATTCCTTAGAAGAAGCTTATAAACGAGAAGCTATTAATGCCCACAACAAAAATTATTACTAGGCATAGATCCAGCAGGAAAGAATGCATAACCAATAAACAACGAATTAATGAATAAGATAAATGGCGAAGAAAAGCAAACATTTGTCCTAGTTACTATGGAAAATATTGAACCAAATCTTGAAATATGAACTAAGATTTCACCTTGAGGAGGAGCTGTGCACATAGTACTATGATGTAATGCAAAGAAGCCCACAGCATGCATGCTTTGTTGTGAGCTTGCACTTCATAAGCAAACGATGTACAGGGTCAACGCATCCTAACGCTTCAAGTGCACTTTTAAGAACATTAACCAATAGTCATTTTATTTGAATATAATCCAAAACTTACAAATTGTATGGATGTTATACTTCTTCGCACTTAGAAACATTTTTGTAAAGAAACTAAAAAGAGATACATGCTGACCTGTAACTGCCGCCCATCCCAGGGCTTGGACCGAAACCACCCATGATCCCACGTTCATCCCACGACACAACTCCCACTGGCATATCTTAAAAAAAAAAAAAAACACGAAAACCCTCCCCATTCACAGGACCAGGCTATCAGAATTGCAGGCAAGAAGGTCCAGGGAGATACCTTTCAATCTCAAGATCTTCTGCACAACCGAAGTCCTAATACTCTCCTGCACCCGACGTCGACTTCGCCAGACAACACCAGTCGCCGTCTCTGCCTCCGACACCTCCCTTCCCCCATCTGAACTTCAGCAAGCAGTCACCCTTCGTCTTCTCCAAGCCGTTGAAGCCTGCAAACTCCTTCGCGGCCTCCAAACCTCCTCATCCAGACGGCCGATCTCGCCGACTCCGACTCCGACTCCAAGCCTAGCATCCCTGGCTAGAACCCGCTCTCCGCCGTCGACCTCCAGCCTCCTGCTCCGATGCCGTCGGCCAGACTTCCGCCGTGCGTGACCTTCGTCGCCATGCCCTAGCCCGATCGGGCTTCTCCCGATCCCCCTCTCCTTCTCTCTATTTAAAAAATAAAAAAAGATATATATTATATAATATATTATCTATATATTATATTATATATTATATATAAATTATATTATTATATATAATATAACTTATATAATATAATGTGTATATTATATTATGATAATAATATAATATTATATATATAATTAAAAAAAAGGAAAAAAAAAAGATGATAATATCTCGATCAACAAATTGAAGATTTGATGAAAGTCCCTGGGTTTGATTTGGTCCCCCGAAGCCCTCGATCGTCGAGCTTATCCGATCGAGGGATTGAAGACTTGAAGACATTTTTGGGATCGATTCGCTCTCCCAATCTCCTCGCCGTTGATTTGCTCCAGTCGAGTCGAGCCAAAAGGACAAATGCCCTCCTTACCTCCCGGCGCCGGGGAGGGGACGCCGGGAGGCTGCCGAAATTTCCTCAAAAATCCAAGACTTGCCAGATTTTTGGGAGGATTGGAAAATGCTCAAATGACCATTCAATTTGGAAATAACTGCAATATTAATTAATTGATAAATTAAATGATAAAAAAAGGGATCTTCAATCGAGCATCAACAATCGACAATCGTCAACGATCATCTGCAACCAATCATCGTCAATTGGAGCTTCTGAAGACCAATTCCAGGACCCAACAACATCCCGAAGCCCCTGGACGTTGATTCGCTCAGGCCAGGCGGACTAAAAGGGCAAGTGCCCTCCTTACCTCCCGGCGCCGGGGACAGGATGCTGGGAGGCTGCCGAAATCAAAAATGACAAATGACCCTCACATAATTGATTAAATTTGAAATTTTGTGAATTTTTAATCAATTTAAAAATAAGAAAAAATAATATGAACTCAAATTAATGAATATAAGGAACTTGACTTGAATGATCAACAACGACTTACACTTGAACTTGATCTGAATCAAATGGAAAGAACTCGAGCTTGAATGGAATCGAACTTTTAACAAATGAACAGACAATAAAGGGATTGGCTTAAGTCATGCTACCAAATTTCTAATGAAGGCTAAAAAATGATTACTTCAATTGAAATATGAATGAGTAATAATATCAAACCCATCATACGCATTGAACTATTCTTGAAGATGAAAGATTTGTAATTATAACTTGTTTGCAAGAAACAAAAGCTTCTTTTGGGAATATAGTTTGACTACAAAGCCATAGTATGGGAGTTCTTTGGACCTTGATAGGTCACTTTCAATGTTGAACATGATACATCCCTAAAAAACAATTGGGGAAGCATTTTGAAATGCAGATCTCCAATCGATGATAACACTAGTGCTGTCTGCAAATATGTATAAACCTCATGCAATGAATACTACGACTTTTCTCCAATCAACAACAATCTGTAAACAAAATACATCAATCTTTTGTAAACTAGGGAAGTTCATGTGCTATGGATTCAATGAGTCACCAACAAAGATGAATGAGGGAGATGTAGTAAACACAACTCGTCTATAAATCAGTCATGCAAGTAGATGCACCTATCCCCTTCAAAAAAAAATGAAATGCAACGAACACATTAACCTTCCTTGCAAGCAGAGACCAAATCAAAGGGATGACAACATACTTACAACCAATCAATAACATAAAGTTCCCATGGGAATTTTGGATATCTTCAAGCCAATCATAATGCAAATGTCTACGGGATTGTGGAAGACCCGTTATACACACCACATGATATCTGTAGGCGAACACCGGATTGTACACAACAAATCAAATGTAAATCTCTATGAGATGCCGTAAAAGACCAGTTGCACTCCCAGTGTGTCAACCATAAGCAAAATGCCAAAAGACAACAACAAATGCAAGTTCCTACGAGTCACTGTAGGAAACTCGTCGTACACATAATACACTGTTTATAAACAGATACAAAAGAAATGTAGTAAATGCAAACATCTGCGGGCCATTGCAGAAGACCCGCTACATACACAAAAGATCATCTGCGAACAAAATGCTGAATGACTACAGCGAATGTAAATGCCTACGAGCCATTGAAGGAGGCTTGTTATACGTTCAATATGTTGTCTGCAGGCAAATGTGAAAGAACTACAATAGAAGCAAGCACCTACAACTCATAGTAGGAGATTCATTAGTGCACTATAATCCACCTGCAGAAAGCAACAAGTAGCTCAAGACAATCTACCTGTATAAAGCAACGGGCAAATAGTCACAGTACGATGCAACGCCACTGGATCCGCAACACGTGTATGAGCGAACAGAAGACGTTCATAAGCCCTTAAAAGAAATCTCGGGCATCTTTTAAACAAAATCACTTGCGCAAATAGATCATATTTAAATATTTTAAAATCTTCTCTTATGTATTAAATATGATTCCTTAAAATGAAAGTGCAACAAACCACTGCATATGCTCCGACAAGCATATTAAAATTACAAATACAAATATCCGAGAATACTGCGCAGAGCCAAATGCTCACTAATGTAAATTCTATTTTCAAAGTAAAAATAACCCGCATGTGCTCCGACTGCCGCATATGATTCCAAAATCCAACAGTTCGAGAATGTTGCGTGGGTCAAATACTCAAGTCTCATCCTCCTCTACGAAAGGACTGGAGTCAACCTGACTTGAATCATGAAATGCTTCTCAAATTCCTATGAAAATACAAATGACCTAAACGTCACCCCAATGATGGTCGTGTTGACAAGAAATCTCAATCGAAGGGGTCAAATCTCAAATCCAACAAAAGTCTAAATTTCTAAAATGAAATCTATCACTTAAAAACTTGAAACTAAAACTCATCCACCTTCCGCAACCGTTTGTCGGGGGTGATAAATTTAAAATTAACCTCAGCTCACAAAGAGCAAATATTGTGTCGGGTGTATTGCTAAGGTTCATCTTTAAATAGTCTCTTGCCAGCAGGGACGTGGCACGTGCTCTCTGATCGGGTGGTTTTGCCGTGAAATGGAACCATTATATTATGATCACAGCCAAAGCCCGTATATTCCCTAAAGGCGCCAAACCCTTGAGCGATGAATCATAGGGTATATTCGATGGGCATAAAGCCCTCTGCCAGCTAAGGTGGATTCAGATATATCCCCTTAGACAAATACCAACGCAGGTCTACAAGGTATTCTTGGACGAAGTAAACCATGGCTGCTGACAAGGTGTCTTCTGTCAGGTTGGGTCGACTACCTCCTCTGACTAAGTAGACCAGGGATTATGATAGTCCGGGACGACAAAACCATGGGATCTTGATTAGGCTCGTCTTCATTCCCCCCACCACTAGTTTTAAGTTCATGGTGATAAATTTTAAAATCATAAAATCAAATTCAAACCCTAAAACTGTTGCTATTATACGTTGAATTTACAACATACGTAACCTCCTTAACGACTAGCCTTAATCGAATGTTCTCTCTTGTTATCAGGAGAGGTAATTAACTATAGGGGCTTGTGCCTATAGGAAATCAGAACTCAGATCAAAAAGTCCTCATAAAATGAGAGTGAAATCTCTGGGTAGTGTCTTATCTTAGACCCAATCTACCTTCTGAAAATTCACCCGGAACCTAAACTCGTTAAAACTCTCAACCGCCGTCATTACACAAACAAAGAAAAAGAAATCAATGGCGCGGAGAGGCCGGGAGCGTATCGTGGAATTTTTGGAGCCCACAATACATAAGATAAATCCTTTTTATCTCTCTGAGCAGTTCCTTAGGGAATTCTTTAACAAGCTGTGACAATATTTCTCGAGGCAAAAATCACCTTAGTGAATGTCCAAAAGATACAATTCAAGATACCGATTAAGAAGTCAAAACTTTCTCCAATGGTTGGTGTATAAATTAACAGCTTCTGAAATTAAGTCAGCATAAGCAGCTAACAATAGCTGGATTGCTTATGCTTTGTTGCTCAAAAATCTATGGCGCAAAAAAGGACAAGTAGAGAATGAACAAAGAGTGGTGACTTGCACTACAAAAATAACTAAACTTCTGATCTATCTGACAATAGCAAACACTCCAATATTGGAAGATAGTAAAAAAATCAAAACATAATTGCCGTAATTGTACGGAATCTCATGTATTATAATGTTGCTGGAGAAAAAAAAAATCTCTGAAATAAAAATGTTCAATTCAGATAATAGACTAGAAAATACCCCATACAAATGCCCCGAGTGAAAATGCCTTCATGAGACCGAAAGATGCCCTTTCCTGACTTAAGGGCCCAAATACATATTTGAGAATCAGTCAATCCTACAATCTTAAAGAGCAAAAATGAATTAGAATTTGATTCAAAGTTATCACATATTCACATACAAATTATATTGCTATGAACAAGGAAAAACAAGCTTTATCAAGTTAAATTTTGTTGAAGCTTCACAAATATCAAGGTTTGCCAAAAGTTCACTTCAAATCCAGATAATACAATATCCAGTGTGATCAAAATATATTACCTATTATTATTCATAAAACTCCAAGAGAAAAGGCAAATAGTTCATTTACCTTGTTAACATTAACATATAGATATGCTTGTCCTCCCAACTTCCATCGGTTACTAAGTCATGTTCCCCCCTCCTATTCTCCTATTCATATTTTTTATGAACATTTTGGACCCAACTTCATCCACCAGCAACGTGCAAAGATGAAAGTAAATAAACCAAAAAACATACATCCTTATTGATTAAAAGAATGACTCATAATATATCAAGTTCAATGAGTTGGACTGAAGTGTTTTACGGATGGTGGTTCATAGGAACTCCTAGTTCAGTATCCCAAGCCAAATTTTCTCAAATTCATCTCCAAAATTTTGTTCATTACTACATATAATTCAAGGAGAAATAAAGTCCAATATCCATAGGTCTCCTTCTAAATTCAGTTGGCAGTAAACAGTTAAAAAATCAAATCTAACATGATTTTGTTTGCCATTTTCTAGAGAAGCAATAACTCTGACGTACTATTAAAAAAAAGGAATGCAATGCCTAAGGTATTCACGCCTGTTTTTGCTTGAATTAGTAAGAAACAGCCCGCAAATGAAATTAAAATGGGAACAAGACGAGGATGGTAGATGGTCAGGTCAATGCAATCACGGCATATAATGGCTAGATAACACAGAATTTTTATAGCCACTTCATTGTCTTCCCGAAGAAACTATCAAGGCCTCATTCCTTCTCTAACCTTGGTGATAATGATATGCTTGGACCGGTCCACCTAGATGGTCCAGCCGGCCCAATTGGGCCGGCTCCTGCAATACAGCAGGCTCTGCTGGTCCGCAAGCTCCCAATTCCATCCCCCTTGGGGTGGGGTCCACTACCTAGGGCTAAGTGTTGAGGGCTGTTTAGTCCTTTTATGTTATTTTTGTATTTGCTTTAAGTAGGAGTTTATATTAGGTTTAGGGCATCTTTTTAGTGGCTAATTTCTGAGTGCTCTTTGGTGTTCTTGGGATCTAGCGGCGTCTAGAGAGTTTTGGAGAGATTGATCCTCCTCTCGAATAGTGGATCGCTTGTATCTCACTATTTTCTTTCATCTTCTAGCAATCATGAGTGTTTTCCTCCATAAAAACCTAAAAATCTGCTTGGCGAACTTGCTGAAATTCTGATTTCAGCGATTAATTTCAGTTTTTCCCTATTGTTTCCTATCAAATTGGTATCAGAGTAATTTTTGGGACTTTTTGGGCTGTTTTATGAATTACGGCGGCTGAATTTTGTCTAAAGAGGAGCTGCTTTGCTGTTTTTGGGGTCGAGATCCAGATTTTTGAGTCCAACAAAAATCAATGTATCGATGGCGGCCAAGAAAGTGGATGCGTTGGAAGAATGCCTTGAGGGGGAGATGAGCCAAATGAAAGCAACGGTGGAGGACAAAATATCATCCATGGAAGGCAAAGTATCAGATCTTCATGAGATGGTGAAGAAGATACTGGACAATCAAAATCAAACGGAGGCACCGAAGGCAAGAGGTCCGATGGGGAGAAATATGAATTCTGAAATTCGTAGGAGTGAAAACAATGTGGAGATCATAGAGGAGAGAGGTGGAAGGTATGGAGAGAGGCGTGGTTATGGGGGTCATGAACCAAGGGGTGCTGATTGGGAAAGAAAAACTAAGGATTATGGTAGGAGGGGTGTTGATTTTGAAGGAATGAGGGGAGAAAGTGAAGATGGGTATGGGTATGAATGTGGAAGGGAGGATCGGGACACTTGGGGAGGACAAAACACTTGGGGAAGGGGAATTATAGAGGAATTAGGGGAAATAGGAAAGATCCGAAGGTCCGAAAGCTAAATATGTCCATTTTTTAAAGAGAGGATGCACAGGGTGCATCAAGAAGAAGGGGTGTCAATGTTTGACACGACCCGAAAACCCGATTAGAACCCGAACTGAAAATTCCGAGTTAGGGTCAACCCGTTTGTGAAACGGGTCGGGTTCAGGTTTAACAAATGGGCCCGTTTCAAAAAACGGGTCGAGTTCGGGTTGAATCGGAAACTTGGGAATGACCCGGGTCGCATGCCTGAGCTGACCGCATCGCATTGAGTTCCGTCTTCACGCCCGTCGCGTATGCCGGTCTTCCCGCATTACCGTCGCGTGACTCACGTCGAGCTGCCCGTTGCTGGTGCTGCCGGTTGCCGTGGCAGATTTACGGGATTTCGCTGAATAAGTGCTCGAACGAAGGCTGGCGGGGGCAAATTTATAGGATTTGGCTAAATAAGCACGTGAACGGCGGCAGACTTACGGGTCAGGTCGGGTTGACCTGAACCTGAAGCGGGTCAGGTTTGGGTTCGAAAAACTAACCCGTTCTCAAAAATGGGGCAATTTCGGGTCGGGTCAAAAAGTGTCGGATCAGTTTCGAGTTGGACCCGAACCCGACCCGTAACCCGATTTTGATAGCCCTATCTACAAGGTATAGAGATATTTTGCCGTCAATGGGTTGACAAAGGAGAAAAAATTGACAGCATCTGGCTTATGTCTGGAAGGGAAACTGTTGGCTTGGTATCAATGGAGAGATATGAGGAGGCCCATACGGAGTTGGAGGGAATTCAACGAATGTTTATTGGAACATTTCTGAACCAGCAGGGTAGGGGACTTCTATGAGCAGTTCTTTGCACTAGTGCAGGAATGCTCAATGACAGATTACAGCGAGAGATTTGAGTACCTGACGAGTCGATTGCATCGACTATCGGAGACTATTCTGGAGAGGAATTTCATGAAGGGACTTAAATCATAGATCTAGACAGAAGTGAGGGTCATGAGGCCTTGTGACTTTGGAGAAGCTATGAAGCTAGCACAACTAGTGGAGGATCAGAAGTACCAGGAGAGGGGAGCCAACGGCAGCAGTTTAGGTAGCTCTTCCAGGATGACTACCATTCTTTTAGCATCCAAGGGGCCTACATCGGGCAACATTTATGAAACCCCAAGGGAGAAGCCAATAGGAGGAGGAAGTTGGGGGAACTTCAAAAGACTGACTGAGAGGGAGATGCAGGAGAAGAGGCGAAGGGATTATGCTTCAGATATGATGAGAAGTATACTCCAGGGCACAAGTGATGGGACCGAACTGTTCAGGTTCTCACCGTCTGTGATGACGAGGAAACTAAGGAGGGACGTGAGAGTAAGACAGGGGGAGAGGAAGAGGACAAGCTGCATCTTGATATGGCAGAGGTCTCCTTGAACTTAGTGTCAGATTCACTCCGAGTCATACCCTGGAGGTGAAGGGAGAAATAGCAGACAGGGAGGTGGTGGTGTTGATTGATAGTGGGACTACCCGCAATTTCATCTCCAACCAGATCGTGAACCAATTGAGGCTAACATTGGTGGATACAGGGTGTTATGGAGTGATGATGGGTACAGTGAAGGTGGAGACGGGCCAGGGGATCTATCAGGAAGTAGTGTTGACCATATAAGGGGTTCAGGTGAGGGAGGATTTTCTCCTATTGGAGTTGGGGAGCACTGATGTCATCTTGGGAATGAAGTGACTGCAGACCTTGGGGAACACCAAGGTCAACTGGAGAGCATTGACGATAGAGCTGGTGGTGGAAGAGAGAAGGGTAGGGATCAGGGGAGATGCAGGGCTCTCCAAAGCCATGGTATCACTTAAAACTATGGTGAGGAGCATACAGGATGTGGGGGAAGGTTATCTGGTAGAGCTACAGAGGCTAGTGGGGATCAGATTGGAGGAGGGTGGGGACATTCCTCCTTCAGCACAACCATTGATTCAGCAGTTCAGTGAGATTTTTCAGCTACCTCAGGGATTGCAACCACCAAGGGAGCAGGAGCACACTATCATCTTGAGGGAAAGTGTGTCACTCATCAATGTCAAGCCCTACCGCTATCCTCAATTTCAGAAGGATGAAATTGAGAAGTTGATCAGTGAAATGCTGGAAGCAGGAATTATTAGGCCCAATGCGAGTCCTTTTTTTAGCCAATGTTAATTGTTAAGAAAAAAGATGGGAGTTGGAGGTTTTATGTGGACTACAGGATGGTGAATAAGGAAACTGTGCCAGACAAGGTTCCTATCCCAGTAATAGATGAGTTGTTAGATGAGCTGAGTGAGACAGTTATCTCCACCAAGATAGATCTGAAGTCAGGGTACCATCAGATCAGAATGAAAAGGGAGGATGGGTCGAAGATTGCTTTCAGAACTCATGAGGCGAATTATGAGTTCCTAGTGATGCCTTTTGGCCTCACTAATACCCCAACCACTTTCCAGTCCCTCATGAATAAGGTATTCTGACCCTATCTCAGGCAATTTATGATAGTATTTTTTGATGATATTCTAGTTTATAACAGGTCAAATAGAGAGCATTGGGAGCACTTGAGGAAGGTTTTAGAGGTGTTACGGGAGCATTAGCTAAGAGCCAATCTGAAGAAATGTTGCTTTACCTAGGCCAGTGTGGAGCACTTAGTACATGTAGTCTCTCAGGAGGGTGTAGTTGTAGTTGTGAATCAGGACAAAATTGAGGCTATGTTGAGATGCCCACTGCCTAAGAATCTAAGGGAACTAAAGGGATTCTTACGACTAACTGGCTACTACAAGATGTTCGTGAAGGGCTATAGTACCATCGCATGGCCACTAACAGAACAGTTGAAGAAGGGTGGTTTCTTGTGGGGGGAGGTGGGCACAACAACTTTTGAGAGATTGAAGGGCCATGACCACTGTACCGATCTTGGCCTTGCCAGATTTCAGCCAGGTATTTATAGTAGAGATGGATGCATTAGGATATGGTTTAGGAGCAGTACTTATGCAGTGCCATAGACCCATTGCTTACTTCAGCCAAGTGTTGACAGCTAGAGCCAGATTGAAGTCCGTCTATGAGAGGAAGTTGATGGGGATTGTGTTAGCCATCCAAAAGTGGTGATCTTATTTGTTGGGCCGACATTTCATTGCCAGGACTGATCAACAGAGTCTGAAGTATCTATTGGAGCAGAGGATGGTGACAGAGGAGCATCAGAGGTGGCTGTCAAAGTTATTGGAATATGACTTTGAAATCCAGTACAAGTCAGGGATAGAGAACAAGGCGACAGATGCCTTTTCCAGATGCATGGGGGAGCTCCAAGAGGTGGTCGTGTCGATATCTCTGATGTTAGATTGGGGGGACATTAAGGAGGAGAGTGTCCGAGACGAGGAACTGGGGAGGATTAGGGAAGATTTAATAAAGGATGAAGTAGCCACCCTAGCTATTCTCTAGAAGGGGAGAGGCTTTTGTACTAGGGGCGATTTGTGATGTCCAGGACCTCAGTTCATATTCCACACCTACTCCAGGAGTTCCATGGGAGTGCTATTAGGGGTCATTCAGGAGTGTAGAAGACATACATGAGACTTGCTTTAGAGTTGTATTGGAAGGGGATGCAGAATGATGTGGAGAAGTTGGTCGCCAATTGTGAGGTCTGTCGGCGAAATAAGTATATAGCCATGGCTCTAGGAGGACTATTGCAGCCCCTAGCTCTACCAGATCGGGTGTGGGAGGAGGTCTACATGAATTTTATAGATGGGTTACCTCGATCTGAAGGATTCACCGCAATTCTAGCGGTAGTAGATAGGCTAAGCAAGTATACTCATTTTATTCCCCTACAACACCCCTACACCGCAGTGACAGTGGCATCAGAATTCATCAAGGACGTTATCAGACTGCATGGGATACCGGAGGCTATAGTGTTCGACAGGGATAAGGTGTTCCTCAGCCATTTTGGGAGAGATTTATTCAGACTGCAAGGAACAGTACTGAAGAGGAGCATCGCCTACCCACCCACAGGCCGATGGATAGATGGAGGTGGTAAACAGAAGCTTGGAGACATACCTGCGATGCTTTGTGTCGGAAACCTTTCGGCTTTGGGCCAAGTGGTTAGCATGGGCAGAATATTGGTACAATACTTCATATCATTCTATTTCTCAGATGACCTCATTCAAGATGTTGTACGGGAGAGATCCACCTTACTTGATGCATTTTAGGCAGAGTCACACTCCAGTTTCTTCAATAGAGGCATACTTGGAAGAGAGGGATAGGGTGTTGGAAGAATTGAAGAAACATCTGTCAAAGGCTCAGCAAATTATGAAGAAACAGGCGGATGGACATCAAGTTTGAGGTTGGTGAGAAAGTGTTCTTACAGCTAAGGCCCTACAGGCAGAGGACAGTCACGGTGCACTTGTTCAGGTGCGCGGTGCGTCAATGCGACGGGCGGGAACGCAGTGCGAATGGGCATGCGGGCGGACAGGTTCAAGTGACTGAGTGGGACTGCGACAGTGCATAAGTCAGCAGGTTGGGAGGGGGGGGGGGGGGGGGGGGGGCTGTGCGCATACAATGCCACCCGACTCAATTTCAGGTTGATTTCGGGTTTCCAGATCACCCCGACCCTCAAATTTTCTGGGTCGGGTTTCGGGTTGGGTCAAATATTGACCCTCCTAGGGCACAAGTTGTACATTTGGTACCAAAAACCTAATCGTCGTCCAATATGAAGCTCTTGAATTGTTACCCTTGTTGCTTCTATCAAGTGAGTTTTTGTCCTCCACTAACTGGGCCAGCTCCATAGCCTCACCCAGCTCTGATCTCTGGCTTGAGCCTCTTCATGAAATTTTCCTCCAACACTGTTTCAGATAGCCTCTCCAATCGACTAGAAAAGTACTCAAACATCTTCCGATAATTCATCATTGCCCCTTTTTGAACCAGAGCAAAGAACTGCTCATAGAAGTCTCCTTCGAGATTGGTTCGAAGAGCGTTCTAATAAACTATCTTTAAACTCCCTCTACAATCGAATTGAATCTCTCATGTCTCTCCATTGATACCAAGATAAGGTCTTCCCCTCCAAGTATAAAGTTGTCGTTGTGAGTCTCTACTGCTCCTTCAGCTCATTCACCGCAAAGTACCTCTCCACTCTATAAATTCACCCATGAGCATCTTCCCCCTCAAAAAAGAGCATCTTCATCTTTCTCACTCCGGGATCTCCTCCGCCCCAACTTCCTCTTCCACCTTTGGCTCCTCCCATGTGACTGTTATTGTGATCTCTCCATTATTCTCTCCCACCCCTTCTCCTTCATAGATATCCTCTTCCTCAAAATCATCCCTCCTCATTTCCTCCTCCCAATTTCTCCTCATGTCATATCCTTCACCCATTTTCCTCCTGGTTACCAGTTCAAGAAATGGCCTATTTTCCCTGTCGCCCAAGATTTTTACCTCTCGATCATCCCTCATTGTGCCGATCTTGGGGTTTCCCCCACTTCCTTGGCCACCCGTCGGCGCTCTTGCCTCCGATGTTGCCGGTTGAGTGTGCAGCTGTAATATTTTCTTCATTATGTCCTCTAAGTTAGAAAATCATCCTTCCATAGATGAAATCCGTTCCTCAACTTCATATTTCAATCAGCCAATTTCTCCTTCAAGTTTTTCTTCTAAAGCATCAACTTTCTTCGGTGCCATAGGTCCTGAATCATGCTCTGATACCAATTTCATAGGACTTGCTGATCAAAACAGCACACAACAATAAAGAAAACAACAACTTACTCCAAGTAGATCGAGAAATAACACTAAGAGGGTTGTATTTACTAATCTTCAAGCAAAGAAAGATAACATACAAGTTGATTCACTGTTCGAGAGGTGAATGGTCTGCCGCACAATTCCTAGCAGCTACTAGTAACACAAACACCCAACAAAAACTGCTGCAAAAAATAAAACTCAACATAAACCCTAACCCTCCACAATCTCAACGCCCCCCCCCCCCCCCCCTATATAACCTAAATCCCCTAATAAATCCCCCTTACATTTTCCCCAAAGAGCTTCCCCCCAAAGCCTCTTCTCCTATAGGCGATAAAAGAGGTACCGGGCCCCATCTGGGCAGCTGGGTTGTCAACAGCCGTATTAGCTTTGAACAAGATGACACGCTTGGTAGTAACTCACCAAAACTACTACATCAACTTGGAATCAATAAAATCATACTCGATTCCTTGGCTTATCTGCCTGATCAACCGAGTCAACACTATTTGCATTTGAATTGAAATTCAAGGGGTGTTAGTATGCCTTGCACATATCGATGTACTTGGCATAAACATTAATGGATTAACATGCCTCAAAGCAATATGTGATATTTATGAACTTGTGGAATATTTAATAGGAATGCCTCGACTTATTGGAGCACTTTTAAAACAAATTCAGACGTCTAAAGCACTTGCATATTTTATAAAATGTTCAGTAGAGTCGATTTAAAAGTTGATTATAATTTTATAACCTTTTTTTATTCATGTATTATATATATGATGGCCTACATTGTGAGATTGTTTGTAGCATCTTACATAAACTTATTTATTTTGTTATTAAAACTACAGGCTCTTGCTAGCATTGAATAGCTTTTTACCTTTTAGATTTATGAGCATTAGGTTTATGAATTAATATAATTAAACCAGTTTGACTTTTTGAGCTTTCTAAACTAGTTGCGGCCTATCTCAATTTTTTTACTTTTTGGCTTACTACACTAGTTGCGGCCTTAATGTGAAGGCTTAATGAGAAGGACATGTCTGATGCAAGAGGATAATGAGCCAATGAAGATGTTAGCTGTTGGGCATTGTTTAGCATGCACAATAGCTTAGCCAAATCCGTACAATATTTATTGAGGTACTTATCAATAGGAAGCATAGGCTTTACACTTTCCGTATGATTAAGTGGGTAGGTTCTATCTTTATATATCTTTCAATAAAGAAGGTTCCTTCTCAATAATGAAGGTTCAGTATGATTTAGCACTAATATGGTGATGGGGAATTATATGGCATCAACGCACAAGAACTTGTTCATCCTCCTTGAAGCTTCTAAATCAGGATGATACGATCATAAAATTTGATCATCCTTACCTTGTGACTTTATTAATTTTCAATAATGCAGTTGGAAGATTACGTGAGCTGAGGGATTACGCCCGCTATGAAGAAAGGAGCACTGATATAATTTCTAAGAAGTTCCATTTGCTTGGATTGTACAGGAAACTGATTGGATATACCAGCATAAGACTAACTTTATCTTGAAGTTCACGGTTTTAAAAGCCATAGAATGGGGACAAGATGCGTCCGTGTTCCATACCTTGTTTTCATCAAAATCGTAATCAACGACTGCGTTCTTATTGAAATTGAAATACTCCTTCAAACATTTACATCTCTCTACGGACCATAGGCGCATTACCTGCAATGGCAAAATAGAAGATTTTCTCTTACAGATTAATAAAAGAATTCACTACTTATGCAAGATCTAGAAATCACTTCATGACTGATGCCATAAAAAGCCTTTTTTAATCGCTTTTTAACTATTGGTATAACACAGAATATTGGCTAATAGAAAAGTAGAAAAAAGTATAAATATCAAAAGTAGTGATAATTAAAATGTAACATTACAGAAAATAAATTTAAAGACTTCTAAATTGTGTACTTCACGTGACTTAGCATGACGAAACAGAAGTGAAGATAGTGGTGGACTTCAATACCTATAATTGTTGAGATGAGAAAAGATGTTGGAAGAAAAGCGCAGGTGATGGGAAGAAGGGTATTGAAAAGATTAGAAGAATGAATGTCTCTAGAAAGGGAGGCCAGTGTAGAGAAAAGAAGCCTCGTAGCAGGGATAAGGGAGGAGGATCAACCAAAAGAAAGAATGCCAAGCAAATGTCATTTATCAATTCATTAATCAATAATATTCACTTTGAACATAAAGCCTACTATTTATAATAGTAGCTACAAACTCATGGACATTATTACACTGATAACATTAAAATAATGACAAATAAAATCCACCTAAATGACCATTGTAATCTTGAGAACAAACAAAAGGATAAGCAAGAACAGCATAAAATAACAACACGACTACATCGTCACAAATAAGATTGAGTTCTATTAATTAGAAGCAATTGTCCCGCACTACATCAATTACCCAAGCTACAAAAGTTAGGGATGTCAATTTGAGTTGATAGGTTGCATTCGAGTCTAACCCAAAATTGACCCAACTTGAATATGCTTGTCGCGAACCCAACCCATTTCTTACATAGTTCAAAATATTTAACACAACCCGACTCGGCCCAAACCCGCCTAACCCTAAGGCAACCCATCTAACCCATTCATTATATGGACCATAATTTTTTTTGGATCTACATGACCCAATTAAGTTGAATATCACCCATTTAACCTAATAAAATCCACCTAATATCCATGGTTCTGTCATCCCGGGAAAACAATAAGTTCCAGTCTACCAACATTAACAATCATTAATTATAGTGTCCGGAAAATCTGATTAGCAGTCAAGGGTTGCCTCCTCTCAGGGATCCCGAGTAAAGTGGATAGATGTGATGATTTGATTTAGGTTGAGACTTGCAGCTCCGCTTGGGAGTTGCCCGTAGTTTAGATTTAGGTCAGGGCTTACGGCTTTCATTGAAAGTGACCCATATAGCGGGTCTTACGGCTTCCCTTGGAAGTAGCCCGTTGGTTTATGTTTGGAAAGAGGGTCTTACTGCTTTCATTGATAGTAGTATGTGCAGCAGGTCTTACAGCTTCCCTTAGAAGTAGGATAATTGTTTGGGTTTAGGGTTGTTCACCTAATTTTCCTAGCATGTGGGTCTTACTGCTTCACTTGGAAGTAGCCCATAGTTGGGATTTAGGGTTATGTTACTTTTACCTGGAGATTTGCCCTAATGTGTAGATCTTACTGCTTCTATTAAAAGTAGTCCATATAGTAGGTCTTACGGCCTCTATTAGAAGTAACATGTATAACGTGTGCATTTTAAATTTTTATTAACTTATTTTAATTTAAAGTTTAAATTTTAATTTAAAATTAAATGCTCAGCTTGTTAATTAATTTTAAATGTATTTTAAAATTTATTTATTTATTTATTAATTAAATTAGTTGTTCCATTAGTGTAACTAATTTTTAAATGTTTAAATTCAATTAATTGGTTTATTAATTAAAATATTTTAATTTTAAATTAAAGTTTTAATTTTATTAAGTAATTAAATCTTTAAGTTTATTACTCAATTAATTAAAATTTAATTAGAAGTTCAATTGATTTCTTAAATTAGTTAAATTGATTAATCAATTGTTAAATTAATTAAAAGAATTAATTTAATTAGTTAATTAATCAGAGTTTAATTTTTAATTAATTAGTAAATTAATTAAAATTTTGAATTAATGTTCAATTAGATTTTAAATTAATCAATTATTCAATTAATTAAACTATAGCTTAAAGTTGAATTTTAATTTTATTTTAAAATTAGTTAATTAGTTATTTAATTAGGTTAATTAATTTAAAGTTTTAAATTAAAATTTTAATAGATTATTAAATTGAAAATTTTTAATTAAGTTTACATTTTAGTTTAATTGAATTTTAAATTAAAATTTTAACTGAAGCTCTCGAATTGCAAGTTCAGTGGCCTCCCAGCATAATTTCGACAGCCTCCTGACGTCCCTTCCTCGCGAGGGGAGGTTGGGAGGGCACTTGCTCTTTCTAGTTCGCCCAGCCGGATAGAATTCAATGGCAGGGAGCTTTGGGGGACGAATCAACCCCAGAATTGGTCTTCGAGTCCTCCAATTTGGCGCTCGTGGTACTTGTTAGGACAATTCTGAAATTTGGTATTTTCCCCAAAATTTTAGCAGCCCTTCGACGCCCCCTCCCCACGAGGAGAGGTTAGGGAGGGCACTTGCCCTTTTAAGTTCGCTCGATCAGAACAAAATCGACAATCGAGGGCTTCCGGAGAAAGATCAACCCCGGTGTACATCTTCAAGTCCTCCAATTGACGATCGCGGCGTTTTCCTCTTTTTCTTATTATTATTATTATTATTATTATTATTATATCTTCTCTTCTCACTCACTCATAATTTCAAGAAACAGAGAGGTAATGAGAGTCGATTCAGGCAGAGTTCGGGCAAGGCTATTCACGTGGGAAGTCGAACACATAGAGAAGGGCGGGATCGGAAGCGAGCCTGCAAGCATGGATCGGACGCTGGTTTGAGTGATCGATCGAGCACAAGAGGCATCGGCGGTAACTCTCGTGCAAAGACGGGTGCGGATTGAGGTCAGAGGCCGAATTCAGATAGTGCAGGGAGGTTGTTCGGTCGGGGTCGTCTGCTTGCGTTTGAGGTTAGGTGCGAGAGATGATGGTTGGGAACGGGCTGGAGGTTCGACGGAGCATGTATAGCAGGTAGGGCCGAAGGTTAGAAGTGCAGGATAGATCGAGGGCTTCCTGTGTGCGATTCTGTGCGTGAGGAAGAGCCGAACAGGGGAGGGAGGCCGAGCTTTCTTGCGTGCTTCTATTTGAATAAGAGAGAGAGTGTGCGGGATATAATAGTGAGACTTAAATAAAAATCTAGTCTAAATAAATTTGAACCAACCACCACATGCTTCCATCATTAATAAGATCCCAAGAAGAAACATAAACGTATCATAATGACTTTTGTCATGATTATCACATCTTTTCGTAATACTCCTACAAGCTTGGAAGGTAATGTCTTCCCATGGTATTTGGTCAACATAAATGCATGGATATAATAGCGGTACCGTAACCAAGTATGCAGGGTATAACAGGTAATTTGACGGCAGAATATTACTAGGAAATAAAAATAAAATTATTCCCGTCAAGCAGATAAATGTTAGTGTGGTGTGCATTATCTACTGTAATAAATGGCCTTCATACATAGTACTAATTTGTCCAAATCAATATCAAACTCACAATATCATGATAACTTAATGCCTCATTCCGACTACTAATAGAAACTTGCAGAAGATTCAGTTTTAATAATGATCAATTCGGATACATCCCATGTCCTTGTTATACATATATATTAACTCATTGAACGTGTTGGACTCTTTCTGGCAGAACAGTGAATCCCTTGGCCCCAAAAGTGAGACTTGATCAGTTATCCAAAATGGCTTATTCTAAAACAACATTTTGTGAGTAAAAAAAATCGAAACAGCAAAACAGTATTTTCACACAGGTTGACAGGAGAATGTATACAGCCACTCAATCATCCCCATACTTATATGGTACCCATAAGACAAGTTCAAGCCTCGGGAATCCATTTAGTATAACAAATAGATATAAATCGATAAGTTTTAATTAAATGAAATCTACTAAACAAATTTTTTAAAATATACATAAATTGAGATTATTTATATAAGGGTAGATACAGATAATGATATAGAATATTATCCTTAATACCTTCAAATGCAAGATCAAGATCATTGGCGATGAAATCCCAGTTAAGATAATTTGGAGATCTATTTTGATCACGTTTCATTAAGTTTTCACCATTGATCAAACATGAAGAAAGGGACAGCTTATAGTGCCCCTCATTTGTTAACTCAATTTTTTATTCAAGTCAGCTAAAATCAATTAAATTGAATAAATCGATTCAAATTCAACTTTAATTTCATTAATTTGAATCAAATCAAGAAAAATAGCACCAAATAAGCTCATTTGACTCGAATTGAGTAATGTTGAATTTAATCAAGTTAAATTGAGCTTGAGCAAGTGAAATTGACACAAATTAAACTTAATCAAGTTGAATCGAGTCAAATTGTGCTTAATCAAGTTCAATCGAGTCAAATTATACTTAATCAAGTTGAATCGAATCATGTTGTGTCAAATCGAGCTTAAATTGGTTTATCCAATCCAGCCCACAGCAAAGTAAGCTTTCAAATACCCGTTCAGGCCTCTTTAAGACTTTCCAAATCAAAACATTTGTATCTAATGGAATCGTAAGTGCCTCCCTTAACCTTGTTTTGAACTTGTGGTTCTTTCAGCTGGGAGGAACAAAGCAAAAGAGAGGAGAGCTTGAATTTTTAGGGAGCTTCAGTTGAGGAAGTGTGAGCATTTTTCTCATTTCGGTCTTCTTTCCTCTAGGGTCGGGCACGCAAGAGGAAGCAAAGAGCTGGGTTTCAGTTTCTTTCAGGTGGGTTGTGGTTTTCGGGTAGAAGAACAGAGAAGGAGAGGGAGGTACGTTGCTAGACCTTTAATAGGTGATTGAGATAGCATAGAGTAGAGGTTTTCTGCCCAAGCTTTTCTCGTTTATGATGTCTTTCAGAATTCAGAGAGGTTTTCTTCTTATTGGCTTATTTTGGGAACTACGAGGTTCAAGTAATCAACTACAGCAAGTTGGTAGTGGAGATGCCAATCAGAACAGTCCAAACATGGCCAAGCAATCTTTAATCATTTTAGTCTTCATTTCATCCCAGCAAAGACACTATGGCCACTGAGTGACAGTGACCACTGATCACCAGCTTTAGTGAGACAAAACTCTTGAAGCTTAGGAAACCGAAGTCTACCGGCCTTCATGATTAAGCATATGATGATCCCTCAAACCCTAGGTCTAATTAGATAACCCATTGTCGTTGTTTAGCAAACAGCCCCACTGTCCTCTACTTTAATCCATGGAAATCTGTTGACTTCATACGAATGCTTCTTATTTAAGAACCTAGCTAAGAGGACGACGAAGCCCCTAGTTATTAGATATGGGTTCCATAACCCCTCTTGCATGAAACTGCATTCCCATTGGACCTAGCCTTTCACCTACAACAAACCCTAGGTTTTCTCATGGCCATTGGACTTCCATCAAGTGACTAAGCACTTCCTCAATTTAATCAAGTTGCATTTCATTCATATCAAGATCTAGGTTAAAATAAAAATATAGAATCTTTCATCATTTGTTAAGATGTTTAATTTATTAAAATTTTCAAAAATTACTTATATATATTCTACGGACCCTCAAAGGTCCATAAATTAAACCCCATATTATTTTGGAAATATTTAAACTTATTTATTAGTTTTTCAAATGAAGTGATTAAGTGACATTAACAATCATTTATGTCACGACCCGGCCCGGATACTCGAATTAACGAGACGGGAACTAAGGTCAGACGGTAGGATCTAAACAAATCATAAGTATAAGAACATAAAAACAGTAAATCTCCTTAATCAGCGGAAGAGCCACTAACTAAAATTCTTTAAATACTATCACATCTGTTTCAGATCACACTTTACTTGTTTTCAGATGCACGTCGTCTTCTATAGACGAACTCTTCTCTTTCTCCCATTTTCTAATTCTGAAGACTTACCTGAAACATTTAAATTCATTGTTTGAGTTCACTAAGTAAACTCAGTGGGTATCAGTTAAACAAATTTTCATGCATAAAAAACATTACATATTAACATTACTATCATTGCATTTCTTCATCTCATTTGGCATAAATATATGAGTCCTTTCTTTATTTTGTTTCCTTCTTCATATTGATTTTATCATCATTTCTTATAGCTTTTATCTTTAACTATTATTCCTTTTCCCATTTCTTTTATACAGGAGCACCGTCAAAATGTACCAGAGGTACATCCATTTCCATTTCCTTTTCCTTATGTCATAACCTTTTCCCTTTTATTTTTATCGTGCACGGGTACATTGCTTCCCCAGCCAGTACCATACGGGGGTGAACTCCTGTAATTTGCATGCATACCCTTTTTCCTTTTATCTTTCATCACTTATACTTTTATTTAACATGTAAATATCATTGTAGCTTGCATTTATAGAAATATGGATTTAATGGTATAGATCATATCATCCTTCTTTCTTTTTAGTTATGTGAATTCCTTTAATGTCAACATTCAACATTTATTTGTATTTGAGTCATAACATGAAAGATAATTGCTAACATTTAACATGAAAGGTAAGTATTTTAACATTTAACATAACTACAGTAAATAGAAATTTCAATCAGAAGATTTACCCACTTTAATCCTTTCAAATCCTCGATCCTTGGAGCAACCTCAACTTCGAATTTCTTTGTTGAAATTTCTACAACTTTCCTAGAATTATAAACTTTCATCAAAATGTGCTTATAATAATCAAATTGAACTAAAATTTGCATAGTGGAAAAATCACTTACAAAAGAAAAGGGGATTTCTCAAAATCCCTAAATTCTTCTCTTCTCCAAATTTCTTCCTTCACGCTTACAATTCTCCCTTTTTTCCCTTTAGAAATTATCCTTTGCTTTAGAGGAAGTAATCAGATATAATTTATAGAAAATTTTGAAAAGAAAACTAACAAACCTTCTTCCCTCTTCTTCTCTATCGTTCCTCTCTTTTCGTTGAAATTTCTCTCAAATTAGTACTTCTTTAACGGTATGAATGAAAAGGAATGTTTAATTCTTATCCTAGAAGCCAATCCCTTGCTAAAATTGGAAAAACGAAGCTTACCTCGCTCTCCCGCACGAATTCGCCCGTCCGCCGTTCGTTCAGTTCGCGGAAAAGCCCTGTACCGACCCTGTTAGGGTCGCGACTTATAACAGAAGGCTGGCCGGTTCGGTTGAACCGGCCCAGCTTGAACCGGATATCACAATTTAAAAATTTAGACATTTTATAATTAAATATGGAAATTCCTAAGAAAATCCAAATTCACCTTCTATGTGCTTTTGAAGCCAATTGATTATGCCAAAATTAACATTAGGTATTTTCAAATGAATTCAAAACATTCTAGAATAAAAACTGTTTGGGCATTCCCTCCTCTTTGGGTAGTGTTCTAAAGCTTCTCAAAACTTCAAATACTTCATTCCATGGACCTTTAACCTTTCTTGGAGTTATCCAACCCTTGTATAAACCTTAAGGTCATTTTAGTTCAAGATAAACTAAATTTAACTTGAACATACTCCTATTTAAGTTCTCCTTGTTTGGTGTTTTGTTAAACTGATTTGGAGGTTTCAAAACAAGCTCCTAAAGTGTTCAAGAGAATGCTGACAACACTTAAGACCAAATCTTAAATTCCTATGGTCTATTTGTTTGAATCAAAATCAACAAATAACTCGTAATTTTTGCACATGACCCAATACTACCATTTTATATTTACTCAATCCAAACTAAGCAAATAAAACATTTATAAACTTCGAAGTTATAGGATTCCTTTTTTTATTTCAAATTTTTAGTTAGAGGTCAAAATATTCAATCCCATTATATTTAATTGAACTTGATTCAAGTAAATATCCCAATAATGTTATGTGACACCAAAAAAAATATATACAAAACCATATCCCTTAGTCTCAAAAGCTATAACACTCTTCATGTTTCTTTAGCCACAAAAGATATTAGAACACTTATCTTCATCTGTTTGAAACCAAAACCAAGTGAACGGATTCAACTTCTAACTAACTACCAAATACTAGTAGCCCTCCATTTGACCCAAATCAAATAGGAGTCCTTTCCTAGTATTTGTTCTAAAGGCCAAAAGATTAGTTACTCCATATAAATGAATATATAATTTTCCTTAGATCCAAAAGTAAGATATTTTTGTCCTGGTCTTATGCTCCAAAGTTATAAACCAAGTCTCATCTTTACTTGCTTAGTCCAAATAAGCAAAGCATCCTTCTTCTTTGGACTCAAAGCCAAGACCCGCCTACTTGAATAATTCATATAACTAAACTTTCATATATAGACCCAAACTATAGATTGCCTCACTTAGCCCAAATATGTGAGCTATATCTCACTCATCCTAATTAAATTAAATTAAACTTCTAAATCTCTTTAAAAGTCTTTCATCTTGAAATTCATCTTACCCAATTAAATGAATTTCACTAAGTCCTAAATGAAACTCATAGGCATGTTTGTCTACCTAATTAAACAAATTTCTCTTTTATTCAAACAAGAAGAGAATTTATAAAAAACTTTCATCAAAACTAACTTAGATTTATTTTGATGCAATAATATGCCATTCCACCCATAAGATAGCAGATTTATATAATTAGATTTAGGATACAAAGTAAACAATGGTTATTCAATAGGTTCTTCATAACTTTTTAAAAATAAGAAACCTGTTAAATTAAAAAGAAGGCTTTAAATCACAAACAACTTATGATGAAACTATCCTTGCAATAAATTAATTTTTTTTCCTAATCTACAATAAAATAATACATCAAATAATAGCATGATAGCCACTACGGTGTCAAAACAGATTGACGGGTCAAATTTGGGTCCAACCCAAAATTGATCGACTCGAATCCACTCAACCTGAACTCGACCCGTCTAATAAATGAGTCAAAAAAATAAACACGAATATAATCAGCTAGCAACCAAAATGACATGAACCCGACCCGTTATCAGGTTTGATTTAAACAAAATTATAACTTATTAACTATAAAATTTATGATATTTCATAAAAAAAATAAGATTATGCCTATAAGAAAAAAAATAAAGGAAAAAATATATTAAATGGTTTGTTTTCGGGTCCAAAGCAAGTTCACGGGTCAGCATGAACCCGACCGTTTAATAAACGGTCAGGAAAACCCAACCCGAACCCGACCTGTTTATTAGACAAGTCAAACCAAACCTAGATTTTTTGAGATGGGTTTAAATCATGTTGGCTGGTCAAGTTATTTATTTACACCCCTACAATCATAAAAGTTAGCACATATTAGATACACAACCCCCTTATGCCACGACCCGGCCTGGAGGCTCGAATTAATAAGGCGGGAACAGACGGTCGGACAGTTGATTAAATTTTCAATTAATCTAAAACTATCGCAAATAAACTGAATGAGCCACTAAAATCTCAAAATTTAAAAACAGGAATAATATAAATACATTTCTCCTAGTGCGTCGCGCCTACGGTATACATTTTCTTCTTCTCTGCTCATTTTAGTTAATTGAATTATATATGTAAATATTTTTCAATATGAAGAGTTAAAAAAACTCAGTAAGTAAATCATACTTCTAAAATTATAGTAACACAAAGTCTTGAAACAATATGCATGCTCATTTACAAACACAAGTAATTCAATTTAAATTCATTTCAAATATGACCATCAATGTTACGTATATATCATATCTTTATTGTTCTATATCATATCTTTATCCGCATCTTTATCCTTTCTCATAAATAATACAACCATCCCAGGAGCCACTGTCTAAAATAGTACCAATGAAGGTACTCATTTTTCATTTCTTTTTTCTTTTTTCATAACCTTTTCCATTTGTGCACGGGTGCATTGCTTCCCTAACCAATATCATAAGAGGGTGTATTCCATATGTCAACATGTACATGCAAGCATATCTATCTTAACCATTTCATTCATATATCATTCATTTACTTTCTATGAAAAGTGAAAATCATAACATATTAATTTTCATTTCATTCGACATTACCAATCATTGGATATAAGAAAGACAAATCATAATCTAGCTTGCAATAAAACTTAATAAGCATAGATCACTATCTTTCAATGTATTTAATTTAAGAGAGAACAAAATCATTACTATAATTAAAAGATATGAGTATTAACTTTGATTCGGATGTTTTAAAAGTTCCGCTCTTACTCCTTACTCTGATGATGGTAAATTTAATGCCTATATAAAGGCCTCGTCGTTAAAAATTAATTAATTAATTGTTCTTAATTTCTCTAACTTGTTATTTATAATTAATTAGTATAATTTAAATTTCAAATATTATTTATTAAAATCTCTCTCTCTCTCACTAATTAACTAATTAATTCCTCTAAGTAACTCCCATAATCAATGATAAAATAAATTCTCCTCGTTTTATAAATTTATTTCTAATAATTTAAAACTCATAATTTTATTATTATTTTGAAAAAAATGAAATTTTAATAATATTATAATTTATTTCACTAATACCTTTCTTTAATTATTTTTAATGAACTTCTTAACTAAGCTCTCCTTTTCTTTACAAATGATTATTAACTTATAAATATGTTATTCTTACATATCTAATTTATAAAATAAATTAAATTTATAAAATAAATTACATTTATAAACTCTAATATACTTTTAAATAAGCTCTATTTATATTTACATATTATCATTAATTATAAATTCCACATTTAATATTTTTAAATTAAATAACAAATTGTCTCATTCTCTTTATACATATAAATATAATTTCATAAATGAATGGAAAAGAAAACACATAATCTTTATAATCTTATTTATTAAGATACTTCTTAAAAAAAAGTATTTCTTCAACCTTAATAATTAATAATCAAGTATTTAATCTATTAATTAAGCTTTTTTTTTAAATATAACTTAAATTTTAGAAAAAGATAAAACTTTGCCTTATTCCTCTTCTCCGAGCCCTACCCCGCACCCAAACAACTCCTTTCCATCGAAATCGCTTCTCATGGCAACTCGCTCGCAAGTTTCGTCTCCCTTACTCTCTTTCTCTCGATCTCCCCTGTCGCCAGCAATGGAAACCTAATAACTCTCTATTTCTTTCCTTTGCCTCCATTCTCCTGCTTCTTCCTCTCAGTCAACCTCCTGTCGTTCAGAGTCTCTTCTAATCATATGGTTCAATTGGAGTGAGTGAATCGAAGTTATCTCACATGAGGAGTCATTTATTTTCATTTTCGAAAGCGCTACTACTTCACACATTAGCGCGATCGAACTCTTTTGCTGCACTCCGCTTGCTCGTGTTGTTCCCCCGCTCGCGTTACTTCTTCATCTGCGCTTCGATTAGTGTCGTTTTAACTGAACCGGTCCAACCGGTTCGTACAATCTCTCATTCTTATAAAAATTTAGTCCTCGAAATTTAGTTAGAACTTATGGTTAAAGTATATTATTACAAGTTAAATTGAAAATAACAACTCCATACTTAAGTAAAATAACATCTTAAACTTCATTCAACATAAACTTTAATATTTGATACATAACTAAATAAAAAAACTCCAATATAACATAATAAGATAACTGAATAAAACAAAACATCTGATATAATATAACAAGTTACTATATTAATGGCATCTCAATCATCTTTAGCAATATTTATAGATTCATTAGGCTCCTGCTGATTCAAAGCATAAATTCGCGGTCGAACATTGTGCCTTGGTTGAGTTTGCGATGGAGTTGAAAATGTTGATTCTATCACCTTTTGTTTTCCAAAGCTCTTCTGTGAAGGTGTTTCACTTGATCGCATCTCTCATGAAGTCCTCTAAACCAATGTAAGGCAATATTTTGCTATGTCCAGGTTGACGACACTAGTAGCAAGTGTTGGAACCCATCAATCATACACCCTTATGAAATCTTCCACACTTAACACAAGCATCCATGACTCTACTGGTAACAGCACTACTGACTTCACTAGGGCTAAACTTCGGCTTCTTCCCATTAAATCCTTCAGTCTGATTGATTTGGATTTTTTCTTGAACACTATTCCTTTTATGCCAGTCCCTTCTCTTCTGAGTGATTTGAAAGTTAATCTCCACCCTTCTAGCTCTCTCTAGCAATACTGAATAATCCTCGATTCCTAAATGTACAAAAGGTTGTCTGATTATATCTTTTAGACCAGCTAGGAATCGATAACATTTCTCCTCTGTTGTTGCAATTAGCTGCAGTGCATATCTGGATAAAGTTGTGAATTCCACTTCATATTGTATCACTGATTTGTCTCCTTGAATTAATCTTATGAATTTGTCTTCGCATCTGCCTCCTTGCTGACATAGGTACGAACAATCGATCGAACTCGCCTGCTGCGCTCCGCTCACTCATTTTGTTCACCCGCTCCAATTACTTCTTCGCCCGCACTTCAGTTAGGGACGGTTCAACTGAACCGGTCCAACCGGTTCTTACACCTTAAGCCTTCTAAGATAGGGTTTCTCTTTTATGTATGTGATTATGATGTTTGGTGTAAAATGATTGTTTCATGAATCATTTGTGTTATGGGCCCTCACCTTAAGTGTTATGAAAAATATATCAATTTTTTTCATGTAGATGGCCAAAGCCCAAAAAGGGTGAACATATTAAAATTATCATCTAACAACATTTGTTTGCTGGTGTTGCTTATATACTAAAGTCCTGAGGCTTGACCAATAAGTTCAATAAATCAATTTGGCACCATTAGTGCCAAGCAAATTTGTAAATGTTATGATGTATGAAATATATTGCATGCTTCCTAATTCTTGACTTGCGGAGGAGAGTCTTTTCTTTTACTTTACAAATATAATTCATTTATAGTTTTGAGAAGTTTTGCATACATGTGGGATACATCAAAGTAATGATGAAACAGAAGTATAAACTCCAGAAGTTAATCTTCTGATGCATCACTAGCCAAAGTTTAAAGACTCATCAATCTAGTATATAAATTTAACTGGATTATATAAGACAGGCAACTCAATTACCCTTTTATATTTTCCTAGTCGTATAAAAGGCCTCTATATTATTTTATGGTTGGTTTTTTGTAATTGATTGCTTATTTATTTTAAGTGCTTGGAAAAGCATATTTTTTCTTAAGTCTCTGCTAATCCTTTGCTTAGGGGTGCCTAAATATTTTGTATGGTAGATTCTTAGAAAGTTGAATTTTATAAAAATGCAAATAATCTTAAAATAAACTATAGGATAATATTTTCATATAAATCTTGAATAGCTTATTAAAAAATTTAAGTTTTCAAAACTAAAAAGAAATGCAAAACCTCCTTATAGACTTCAGTAAACAATCTATTAGTTGACTGGTTCCTTATCCATAAGGATATGCTTACCAATCAACATCAAACTCACATATTCGCTAATGAACATAATATGCATAGTCTTATGAGTTCATATAAAAATAAAAGCTCTCACATTAAAAATTAAATACTTAAAAAAGTATGTCGTAGGTGAGCATATACACCTCATGATCATGTATCTTAACTTAAATAGCTTAAACTATTAAGTTTTCTTTTCTAAAATTAAAATAGTCTAACATATCTTGCATATGCATTGAGATTATGACTGCATGATTTCAAAAGCGCTTAGGTGGGTTCAACTAACTATTATTTCCAAATCACAAGACCAAAGATCAGATTGACTTAACCTCGGTTATCTTGTGTTGTTGGAATATAAACCCTAACTTTTAAATAAAAATTGAACAAATTTAACGTAAATGAAATTTCAAAATGTAAAGCCTAATATAAGATAGTATTCAGACTCAATACCTGAGTTTCTCATAATCACATAATCTTATATTTCCTACCCAATCATATATATTGTGTATGAAAAAATTTTAGCATATAAAAATAAAATGGTAAGCTTTTATTATTAAGACTATAGCAAAATAACATTTTTATCTTTTGAAGATAATATGGTACATTATATGTAATGCTCGATCACAAAATATTTCAAATAGACTGAAGATAGAAAAATTCCCCATCATCACTATAAATAATGCTTCTAAATAATTTTTTTAATTAAATTAATTGAAATACGTGAAGAAATTTTTTTGCATATGCTAAAAAAATTTAGTTTATCGAAGACCTATTACAGTATGAAATTAATAAACAAATTTTATTACTAACTAGACCATTAGGTGTTATGCATCTTGATGACCTGTCAAATTAGATTAAAATTTTATGAAATTTGGTATAATCCTAATAAATATTATGGTGAAGTTTAAGGTGAATAGTCTTGGTTTACCATTTCAATGTTGTATATTGAAAAATAAGCTAGAAATTTAAGAAGAAAAATGTCTCTTTACACTTTAACGGATAGTAATCTATCTCTAATCTCTATTCTCTACATATAATTATATTTATAGTTAAAATGATGAACAGAAAATTAATTATGATTTGCCCTTTCATGCACAAGGACAAAAGATAGCCAATAAAGTAGATGAAATTAATATGAAACAAATAAGAAAAGATAGGGTAGATCAAATATAACAAAGCTAGAAATTGTGTTAAATGGCTCGTGTAAGCGTCATATAGCATGCTAGAAAAAATGAATCGAGAATAAAATTCACAAAGCCTACTCAAAATAATTGGGGCAATGCTAGTAATGATGGTGAGATAACAAATATCGAAAAAAACAACTAAATAGTTTAGTAAGTGAAAACATGTAAATATCTCTTTAGCTTGGAAGTTTGAAGTTTTCATTATATTATCAAATTCTTTTGTCAGAAATAATTGACTATAAATATATTAAACATAAGCACCTTATCCTCTGCTCCTGAAAGAATGAGCCCTCTCCTCATACGACATAAGGTAATCCTATAAGACAATAAAATTAGATAAAACTATTGCACGATAATCATAATAAGGTTTGGTCTGATAGAAAAATACTCCTATCCGCATTAAAGGATGCGGAAAAAAATTCAAATAAATAATCTGAGCATATTTGTGACAGTCCAGATGTAAAAGTGTCGTACACATGATGATCGTAATATTCTAGATAACAAATTGAAATAAACAATATAATCATAATTGGAGGATCATCCCCCATAAACTAGACCAAATTTTCTGACTAAGCAGTTTTTGCTATTTACGAGCATCTGAAGTAAACAATAATAACAATAAAAGTTCTGACTATGGATGATTTTGAATGTAACACATATTTCAATGATGAACTTCTTTGGACAACCTCAGCTGTGACCTTTCCAAAGTGCTCAAATATTGAATGTGATACTCTTGTTCACACGCAATTCTAATCTTCACAAACATTATTAGAGGTAATCATTTTGTAAAAGATAATCATTAGATGCCAGTGCTCTAATTTATTACAAAAGAGTGCCCTTAACAACAGGAAACGTGCGCTCCCAGTTGGAGAATAGCATCCCACTTCATTGCATCAATCATTCTATAACAAAATTTTCATTACATGGAAGCTGTTAAGAATGTCAACTTGCAATTGATATTACTTGCAGCTGAGTTAAGCAAAGTAAAGTGGAATCCATCCTACAGAAAGTTGTGATATTTTGGGGGATGAGACTTCTCAACAAATGCTTCTGTGTACCTTACTATAAAGATGATTATAAAAATTTAAATTTATATTCTTAAGATGATGCACATTGGACAATTAATAAGTTCTACAGTATGAACTTGCCTTATAAGATGTTCTCATTCCCATCATAGAGCTCAAATTGATGACTATAATCAACAAATTTAGCCATAATTTTATTAAATATCACATTTTATTAATTATAATTTTGAGTCAAAATACTTGTTGAAGTGTTGTTGAGTTTTTTTATGGACAATGAAAGATAGCTTTCATATCTTCGATTTTCATGCAAAAGGTAGAAGTCGTAGTAAACCACCAATTTGGCCCAAGGCAACTGGAGGATGTATGGAAGGTTCTTCAATGGCTACCTGGGTAGTGCACAAAAAGAAAATTTTGGCAGGCAACAAGGGTTGTAATGGTTGCGGTAAACAAAGACAGTGATGGCTACGCAAGCATTAAGAAGAAATGATTTGAGAGGAGTGCAAATAGATTATATGCATCAATAGAGTGCACATGATTGGAGGCTGATCATTCGAGAAATAGAATAAAAGTTATGAAACATAAGATTTGGGATATGATGCAAAGCAAGTTGTGACGAAAAGCATAGCAATGAAATTGATGTGAAAGCTAAGGGACCATGAGGAGATCGTGACGGGCAAATTCTTGTGCAGGAGCAAGTGTATAGGGGCGGTGAAAATTTTGTAGCAAGAAGAATGTTGTGAGTTAAAGAGAATAGGGGAGGTGACCAATATTACAGGTCACGAGCAATTAAGGCATTAAAATATAAGATGTGAAGGCATTGCTAGGAAGCACATAACCCATCAATCAGTAGGGTAGAGAAAAAAATAGAGGAAGGATGAAAAAAAAATAATGAAGAAAGCAAGGAGCCATTAGTGAGGCAGCAGCAAGTGTCTAACAGTTGGGTTTGCTACCTAAGGCTCAACTTGATCATAGGTTGAGGGGTAGTACAACAACAACAACATCAAACCTTTATCCCACTACGTGGGGTCAGCTACATGAATCATTTTTCTCCATTGTGTAGGTTGAGGGGTAGTGAGCAAGAGAAATTGAAAGGTGGGGTAAGAGAGATAGCAAGAGAAGGAATGAGGTAAAGAAAAAGAGCGAGCAACAAGAGGAAGGATTTCATAAGGGTAATGGCTCCAGATATTCACACCAGTGAAGATCACAATCTAGATCACATGCTAAAGTTCATACTAAAGAGAGATCATGGGCTTTGGTGAAGTGACATAAGGGCACAAAAAGAAGATATGTGCAAGTGCTAAAGGACAGACAAAGAAGGAAAGAAGAGAAAAGATAGGATGCAAGAATAGAGAAGAATAAATTGAGAGCTAAGGAAGACGAAGAGAGAGCCGAGCAAAACTCAATTTCATTCAACCATCAATTATAATAATCCATCATCCAAATCCTAGAGATTTGTTTAAATTAAAAAAATACCCTATAGATAATTACAAGTAAACTTACATAAAGAAACCTAAAACTTGTCAAATAGATTAAGTTCAAATACTTCAAAAAATAATAATAATATTTCCTGATGCTAATAAACAGGGGAAATTATTAGTAAATCTCATGATATTGATGTCGATCATAAGTCCTTACTAGAAGGTGATGTTTTTAAATGGCACAAAAATGGCTTAAGTTCCTTGATTTTTTTTCTCATTAAAGATTAATGTTATGGCCTTCTAATTGATATTAATGAAATATATTCAACTAAAACAATTGGGACAGATAAACTTAGGGTCAATCAAGAAATTACATTAAAATAATATATAAATAAGATATAAGAACAGACCAACAAACCTTGAAGAGTGGCCTCTCCATTGATGAACATCAGTAGAACTGCCTAAGAAAGACAATCTATGTTGTTCCATTGCTAGATTTTCAAAGTACCTCTTCATCGATGCTTCAACAGGAACTGATAAATTAGAACTTGAACTACTACACAACCTAATTTTGTCATACAAATCTCTCAACAAAGAAGAAGAGTAAATTAATTTGTTCCTGTAAAAAATAAATAATTAAGAAAATACAAATGAATATGCTTCATGCAAAAAAAAGAAATATAAATAAATCAATTTTATAAAAACAAAAAAACATGGAAATAGGGTGCTGAGAAAAAATCTATTGCAATAATAATGTAAGAAAAAGAACTATATTAGTGGATTTTTTTTTTTAAATGAAAATATTAATATTAATAAATTCTAGAAATTCACAAAAACATAAACTAGTCACACTGCAAATGCCAGAAATGTGACTAAAAGATATAACTCAAAGATGTTATAGCAATTGCATACCTCCAATCCAATACCACATAAAAGTTTAAAAGAATGAAAAAGAGAAGAAAACAAATGTTGGAAAGCAAGTCCAATTTAGTCATCTAAAGAGCTATCTAATTCCCTTATCATACACCACAATTACACATTAGAAAGAAAGATTTTCTAAATGATATATATTATGTTTGTTGTTTTAATTCGCCACTACCTGTTGAGAAGTTAAATTCATCCGTGACATACTGGAAAAGGAAAAAGAATGGAGTCAAATCCTTCCATTTTCATTTGCACAAAAGAACGACCTTCTACTTTTTCCATAGAAAAAATTATAAAACCACATAATTGATCTCTCTACACCTACAGGTGTCCTCTAAATAGAAAAATCAAATTTCCAATCACAAGAACTTATATTATAGCATCAGAAAATTACTATAAGCAAGAACATGGAGCCAATAGTACACATTTACTCTAAAATACAATTTTAATTCTGAAACTTAATTAGGAAAGCATATTTATGAAGCTAAAATCTTTTGACTAGCTTACATATTTTTACATCATATACACCATACATTTTACTTGAAGAGGTCTTAGTATTATCATCATGATTATAATCATCATTTTTGGAATCATCCCAAAAATTTATTATAATGTTTAGTCTCTTCCTATTCATTTGCAAAAGAGAAGGACCTTTTATTTTTTCCACAAGAAAAAAGATAGAACCAAGTAATTGATCTAAATACACCTACGGGTGTCCTCTAAATAGGAAAATTAAAATTTTAATCACAGAAGTGTAGATTATAGCATCAATCAGTTATTAAAGCAAAGATGTGATGACCGGTTCGGTCCGGCCGGTTCAAGCAAACCAGCCGAAACTTAATCTTAAAATCCCGTAACCGTGCCCCCCTTTTCACGAAACGACAGGAGGCGGAACCCTGGGCGGACGACCGAAGCTTGCGAAGGTGATTTTGGAAGCTTTCTTTCGCCATTTTTAGTGATTCAACGCGTTGGGAGATAAGAATTGAAGACTCCTTTTCAATTCTACCGTTAAAGGAGTGCTAATTTTGGAGAAATTTCAACGGAAGAGAGAAACGATAGAGAAGAAGAGGGAAGAAGGTTTGTTTGTGTTCTTTCCAAAATTTTCCTATAAATTATATTATTTTGCTTCACCTAAAGTAAAGGATAATTTCTAAAGGGAAAAAGGGAGAATTGTAAGCGAGAAGGAAGAATTTTGGAGGAGAGAAGAATTTAGGGATTTTGAGAAATCCCCATTTTCTCTTTGTAAGTGACTTTTACTATGCAATATTAGTTCAATTTAATTATTATAAGCACATTTTGATGGAAGTTTATAATTCTAGGAAAGTTGTAAAAATTCCAACAAGGAAATTCGAAGTTGAGATTGCTCCAAGGATCGAGGATTTGAAAGGATCAAAGTGGGTAATTAATGATATGAAATTCAATATATTGTATTATTCTTTCCATTTTAATACAGTGTTTTGTATCACAATATTGTTAAGGTTTTATCTTTAGAAACTATCATGTGTGAAATGTTGAAATTTTAAATGCATAAATAAATGTAAATATTATTCAAACTGAAAATAAAAAGAATGAAATAACATGTATGGAATTATGCTTGTATGTATTAAAAAAAGATGCAAACGAAGAAATGATGAATAAAAAGATTCAAAATAAATAGAAAAGAAAGGAAAAGGTTATGCATGCAAACTTACAAGAGTTCACCCCCGTATGGTACTGGTTGGGGAAGCAACGTACCCGTGCACGAAAAAGGAAATGGAAAAGGAAAAAGGAAAAAGAAAATGAAAGGGAAATGAATGTACCTTTGGGTACATTAAGACGGTGCTCCTGTACAACTTAAATGGGAAAAGGCATAAATATTAAAGCTTTACAATGTCTTAAAGGAATATGACCGGAAATGCATAAATAAGTGAAATGCAAATAAGAAAGTTACTGAAAGGATAAGATGTCTATTAAAGATTAAATGGATATTATAAATAAAGTATGTTCATGTAGAGCAGTTACCCACTGAGTTTACTTAGTAAACTCAAACCATGAATTTAATTGTTTCAGGTAAATTGTCAAAGATTTATAAATGGCAGAAAGAGAAGAGTTCGTCTATAGAAGACGACGTGCATCTGATCACAGGTAAATTTTGATCTGAAATAAATGTGAAAGTATTTGAAGAATTTTAGTTAGTGGCTCTTCCACTGATTAAGGAGAATTTACTGTTTTTATGTTATTATACTTATGAATTGTTTAGATCCTACCGTCTGACCTTAGTTCCCACCTCGTTAATTCGAGTTTTCGGGCCGGGTCGTGACAAAAGTGGTATCAAAGCCAAATTTAGATATGAATTGTACTGGAAGAGCCATTAGGATGATTTTAATGACTTAAAAATTTAATGTGAAATGAATATTTTATTGAAGCAGGAATCAAAATGATTCTGAAGAAGAGAGGGAAGTAGAA
This sequence comes from Dendrobium chrysotoxum, assembly GCA_019925795.1. NCBI lineage: Eukaryota > Viridiplantae > Streptophyta > Magnoliopsida > Asparagales > Orchidaceae > Dendrobium > Dendrobium chrysotoxum. The sequence continues at coordinate 45,644,489 of CM034301.1, forward strand.
AGGCCAGTATCTAATGTAAATGTTAATCCTGATGCACTAACACAAATGATGATAGCTATGGCTCAAATGATTCAAGACTCAAGGAATCAACCATCAGGAAGTAATAGTGGTGGTGGAATACCTATGGATAAGTATCTCAAATTATTTCAAGATATGAGACCACCACTATTCAAGGGAGTTGAGAGACCAATTGAAGCTGAAAATTGATTACTGAGAATTGAAAAGATTTTAGAAGGAATGTTTTGTCCAGAGGAGAGGAAAGTCTCCTTGGCAATTTTTGCTCTTGATGGAGAAGCAGAAAGGTGGTGGAGAGGTCAGCATAAAAGTAAAACTGGAGAGATTCAAGACATGCAAATCAAGTGGGATGAGTTTACAAAATTGTTTAGAGATTGGTTCATACCTCCTTCTCAAATGCAGGATAAGTTTGTGAGACTGGTGCAGGGAGATAAATCAGTTATGCAATATGAAGCTGAATTTACAACATTATCCAGATATGCCCCTCACTTAATCCATACTGCAGAAGAACAGTGTAATCGATTTTTATCAGGATTGAAGGATGCAATTAGACAGCCTCTTATTCCATTTGGAATTGAAGATTATAAAGTGCAGGTGGAAAGGGCTAGAAGAATAGAAATGGACCTGCAAAAAACTCAAAGGAGACGTGATTTTCAGAAAAGGAAGAGTGGTGAGGTTATGGGAACTTCACAGGATTTTCATAGCAGCAAACCTCTTTCACAAACTGGAAAGTTTAATTGGAAGAAATCAAAGTCTAGTAGCAGTTATAGTTCAAGTGTAAATAGTTGCAGCAAGTATGGAAGACAACATAAAGGAGAATGTTTATCATGTACAAATACTTGCTTCTGGTGCCATCAACCAGGTCACATGACCAAGAATTGTCCTACTTTGGGGCAAAGACCAGCAGGAGAGTCAAGGATGAATATTGGATCTCAGAAGAATGTTGGAAGACCAAGAACAGTAGAATCAGCTGCTTCTACTCTAGGATCAAGTCAAAACCGACAGAATACTCTGCCTAGAGTATATGCATTGACTCAGAAGGATGCTAAGGAATCACCTGAAGTGATTACAGGTGATAGAAATGAAAAATGAATAAATGTGTATTATGAAAGTATTGTTCAAGGAATAATGTATGTTTATGTTTTTTTTTATGTAACTTTTATAGGTATGATCATGATGCAAGGAAAGTCTGTACGAATTCTTTTTGATACAGGAGCTTCACACTCCTTTATTTCAGAGGAATTTGTTAAAACAGTTGGACTGAATGTTTATGAGACAAATATAATTTTGGAAGTTTTAATGCCAAATGGATCTATTATGAATGTAAATGGTGTATGTCAAGTGACTTTCAAAATAAATGAAAGAGAGTTTGAAGCAACAGTAAATATTTTGCCATTGCAAGAGTTTGATGTGATATTGGGAATGGATTGGTTATCAAAACACTTTGTGATTATTGATTGCAACAAGAAAATTGTAAAGTTTAATTTGCCTGGAGAAAGAGAGTTGAAATTCTATGGAGAGAGAGGAGTTTCATCAATGATAATCACTTATATGAAAGCATGTAAATTTGTATCCAAGGGATGTCAATGTTTTCTTGCTCAAGTAAAGGATACAAATAAGGAAGTTAAAGAATTGAAAGATATACCTGTAATCAACGAATATCCAGAGGTATTTTTGGATGATTTGCCAGGATTACCACCAGAAAGGGAGATAGATTTCACTATTGAGTTGATACCAGGTTCAGAACCAGTGGCAAGGGCACCTTACAGGATGGCAGTTAAAGAGTTGCAGGAGCTGAAAAGTCAGTTACAGGAATTGCTAGATAAGGGATTAATCAGGCCAAGTTCCTCACCATGGGAGCTCCAGTGCTGTTTGTAAAGAAGAAAGATGGGAGCTTCAGAATGTGCATAGATTACAGATAACTGAATAAGCTTACTGTTAAGAATAAATATCCATTGCCCAGAATTGATGATCTTTTTGATCAACTGGAGGGAGCTACAGTTTTCTCTAAAATTGATTTGAGATCTGGATACCATCAGCTACGGATCAAGGAAGAAGATATAGCAAAGACAGCTTTCAGAATCAGATATGGCCACTATGAGTTTGTGGTAATGCCATTTGGAGTAACAAATGCACCAGCTGCATTTATGGATTTAATGAACAGAATTTTTAAGCCATTCCTGAACATATTTGTAATTGTGTTCATTGATGATATCTTGATCTATTCAAGAGATAAAGAGAGCCATTCTAGTCATTTACAACATAATAAAAAGGAGGTAAGACCTTAGAAACAAATGTTTACATTTTTAAGTCAAGCAAAAGAGAAAGCTAACATCAATGAAACAGATAACAACTAGCACGATTTCCCATTAAATGCTGCAAATGTCAAAAGTAAACTTAAAAATTTTCTTAATCGCCTGAAATCCAACACCCTTTTACTTTCTACCTTCAAAGCATTGAATTTCATATCAAAGAAAAAAAAACCTAGGTTTTGCATTCAGCACGGTACCGCAAGGTCATTTGGTAATTAGAGGAACAATGGAAAACAATGAATCAACACCCAAACATGGAAAGGTACCATGGCTTGCAGACGGCAGCACACCGGACAAGCTCTAAAGGATCTAGACGAGAGAAGATGATGCAAAGGAGATCGGCGCTAAGGGAGTGGATTGAGAGAGGAGAAGCAGCTGACGCGGACCCCCGCTTTCCGCTGCCCGGGGACGCTGTAAAGCCAGCGATCTTGCCGCTGCTAGATTCCATCCCTTAGCAGCTGCTGTGCTCGTCCCCCTGCTTTTCCGCGTAAGTTTTCTCTCGTGCATTTTTACATATAAAATTTCAATTTAAATTGATGAAATTTTCTATGGGGATTGTTTTGTTCAAAATATTATAAGAATTATGAGAGTCAAAATAAAATAAGTATAACAATTTTATTTGGAGGGATTTACATGCATACCATTTTATTTCATACTATTTATATATCTTACATCAAAAATTTTAATATTACATGCATATCACATATAGAACAAATATGAGTGCATGGAATGAGTGTTAGCTCACTCCAACTTTTGAGTGTTAGATATATAAATATTATGAAATAAAGTTGTATGTATATAAATCCCCCTTTTATTTTTGTTATATTTGATATATTCAAAATTCTTGAACCCCTCCCCCAATTATAATTATTATTAAGTGTTATTGATTGTCATCACCAACCTCCCCTAACAATTGCCCTCCTCCATATGCTTCCTACTACTCATAGGGTATGTTTGGGATAGTAATTGCATTTTATAAATAGTGATGGAGCAAGAAAGCCCAAATTAATTTTTTAGAAAATTTCAGAAACATCCCAATCTATCCTAGATATTGGGCTTTAAATTTTGGGTTAGAGAAAATTTTGATTTAAGTTGTCATTTTATTAGAAATTTGGGATTAGATTCCTGATGTTGGAAAGTTATTATTTTGTGTCCGCCCCGGATTCTAAATCTAATTTGGGCACAAAATAATAGTAACTTAAACCTAGCTAATGACATGCAAATCTAGGCTTACCTCGACCTGGATTGGAAAGCCAACTAAAGCGTTTTAAAATCATGTATCTGACCATTATGAAAGATGGGTAGGCTCGTTATTTAAGTTTTGAAGAAATTAGGGCTAACATCTAGAGAAGGTATTAATTGACCCCTTAACTTAAGTAAGGTGATTATGCTCGATGCAATTAAAATTTTATTAACTTTTAATTAGTTTCTAATATAATGTACGTTGATTGACCTTGTATGCAAAATTCATATGATGAACTTTAAAAATTAGGCTTTAAAAAATAGATTTTTTCTTAGAGATGCACAACATCCCCTAGACAGAGTTGTACCCTAATAGGCCATGTGGTCTTCCATGAACTGCAGGCGAGGAGGTGCCTAGCAAGGAAGAGAAAGTAAAATATTAAAGCATGAGAACTCCCGGGTGTTCCCTGGCTTACTTCTTAGATAGCGTTTATCTTTATATGTGAGTTTTTTTATATAGTTATGAATAGAAGATTTTTTAAGTCATACATACGAGCCTAAACGCATTTTACAGGGTAAAATAAATCACACATACAATAAAGAAACCTAGAAAAATAGGTAATTTCTAATGCGCAATCACTTTAAACACATGATCAAATTATATATAACCAAATAAATGTAAAGGTCATGTGGCAAATGCCACTTAATATACAACCCATGGTCTTTAAAAATTAAAAATGACTGGACATCACTAACAACAAGCTAGATTCTAATCCAACAGAATAACGCAAGTATTTTAAAAATGAGATTTTTTTCACTTCTTCAGCTCTTTCCTTCGGGCTCCTTGGATCTGTCGAGTCCAGATATCCAAATGAAAATGACTCCTCCCCTAAGGGGTGTTTCTTTTCTCTTTGGATCTCAAGTCCATCCTAATTTAGCTCTTCAAATGGAAGGAACTCATCCCCGAACCGAATGGGTGTTTTCACTCTCTTTGGATTCCAAAGTGGATGTTATATATCCCATTTTAAATCTACTTTGAAAACTTTTTTTTTGAATTTATATTTATAAAAAATAATGACTCTAATACAACCTATACATTATCCTAAGCAACTAGAATCATAAAAAAATAATTCCAAGCAGTTATATTTTCATTTGCTCACATTTGAGCCAAAATGTTCACTTGGTTATGCTCTTTTATTTTTATGGGGCTTAGCACATTTAGCACCTGCAGAAAATTTTGTTAATAATTTTTTATTAGCCCTCTTCTTATAACCCTATATGAGCATGGCCACTTGTAAAAACAATCCTGTTAACATCCAGATCATTTATATCCTAGGAGAAATATAGTGTTCATCACATCATCTCACAGATGAAATCACCACATCATAGCAATAGAAATCACATCAATTATAGCAACAAGCATGCAAGAAAAATTACATAAAATCCATAAAAAAATCCACGTCAAATAGAAAGCAAGTATAAATGAACAACGACCTAACCTAAAACTATAGCTGGTTGTCCTAAGAAGCCATCTACAATGTATGCTCAGGCTGTGTGGTTTGGATGCATCCTAAATGTATTATTATTATAAGTTTTCTAATATTTTATTTTAATTTATTATAGACCAAAGGGAATTTAATTAGAGTTTAAGTATTAGTGTTTTAGTGTTCATTTAGGATGAGTTTTAAGTTTTAGAGTTGGTTAATTATTGATTTTTTAATATTCTAAATTTTAATTAGGTGTTTTAGTCCCTAGGCTTTAAATTTAATACACATTACACTTATGCTCTCCAAAATAAAATCTATATAAGGTATGGAGGTTCCCATTAATTAATGATTTATGATTAATTATTTAGGTTTAATAATAACTGCATTTATTTAGATCAAGGTCGTGAGATTTATTTCACCTCATTAGGGCTAACTTAATAGCCTCGTAGGCTCGGGTTAACCATCAATTATCTTGGATTTAGGTTTCATTTAGTTCAGTGATTAAATTGTCTAAGTTTTTTATTATCTTATTAATAATTTTTATTTTTATTATTAATATTTTTATCAACTAATTTGTGGCATTATCACAAAAGGCACGAGGATCAAGGCCTCCTTGGGACACGTAGCCCTACAGCTCGAGGTAGTCCAGCCTAAAAATCTTATTAATGTTGTTGTATTAATGATTTAGGTTCAGTCAGTTAATTAATGATTTATTAATTTTATGATTTTATATTCCATTGAATTCGTTCGTGGCGTTGTCACAACGGGCACGATGACTAATGCCTCTTTAGGACACGTAGCCCTGTATCTTGAGGTAGTCTATCTTAAAAACTTCTTCAATAGAGTGTTGCTTGTATATTTTAATGTTGGTTATCTGATTTGATCGATTAGATTAGTGATTTGCTGGAATTTGGTTCATTCATTTAATTTTGGGATTTTATGGAATATTTTAGTGCATGAAATAGAAGGCTCATTTCTTAACTTTTTTATTTATTTTAACTTCTAGAGTTTTCTTATTTTTCATAAATACTAGACCCTAAGATGAGTAAAAAGATATTAAGTTTGTTGGATTTAGAACTTTTTATAATTAGTTGTGATTTTTTAAAGTTTATGAGTGTTTTGAATTAAGGTTGACCAAAATGTTGACTTTTTTTAGTGAATTATGGAAGTTTGATAAATTTCATAAATATTAGATCAAGGGATGAGTCAAATGCCTTTGAGTTTTCTCATTTTGGATATTTTGTAATTAGTTATGAATTTTTAAAGTTTAGACATTTAATTGAATTATTTAATTACATAATTAGAAAGATCTTATTACCAAACTCACTTCAAACCCCTTAAAATCCCTCCAAAATGTTAGTAATGACATGTAGGAGTGTTTGCAAGAGTTTGGAATTTATTTGATATTTTTAATAATTTTAATTATTTGTTTAATTAATTATGGAATTTTCTTAATTATTAAATTAAGACCAAATTTGAAATCTAATGATGGGGCTTTTAATTTTACTATATTTTATATATAATTATAAACAATTTGATCCATTATTTATATTTTTGGATTTAATTTGGATTTATTATATTTTTTTAAGTTTCAGGCCACCTAAAAGGGCTAATTCTTGTTTTGATTAATTTTAAGACTTAATGAAGTCCAAATTCAGTGAAATTAAAACCTAAGGTTCATAATGTCACTAAGTTTACTGTTGCAAAGGTTTACCCCTATTAGGTGTGTGTAAAATTTCTTAGAATTTTTTAGACATAGTCTTAATTTTTATCCTTATGTGACGCTAGTGTTTGATAGGATTGAAAAACAATGTTCCTAACCCTTCAACATATAAATGCAAATAAGCCACACCAATCATTGTGACCTAATAATTCCCCACACTCTTATTTCCAAAATAATATAATAGATGAAATACATATCATAATATTTATCAACCAAGTTTGATTGCAAGTTGTTAAGTATTTAAGAAATGATCATGCAAAATTCGAAAGGGAACAAGCATGCAATTATCATATATATATATATATATATATATATATATATATATACTTGCATCAAATTTGGTTAATTTCGTTTTACATATGATTAATCTTTGTTCAATATCTCCATGAAAGATTGAATTGCATGGTTTGATTTTAAAATGGATTTGTGATGAGTTTCCAAAGATATTAATTAAATCATAACATTTAAAATAAAATTATATATATATATATATACATACATGGGCGGATCCAACCTTAATTTTCAGGGAAGACAAACTTATAAGTAAAATTGTAGAGTTTTTTTTCATAAACATGCTTACAACCAAAATTTTTTTCGAGGGCGTTGAGTCTCAACCCCTATTTGTTCATCGTTGTACGCTTCGCAGATATATTGGGGAGTCCAAGGGGGTAGCGCCCCCTGGCAGGGTTCGACTTGGTCGGTCATGAGGTTGCGGGGTCAAGGGATAGCGCCCCTACAGGGGTTTCCGGGGGCAGCGCCCCTAGAACAAATTTTGGTTGTAAGGATATTGTTGGATTCTCTTTACTTTTTTTTTTGTATTTGGTTTATCATTCCCTAACAATAACATCTCTACACAATGTGTTTAATTATGTTGGGGCAATTGCCTAAAGAGCATAGTATTTTAAAACTTTTAGGGGGGGCAACTGCCTAAAAACCCTTGTACTAAAGAATATAAAATATATGGAGGAGGACAAATTACCTAAAGAATCATATAATAAAGAATTTTTTTATTTTTTCAGGGGGGGCAATTGCCCCCACGGCCTTAAGGTGGATCCGCCCATATATATATATAATTAAAAATATAGTTCAAAAAATATCGAAAAAAATTATGGTGGATCACAAATGTGTTCAAAATAAATATCACCAAATTTTGGGGTTATTTAGATATATATATTTATTAAGTAATTAATTTTATATATATATATATAAAATTAAAAATATAGTTCAAAAAATATCAAAAAAAATTATGGTGGATCACAAATGTGTTCAAAATAAATATCACCAAATTTTGGGGTTATTTAGATATATATATTTATTAAGTAATTAATTAAATACTAAAAATAATATAATAACATTACTTAATTAATAAACAAAATTTTCATTTAAATTTATTTTTAAATGAAAGATAATTTTTTTTCTGAATCCATAGATGCCAAAATTTCAAAAATTTGTTTTGAAATAAAATACTGTAATTTTTTAAATTTTACTGTATTTATTATTTTTATTTTCTTAAAAAGTAATTTTTATTAAATAAGCAAATGGTGGCAGCGGACGAGACACGCGGCGGCTTTCGATTGGCTGGATCGAAACCACATGGAGGTGGGCGTTTAATGCTAATGATTTCACCGCTGTGCAATCATTGACATTAATGAAACGCGATGGCGAATGCTACGTGGTTTCATTAACCATGTCAACGGTTGTCGTGCTCTATTCGATCCTGCATGGTTCAAAACAGAAGGCTGAGATCGAATTAGATGGACATCCGTGTAACCAAGCCTACCGTGTAGTTTGGATAAATGGCAGAATGACATGATCTGAGCCGTTGCTTCACAGATGAACAGCTTGGAAAACACACAGTTCATGCATTGTGCCATTTAAACCCTAGAGATGAACAATGGTTTGTTCTTCCAAAATACCCAACTAAATCTTATGAAATTTTAAACAGAGCTTGAACAAAGATAGATAAATCATGGGTAGTTAATTTTACAGTTTAAAATACGCTTTATGAGAAGTTATTTAAGCCTAAGTGTCTTAAGCTAGGGTTTCACTTTACCTTAATTTACTGGATGTAAACAACCAAATTATGGCTTGTTTTGATTATTGAGACGCCTAGAGCAATTTGCCTGAAGGTGCTGAAGCTTAAGAAGGTCAAGATTATGAACTATTAGCCTTGGACAGAACTTGTGTTTGGTTTGGTTAGAATCTCACCGCTGACAGCTTACAATCAATGGGAAAAAGCTTGGGGGATGTAGACGAACCTAGTGGGAGCTCAAATGAAAAAAAAGGAAACCGTTAGAGGGGCTTTGGCAAAGGAGGTTTCTTTTTTATGTGGCATTATATGCAAGGTTGTAAAAATCGGATTGGACAACGAACCGGAAGAAAGAGAGGTTTACGGTTCGACCAGTTCGACCTGGGGTCGAACTGGATGATGTATTAAATAATATTATTATTAAAAATTAATAAAATTAATATAATATAATTTAAGTATATGAGCATTTAATAATATTTATAAAATTTTATACATATAAATATCATTTAAGAATAATGTATTTATAAGAATAATATTTAATATAATATATAAATTTATAATATTAAAAATTTATGATCATTAATATAATATAAATAATTATATATTTGAGTATTTAATAATATTTATAAATTTAAAAAATACATAATAAAAAATTATAAATATAAATATCATTTAAGAATAATATATTTATATATTTAAAATTAAATATATTTATAAGAATAATATTTAAATTTATAATATTAAAAATTTATATTATAATTCTTATAATATATATTATAGCTAATTTATAATACACTAGTATAAATGTACGTGCACATGGTGCACGTGAATAAAATTTTAAAAATAAGAAATAAATAATTAAAATTTAAAAATAATTTATGACATGCTATATCAATGTTATTAAATTTTATATTAAACGTAAATGAGAAGGAAGAGTCTCCTACAAATGAAAAAGTAAAATTAAAAAAAAAATCGAGCCGTAGATATAAGAATAAAAAATACCACATTAATAAATTTTTTTAACCTAATTATTGCACTTAACCTAAACTTAACATTGTTACTAACGTAGATAAATAAAAAAATTTTAAAAAAATATTACTACTAACGTAAATGATGTCATAAGCTCCTTGGAGTGAGGTATATTTGTAAACATGTTACAAATTAATACAAATAATTGATCTTAATTAAATAATAAATATAGTTATAAATGCCAATTAATTATAATAATTATCCAACATTTCGGGATAGCCAATCTGGTTAATGTAAACCTGCATTTTTTTTAATTTAAAGAAATAAAAAATCAATATTTGTAATCATGGTAATTAATATAATATAATAAAAATAATTAATTAATGCCTGTAATAATTTAGAATAAGCAAAATTTATAAGTTTTAAAAATTAAAAATATAATGAAAGGCTACGATAATTTTTTAGAAGTAAAATAAAAGATCTGGATTTACTATGGAAGAAAATTCAAGCGGCTTTTATAATAGTAGTATAGATATTGCCTAAATTTGTAGCCCAACTAAGCCCAAATTTGAAGCCCAACTAGCCCAAATAAGTTTAAATTCACATACTAAATATTCATTCAACTTTTTTAGTCCAACATCATAGGAGAAGTTTGAGGTTGTTGCTTTGAACCATTTATAAAGTGTGAAGTACACACTTTTTATCAAACAAATTATGTGAGATATTTGAGATAACTTATATAAATTATGGTGTAACTAATCATCATATATAATAAAATTTATTTAAAGAAGTTAAATGAATTTAATAAACTAAAATATATTATTTAAAATTTAATTAAAATAAAAATAATTTTTTTTATAAACTGGCCGGTTCTTTCCAACCTGGAGCGGTTCATCGGTTAAACCGACGGTTGAATCCGGTTTGATTTGGTTCAAGGCAGAGCCAATTTTGTAAGTTGGATTGTATCGGCCACTAGACCGGTTCACGGTTGAACCGGCCGGTCTGGTCTGATTTTCAAAACAGTGATTATATGTCTTTTGACCATTTCAAAAGTTTAGTATTTTAGAGAACGATTGGGATGCATCAGAGCCCTCCCTTGGATAATTAACATATGTCCCATATGGTTAGAGGGCTGAGGCAAAGGTTGGATGGGCTGGAATGTCATTAGGTAGCTTCACATGGGTGGGGGGCCACTTCTTGCCATTTTAAGCCAAGCCAAAGCTTGGGCTCGGGCAGGGGAATGCTAAGCGGTACTTAGGATTATTTTGATAGGTTAGGCAAGAGCTTTCAGAGGGAACTAGGCTGTGGGAGGAGTATTAACTACTTAAACCTATTTGAATGCTTGTTTGGCTGGTCAACAGGTCAGGTTAACTGGTGACGTAGAAAGTGATGAATGTAGTTATTGTCTAAGTGTGTTGGAAGGAGTCTGAGGCATTATGCTTATAGCTTGGATGAATGTACATGGAAGTATGACCAAATCCAGTAGGTTGATTAGATCAAACTTATTAAATTTGACTCATAAAAGTTTTATATGTATACACACCATGTAATGGGGGGCTTTTGAGTGGTTAAACGGCTTGATTGAATTGCATGTAGTAGGTCCAATTAGGTCTGGTTTGAACAAATTTTGTCTCAGTTGATCAAATCAACTAGTGGTTGGGTCAGGGTGGCCAATCATGCTCAATTTACTAGGGGTAATGTTCAGAATAGTTTGGTGAAGATCAAAGGTCATTTAGAACTTGATTGGTGGTGATTGGAGAGTGCTGATGATTAATTGAGCTTGTCTAAGCCAGCCCAATTGAGTCATCTTGATCAATCACTAATCGAGGGGACCAGTGATGCTTGGTTTGCTATATGGAGCAGCTAGTGAAGTGGATTGAGTATAACTGAGGTCAAGGAGGGTAGTACACTATGTTAGGCTGTGTATTGAGCCAATTGAATGATTCAGGATTGACATGGTCAACAATGATTGACCTAGTTAACCAAGATTTGGGTTTGAGTTCAATGCATCTCAAATGATATTTGAGGCACATTGGAAGAGGTTTCATTGCTTGGTTTGATTGGGCCATGTTGAACTTTAGGGATAACTTCAAAATTCCCCTTTAAGGGACTTTAGGGTCAAGTGGGCTTATGGTTAACTTAGGGTCAAACAGGATCCACCAAAGATTCAATTTTGGGTTTAACATATCACAACAATGATTATAAACTTTTTTAAAGGTCTTAGCGAAGGTCCCAAAGTAAAATTCCATAAGGTGCACAGTCTAGTGGCATAGGGTGAAAATATTTGAAGGTTTTGCCGCCTTTGAAAATCAATTTAGTTTTGGGGGTTATAGGGCTCAGATTCACCTCAAATTTGGAGGGTTGACCCTAGGGACATGCATAATCAATTTTCAACTGAAAAATCATGAATCGAAAGTCATTTGGTTTAGTTTTGAGGTGATTGAATAATCACCCAAAAGGGGTTATGGGATATGGGCTCTTGGCCTTGAATTTTGGTTTGAAGTTTTAGATTTGGTTTTTGAATTTGGATTTGATTTTTTTTAGTTATCCTCACATGCAAAATAAGGTCAACAAATATTTACATGTGACTAATAGTTATGATATAAACATTTATGATTCATCTCTAGCATATATGATTCACATGCATATAAACATTCATTACAATGAATATAATCGATAACACCGTATATGACACTACATTGTTTATCTTGATATAGATTTGACGAATTTACCCTTCGAGTACATGATATTGATTTATGGATTTCTATATATGATAATAAAATGATGATTTTTGAGTTTTCTCATTTTCTGGTTATATTGATTTGTATTACTAGTGATTGATTAATGTTCATCATGATAGCTACTGATTCTATATAGATTAAGATAAAACATGCATAATGATTATTTTGTCTTGTATTGAATACACTAGTAGATTTTAGTAACATATTGGGCTTTGTAGCTTATTAGGCAATTTTTATAATTTTAGGTAGACGAAGGGGTCATGACCCTGTAGAGTGAGGCTGATCAGTATTTTCATTTTTTTTATTTATATATTTTAGTTTACTCTTTTGTAGTCATGAGCTTTTTAAATGATAAATTGATGTTTGATGTGATATACTGACTATTATGAATTGAATTTTGAGAAGTGAATATAATTTGATATTTTGATGAATAAAAATAATTTATTCTTGCTTCTACTAATTTTATTTCTTTAAAGAATTAGAAGTCTTGTTGGTATAATTAAGCGATAGAAATAATTCTTTCAAAATTTGATCTTGGGGTGTGACAGCTGGTATCATAGTGAAGATTATTAGAAGATTTATATTGTAATCAAAGCTATAGGAATTGATTGATATGGATAGAAGTTGGATTGTACAGATTTTAATATTTACATATTTGATTGATTTATTTGTGCATTTATATGTATATTGAGCTTGTATGCTTGATAGATTAAGAAAGAGAACTTTTTAAGTGGATAGATGGATTCGATTGAGCAAAATGTGCATAATGAACAAAGTGCAGTAATAGCTCTAGTGTCTTATGATAGTATGTTACAACTTACCAGCATGATTACTCGGGTTGTAAGTGATACTCATAGTAAACAATCAGTGATTAGGGTTAATGATGAAGATAAGCACCTACATATGTTTTATAAGTTAAACCCACCATTGTTTAAGGGTGTTATAGAATCATATATAACAAAGGACTGGTTATTAATGATAGAGAAAATATTTGACAATGTGGAGTGTCCTGATAGCAGGAAACTGTCGCTAGTAGTATTTTTGTTTAAAGGAGAAGCAAAGAGATGGTGGATAGGACAACAATGAAAGAAATTCCAAGGGAAAATAAATGCAGATATTACACGGGAGGAGTTTGTTATTATTTTTAGGAATTGGTTTGCACCTCCATCAACTCGACAATAAATGCATGTGGCTTTTATGAGATTGGAGCAAGAAGTAAAGACATCGATATAATATGAAGCATAATTTACTGCACTGGCCATGTATCCCCCATATTTGATTTCCATGATAGAAGATAAATGTTATAGATTTTTGAGAGAATTAAATGATGAGTTAAGACACTTGCTGGTACTATTAAGAATTCAGGAGTTTTCAGAGTTGGCTAACAGAGTAAGATTTATATAGAATGATTTAACTATCTGACTATTCATATATGATATGATGAGGAAGAAGATAGTTGAAGAATTTAATACAAGAAGGTAAAAAATTCTTTAACAAAAGATAAAAGTGACAGATGATGGAGTATCCGAGTGTGTTAAATATAAAAGAAGACATATTGGACATTGTATATTGATCATTGGGCAGTGGTTTTGATGTGGACAACAAGGACATTAAATGGTTGATTGTCTGCAACGGAGATAGGGAGAAGGATCCATATTGAGAGCAAAACAGTCTTGACAAGCCTATAAATAGGGGGTAGCTAGTTCTATGATGTACAATGAATAATCGATGAATATGACTGAAGCTTTTGGAAATATGATAGATGTGAGAGATATGAGTGGGAGTTAGAGAGAGTTTACTCATTCTGCCATGACATCACCAACACCAGTACGATCAAAAGTCTGCAGTTTGATACAGCAAGAGAATAAGGATATGTTTGAGAGATCAAATAGTAGAATTTTCTATTGAAAGAAATTTTATTTGATTTTAATTGATAATTATTTCATAGTTGACTGATATCATTGTATAGCATATTGAATAACATATGATTGAATGACATGAATAGATGTGTGAATTTATAATTTGTTGAATGATTTGATCAATGAATTAATGATCGATAGTCTATTTAGTTTGCTAATGATTATATCGATTTGGTTTTGGATTTGGTTTTATCTTTGATTTAATTTCAAGGAAATGATTTTTATTACCTTTTTTCCTATTTTTATTTTGTTTGTGTAGCGATAGTGGAATGTCGGAGGCAACATTTTTCTAAAGTAGGTAAAATGTAATAACTCAAAGCTTTCTAAAATGAATTTATTTGAAGATATAAAAATCTGCATTTCAGCGTTGTGGCCCCAGGGAAGCGTTACTGTAGCTTTGAAACTTATGTTCTATAGAAACTCTGGGTTCAGCATGCAACACATTTCGGGATTCATGACACTACGATGTTGGGTATTAAATGATTATGATAGATAAGTCGAATCCTATTTCTATTTTTTTTACTTTGATTTCTCAATTTATCTCTCCTAAAACTAATAAAAATATATTTTCTCCTGATTTATTGAGCTTTTGTGATATGACTTTTTATATGTGATAGATATTATTTTTATAAGCATTTTGACAGTAATATTATTGAATTTCACTAAGTAAATTGTTTGTTATGATTTTCTGAAATTAACGAATAGTATATATATTGTCATGCATTTTATAGATTTTAACATTGTTATTGCATTTCATACATGATATTAAACTGCATAGAGAAAGTTATACAATTGATGCATGATAAATATGACATTTGCATGTAAGCAGAAAAGGCTAGCTGTGAACACTATAATTAATACAAGCTGGCTATTAAAATAAAAATACTCTATATAGGAGGGTAGACTAATGGGCTTTTTTAAAAATAAATGTTCATGGTGTAATCCTAGATGTTAGCTGATAACTGATTGGCTAATTACGCCATTAGGTAGAGAGTGATGACTCTTTATTGATTTATTGAAAGCCACCTATCAAAGTAAATAGTCGAATGATATGATTGATCGATAATGATGGAATGATTGATAGAAACGGATGACAGATGGAATAATGAAAACACCACCTTAAAGTTGGATATCCTGCATTGCTAAATTCATATGATATGTGTGCCCGCACTAATATACATACTTGATAACATACATAATTATATACATAATATGATTAGTTGGTAACTAATAGGACAAATAAAAGACTCATGTGCATAACATACTGATATATGCATAGAGATGGTAGAGATTAAACAAACAATATTTACATGTGATTGATATTCGTGATAGAAGCATTCATGATTCATCTCTAGCATACATGATTCAAATGCATAAGAACAATAATTGCAATGAACATAACCGATAATATTGTATACTACACTACACTATTTATCTTGATATAGAAATGATGTATTCACGCTTCCAATACATGATATTGATTTATGGATTTCTACATGGGATTATAGACTTGTGATGATTTCCGAGCTTTTTCATTTACTGATCATATTGATTTGTATTACTAGCAATTGATCATTATTCAACATGATAGATGATGATTATATAGTGATTGAGATAAAACATGTGTATTGATTATTTTGTCTTGCATTGAATACAGTAGTAGACTTTGATAGCCTATTGGACTTTATAGCTCATTATATAGTTTTTATTGAGTTTAGGTCTAGGAAGGGGTTAGGTCCCTGTTGAGTGAGGCTGATTAGTGTTTCCATGCTTTATTTTATTTCTATATTTTAGTTTATTCTTTTGTAGTCATAAGCATTTAAAAGGGTATATTGATGTTTGATTTGATCTCCTGACTATTGTAAATTGAATTTTGAGAAAAGAATATAATTAAATATTTTGATAAATGAAAATGATTTGTAGTTGCTTTCGCTGATTTTATTTAACTAAAGAAATTAGAAGTCATGATGGTCTAATTAAGTGATATAATAGATAATTCTTACAAAATTTGATCTTGGGGTGTGACAATTTTGGTTGTGGAAGAAGGCGACAGACACAATGGCTTCTGAGAAGGCAAAGAAGCTTCATCTAGCAATTATTTCAAAATGTGATAAAGATGAATGATCATTAAGTTCGTTGGCAAATGAGGTGACGAACCATCGTTGCAGACTTCTGTTTTAAGGTCTAATCGAAAGAGGTGACAAGCAAAGCACCCTTTAGGCTTCGGTGATTTCGCAGACAACGTTGATGTAGATGTCAGATGGTAAACACAAAGTTTTTAGGGCAAGAAGGAAGCAGCCTTTTAAGGAAAAAAATATGCAAGTGAGGGCCTAAGGCGGGAGTTCGATTTAGACATGAAACATATAGATAATTTTTTTTAGTGGGGGCCATTCCCCGCGTTTATAAAGTTGATCGCTAAGTTATTGTTAGGAAAATAACTTGGCTCCTATGATTATAAAAAATAATTTTACATCACACAAATTTTTGAAAAGAAAAAATTGAAAAGGCAATAAAAAAAGTAATAGCGAAATTAAACTTTGATTGCCGTCTAAAAATTAAAGCAACTAGAAAGTAGTTCCAAACAGGCTTGTAGTCTATAATCACCATTTGTCCATTATATTTCAATACATTCTAATTATATGATAACAAATATATATATATATATATATATATATATATATATATATATATATATATATATACATTCAATTTACATCCAATTTATTTTTAGATGACATGCAATCTAATTATTTAATATTTTCAAAATAAATATATTTAAAAAAAAAACTCAACATACAGCTTCTACAAGGTTACTAAAATCTACTTTGTCATTCCATTTTTAAATTATTCATTTAAAGAAGTTTTTTTCGTAATCACTAAAGCAATTTACGTGAATTACATATCTACATTCAAATGCGCTGGACAGCCGGCCATTCAAAATCGTCATATGTTCTCTTAAAAAAGAGATCATCGAGTCACAGTAATTGGTCTCTAAGTTTCCATTTGGATTATAGGAAAATAAATAAATGAAATAAAATATCAGTATTTTTCTATTTAATTATGAATTTAAATATATACACATTTGTTTTAATTATATATATAATTTCTTTCTTTGGAATTCCTCATATTGAAACACGGCAGAATTATACAACCATTCAACAAAAGTCCCTTAAATATATATAAGAGAACTAAATAAGAAAATTTTCATTTTAATAATTAAAATAAATAATTGTGACGTGATTTTTTAATAAAGTAATAAGGTTAGATTGTAGAAACAATTAAATGGTTTTCGGTAAATAGTTCTCTATTTTAAGTACATTTTATATTAATATTTTTTAAACGAGTTGGGTCACGAGCTAATAAGTCGAGCCAGACCTAGCTTAAGCTTAACACATTAACTCATTGAGCTCGGCTCATAAGCCATTTAACGAGTCGAGTCTGAGTCGGCGCGAGAATCGGTCTGACTCACTTAAACCCTTAGTTGGAAATTTGCATATCGAAAAAATTAGCATTTTTCAAAAGGAATATGATATTTTCTTGGTTTTCCTCTCATTGCCGAACTATGTTCCGCTCATAGCCGAGCTACTCACCCATCCAACTATTCTAGTTGCATTGAAGGGTATATTTATATATTTTCATAGTAACATTTTATTATTTTAGTAAAATTCTAAAAAAACTATTGGATGTTAATATTAATCCACTTAATTATACATCACCCTTGAAGATGTTAAATGTCTTAAGATAATAGACTTGAGCAATTGGGAACTCATTGGATTTCTCTCATTAAAACACTCATTCTGACAACAACATGCAATAATTGGGGATAATACCTTAATTGGTGTCATAAAAATTTTAACTATACTTGTATGTGTTTAATTTATGATCTTTGGCTTCGGGTCAAAATATTGAGTGTTGTTGAATTCATCTCATCTACATATTCACTATAAATTTAATAAAAATAAAGTTAATATGATCTTAATTTTAATTAATTTTTTTTAATTCAAATATTAAATCAAAGTTTATATTTAGTCAAATGAATTTTTTGACAATATATATAACCAAAATTTATTCCAAACAAGAAAAGGGGAATACAACAAGGACCCAAAAACAACCAAAGCCAAATTACATCAGAAAACAAAAATTGTAAGCAAACTCAACAAAACAGACAATCAGAGAAGCAGAAGCAAAGGAGCCAAAAGCAGACTCACGGAATGGCTAAGCTCCCTGCAACCACTCCGAAGTCAGACACGGACCGTCCATTGGAGATAACCACTCAAATATCAACAACAGCCTACAACCCACACAAAAAACCACCAAGCAGCAGGGCTTACCACCAAGGTTGCCAACAAACCCGTGCCAATAAGATGATAAGCAGGGAGCCACCTCATCATCGTCCAAATGGCCAACAAAGCCCACGACATCGAAAAGGAAGGTTAACCCAAAGACTATTTCTTCTTAGATTTACTTTTACGTCTCTTGCCACCACCATTGAGTATTGCTTGATCAACAACACAACCCACCATGAAATTATACATATCATCATTTACATGTACACCAAAATCATCACCCTCCCCCCCAGAAGTCGAGGAAAGGGACTCATCCAAATCTAGCCAATCAGATTGATCCAAAACAGAGTTATTCAAGGACTGGGCCAGGGGGGCTTTCAACTCTGCGTTAGACATAACAAAAATAGGAATCTCTACATACTCCGTAATTCCCTTCGATACATTCACAATAGAAGAGAAATCCGAATCAACTTGAGTAAGAGGCACCACAACTCCAAGATTACCCATCTCAGCCAAAGTTTCACTCCCCCCATCAACTAAAGAAACCAAATTTTCACCCGATTCCACAACATCAACACAAGTAGGACTTGCTATAATGTTAATGCAATAATTATTAACATTCAAGGAACCATCACCGCCTTCTACACTAGCTGTATTAGTTCATTCAATAGGTAAATGTGCCACAACCTCCCCAACAAAAACAGAAGCCAATGGGGGCATCAACAGCCCCGACAACAGAGGGACCCAAATCCATCTCCAACTCCTTGGAACAACAAGAGCCAGCATTAACCAAAACTTCATTGTCATCAACTACATCAATAGGTCCACGCTCTAGTGCCAAATTAATGGCAACATCAGCTAAACCAATAACACCAGCATCCGAAACAACAGGGCCAGCAAGAGGCAAAATCACAGGTAAATCATTAACATCAACCTGAACAGCATTATCATCCATAGGGAAAACATTACCATTAAAAGTCTGCTCAGTAATAATAGGATTAAAAAACACCCACATTATCCGAAACTTTAAACAAATGGGGGTGAAGAATATGGCATTCAGGTTTCAAGTGCCCCAAAGACTACAATGAGAACAATAATGAGGAAAAGGCTCCATAACAACCGTTTGAATATATCCCAAGCTCTTGGAACCAACCCAAACCTTATCAGGAAAAGTTTTAGTAACATCCAGTTCCACCAGGACATGCGCAACCGACGGCCTACAGCCAGTGGAAGTAGCATGATCAATTTTGAGAGGGCGATCGAACATGGAACCAAGCCATGAAGAATCCTAGGAGAGAAAAGATGCAGTCTCAGGTTTGGGAAAGAAACCCATATATGAATAATGGGTGATTCAATTTCAATATCAAAGGTAGGAGACCACTTGAAGATCTTCATGAAGCAATTGTTCACAAAGTAGGAGCGGTGAGAAAAAACACGACAATAACCTAAGTTGTTCACAAGTTTGATCAGAACATGCTTAGGGTTAAGAACAATGACCGAAAAATCACCGTTAAGCTTCAGGTTAAAAAAAATTGATTAGCCTCAAGAGAAGGTCTACGGGAAGGAAATTTGCCAAAACTTCCTCATCGAAAATCCACAACTAGGGCATCCCACGAAAGGAGCAAATTTTGAGTTCCGAAAAAACAGAAGAGGAAGAACTACCCAATAAAGCATCATGAAAGGATTTAGAAGAGGGATTGCCAACCAAAAAACCAGGATCTTTAAGTCGTTTTCCCTCCATCGAAATGACAAAAGGAGCCGCAAAAACAACGAAAAACACAAAGGTTTAGGGCACGAGACTTCCCTGAGGAGATCGAAGTCCATGAACACAGGGACAAAAAGGGGAGCGCCATGCGGAAACCCTAGCAGAGCACATCGCTTTTACGTTGGCTACTGCAAAACAGTATATATTGCGTCTATCTTAGGCTTGAGATGCAATCAAGCTTCTCCCTGATGCCTTGGGGCTCCGTTAGGGCATCGCCCTAGCCGTTGTCTGGAGTCTCCTTTCGCTAGCTGAGGGAAATCCTTCTTTTGGGGAGTAGACTCTAATTTATTCTATGATAAGAAATTTTTATATATAAAATAATTAACCTGAATTTAGGGTTCGTTTCATATAAAAATTTATTATTTAATATAAGTTTTTTATATGAACATATTTTTAATCAAAATATAATATTTTGTCAGACAAAAAAATTTATTCAGATTAAGACTTCGTTTGAGATAATCTTCTTATTGTTTTCTAAAATAACTTTTTAGTACATTTTTTTTTTGTTTAAGATATATTTATATTAAAAATTATTTTTGAAAATAATAAAAAAATTGTTCCAAATAAAATCTAAGTAGTTCATATATATATATCCTCAAAAAATCATCTTGATCGGGCACGGATCTCGAGGCAAATCAAGCTGGAAACTTCTAAAATTAAAATTAGGATCATCTGAACTCCGATTTTAGTGAACTTATAGTCGAACTGAACATCTCGGAAATACGAACCCAACGACACTAAATTTAACCCAATCCGAGGCCAAATGGGTCCAAATCAAGGGCCTGAAGCTCTATTGGATGGTTCAAACCATAATTTGGATTACCAAATGGTCTCCAAATATGACATGCTTATAGTAGAATCAAGCGTCTCGACAAGAAGAATCCAACAAGCCCAAGATCACCAAAATCCGATATCTATAAGACCTTCAAATGTCCAACAAACGGTCCATGATCAAAGGATTCAACATTGGTCGTCCATTCAAACCTCTCCCTAACTACCCTTGATCTTCCTCCTATTTACGGGCTATGACACTCCCAAAAATCTATAAATAGAGCCCCCTTTCCTCTTGAAAAAGGACCCCTAATCCTAAGGAGAAAAGAGAGAGCTCTTGCCTCCTTGCTCCTCCTCGACCATCGTCGTAGTTTCGCCAGACCACCACCTGAGGCCATGCACTTTGCCGGACCACCACCTGAGGCCCTGATCTTCGCCGGACCACCACCTGAGGCCCTGCACTCCGCCGGACCACCATCTGAGGCCCTGCTCTCCGCCGGACCACACCTGAGGCCTTACACTTCGCCGGACCACCCCCTGAGGTTCTGCACTTCGCCAGACCACCACCTGAGGCTCTGCACTCCGTCGGACCACCACCTAAGGCCCTGCACTCTGCCGGACCACCACCTGAGGCCCTGCACTCCGCCAGACCACCACCTGAGGCCCTATACTTCGCTAAACCACCACCTGAGGCCCTGCCCTTCGTCGGACCACCACCTGAGGCCCTGCCCCTGCACTTCGCCGGACCACCACCTAAGGCCCTACACTCCGCCGGACCACCACCTGAGGCCCCTGCACTCCGCCGGACCACCACCTGAGGCCTTGAGCTTCGCCGGACCACCACTCGACGTCCTTAGCTCCGTCGGACCACCGCTTGACGCCCTGAGCTCCACCGGACCACCACCCGACGTCCTCAACTCCGTCGGACCATCGCCTAAGGTCCGGAGTTCTACCAAACCACCACCAAGGGCCCGGAGTTCTTCCAGATCACCGGGTGACCCCGAAGTTTCGTCAGTGTGACATCAGACTTTCACATACCCCCGACTTCAACCCTACGATTGACACTTGTAATCTGATTGCCCTTGGAGGCGAGTCAGCCCACTGTAACATATTCAAGTTCTTGTGGAATTATTTCAACTGGGCAAGGCCTCGTGGTTTTTCCCCTTTCCATGGTTTTTCACGTAAAAATCTTATGTTCTCTGTGTGTGAGCTGGATATTCGTGCAACACTAAGACATAAAATTCTAACTCTATCACCGTGTATATTCTAGACCGCAATATATATATATATATATATATATATATATAATTTGATTTAGAATATTATTAAGCGGATTTGATATGAGCCAATTTCATATATAAATTTATTTGAGTACCATTAATTTTTACTTATTTTTATATATATTTAAAAAATATCTCAAGATATTCAAATATAAATTTAATAACGAATTTAAAAATTATTAAGTTTATTTTAAAATTAGTATATTATTTTTTTTAATATTAATCTCAAAATAAATATGATAATTTTAAATTTATTTAATAAATTGGTGTAAGTAGTTTTTTTCATATATTTATATGAAAAAAATAAAATAAATTGTATGCAACACATTCAATATTTCTAATCAACACGTCTACGACTTTCAATATTTCTGGCTGACAAACCGGTGCTCGTTAGATTCTTACTCTCAGAAAATCGTAACGGCACAGTTTGACGGAAGCAGCAGATATTCCTTTTATACTATATGAATAAAAAGGGATATTCTATTATTATTCCTTTTGTCAAAGAAAAAAAAAAGTTATAAGAAATTTCTTGGATTTTTTTAATATTTATTTTTAGCTCTCCATTGCGTGAGAAATTTTCCATGGCGGAATTACGCAATTCTGCCCCCAAAATCTCTATAAATCAGGGTCGAGGAAGCCGAAGGAAGGTTTCAAGAGCAAGAGCGAGCAAATCTTCTCTTCTTCCTCTCTCTCTCCTCCAGGTCTCAAGCTCTCTCTTAATTGACCACTTTGCTCTTCCATCTAAATCCCTGTGATTCAAAGCGCAACAACAGAGAAAACCAGCGGCGGCAGCGAAAGCATGGTGGAATCTTCTTCTTCATCGTCTTCGTCTTCGTCGTGCGACTCCTTCAGTTCTTTTGACGAAGTCAGCGTCAAGATCTGTAACACCGTCAAGTTCGTCTGCAGCCACGGCGGTCGTATCCTGCCCCGTTATCCAGACGGCAGGCTCCGTTACGTTGGCGGGGAGAACCGCGTTCTTACCGTCGATCGCACCATCCCCTTTTCAGGTCGGTCCGTTTTCCATTGGATTTATGACGAATCGATGGCTGTTTTGGTAATTGTTGGATTTCAATCGATCTATTCAGATTTATGACTAGGGTTAGGGTTTGTGAACAGGGCTTCAGGTGAAGTTGGCGGAGCTTTGCGGATGGGAGAAGGTGAATCTGAGGTGTCAACTTCCGACGGAGGATCTCGATGCGCTCGTCTCCATAAGCTCCGATGAGGATCTTGCTAATCTTGTAGAGGAGTACGATCTCGCAAGCCGGGACCGTCGATTTCCTATCAAGATCCGCGCCTTTCTCCACCCCACGGTTGCGAAATCTCGGAAATCTGTCACGCCACCGAGTACTCGCAATTCGCGGACGGTGCCGATGAATAAAGCTTCCTTCCAGTTACCCGCCGTCCACGCCGTCGTCGACCAGTGCGTTCACAAGGGTAGTTCACCGGCGAAGAATTTCGTCCGGTTCGTTCGATCGGGCGATGATCCCCGCTTCCATGGCTACCCGATGAATGGATGCCCTGCGATGGCACGCCACTATCTGATCCATCAAGGCACCCGCTGCCCATAGCCGATCCCTGCCGAAATGGGAGGGATATAAATTTTTTTTCGAGGTAAAGAAATTGAACGGAGGAGGATGAACAAAGAACTTTCATTTGTGGAGAACTCCGAGGATTGTAATATGATTTTTTTAATTCAACAGAAACAATTTATTAAACTCAAAATTTGATTCCATTAAAAACTCAAATCAGAAACCTCAGAAAAAAAAACCTAATCAATTTCTCCGAAGCACTCGATCCGATTTCTTGTGATCACAGATCACTGATCAATTTACGCTGCGAGTTCGTCCATGGTTCCATGAACGATTAAAAACTGCTATTCCTCGTGAGCTCCGATTCTTTAGCACAATTTTATTTATTTTTCGTCTCTGGCGATCATCTCGAACTCTCGTTCTGAATCCACTCCATTATTTGCGGTTCCGTTTTAATTTTATATTCTTTTTAAAAACATCATATTGTTATTTTTTCGCTTGTAATTACCACTCGGCTCTGTCTCAATTTGTTAATTTGTTTGTGCTTTTCTTTCCGTTTACGCTATCTTTATGAACGGTTTAACTCTTTTTTAATTTTTCTGACTTGCAGGAAAATTATTGGAGGGAGTCGTGCGAGGTGGAATATACATACCGACAGAATACTTGGATTGCGATTGCGAGCCAAATTTGACCAATATAATACATTTACAAATTCATTGCTACAGAATTTGACTAATAATTTACAGAACTAACATCTAATAATTTTTACTCTTTTCGGACGGTTTCTTAATGCTTTTTAAAGTTTGACTGGTCGGATGTAATAAATAAAAATATTATTATAAAAAAATAATAAAATTAACAAAATAACGAAATATAATATGTTAATAATCATATAATTTAATATAAATTATGGCTAATTTATATAAAATATTTAGATTTAATTTATAAATATAAATTATTTAAAAACTCACAATATAAAATTATAAATATAATTAAATATTTTAATATAAAAGTATTTCATTTGGTAATATAAAAATTTTTTAGAGATGAAAAATTAAAATTTTGTAAATCTTTTAACATAAGAGTATTTCATTTGGTAAAAATTAAATATTATTAACTAAAAAAATAAAATAAAAATTTCTCAAATAAACTAAAAAAATAAATATTATTCAAATTATAAAAATTAATTATTTATATTATAATTAATGTCATATAATTTTTACTCGAGTGATTAGACGAGCAAAAATGAATCCACATAAATTTTATAATATATATAATCAAAATATAAAAAAATAAATAGATAAAAATTAAATATTATCAAGTAAAAAATAAATATTATCAATTAAAAAAATAAATATTATTCATATTATAAAAAACAATTAAAAATTATTGAAAAAAAATATGTTGTATAGTATATATATGAAACTAAATATGATTTTTTGTTTTGTATGATTTAGTCCCACATCACTTGTGAAGTTTTGCTTTATATAGTTTATATAGCTTTTTGATTTCACTCATGACAAGAGCTCATATGGAGTAATGAAGACATATGAGATGGTTGAAATTAATATTTAAGCATATATTTAATATAGATTTAAGAGTTATATATTAATATTTATATTCATAATTAAGTTTAATATTTATTTAATTATTTATATTAAAAAAATTGAAAAAATTTGAACCGGCCAATTCATCAGTTGAACAAGTGGTTCTCGCCAAAACTGCCCGATTTGAAGTAAAGCCAATTTTTAGGTTGAACCGGACCGGCCTCGAGATCGGTTCACAGTTGAACTGGTCGGACAGTTTTAGTACATAAGTTTTTAATTTTAAAAATTTTATTTTAGAAAATAATAAAAAACTTATCTCAAATAAAATCTAAAATTTCATTTGATATAATATTTTTATTATATTTTAAAATAATTATTTAATATAATTTTTTAAAAAAAAATTACTAAAATATCATTTTAAAAAACAATAAAAAAAATTGTCGTTGATAGACAATTGGACATTGATTTATTTTATGGTCATGGACTTGTGGACATGAACGTATCTTATGAGAACTAAGATAACAAAGGGAAGTGGTAAGTATATCTTGCAATATAAATATATTATTATTATTATTATTATTATTATTAATTAGAGCAATAAAAAGACAATATTATTCTAACAGATATGATAAACAAAAAGAGCATTTAAATATATATGGAAAACTTTAATAATAAGGAAAAATAAATAATATATTGGAAAATCAATTTAAGATCTTATGATAATAAATTATTTTCACTCCATTTGGAAAAAATATATTTTTGTTGTTGGAAAGTAATAGTAAACTCTATGAATAAAAAGAATGCAAGCATATATAAATATAAATTAGATATGATGAATCTAAAAATGATTAAATTTGCTTTGAGATATGAGGAATGCAAATATTTTAGATGTAATATTAATTTTTAAATTCATTTTTATATAATCTGTGTAAGAATAAATTAACATTTTTTTTCTAAATTCTGATGTTCATGAATAGATATAGTTATTTAAATAGTTATTATCATTTTACAAAAAATTAATAGAGAGTGATTGCATTCAAAATTTGAATAATTAAATTTATGAGTTTAGTAATTGTATTTATAAGGATAATAATCAAATATATAAAACCATTACATCTTTTTTTAAAATCCTAATAATTAGACTATATGTACGGTCACTGAAAGGATATATAGTTCAGTGGTTATAGAAAGAATGCTATTTTTATAAGATAATAATTTTGAGCCACATATTTTAAATTCATCGTTCACTTTTTTAAAAAATATATAAACACCACAATATTCACATTTAATTTTTTTGAATAGTCAACTTTATTATTTTAAGAACTGGATTTTATTTGGAACAGTTTTTTAAATATTTTTTAAAGTATCTCTTAAAAAAAATTATACTAAAAAATTACTTTAAAAAATAATAAAAAAATTATCCCAAATGAATCTTTTTAATCAATAATAATCAGATTCATAAATACTAATATTTCATCAATAATATTAAGATTTATTGTTAGGTTGGATTATTTATATAGTTTTAATTAATAAATAAAAAAATATTATCAAGCATAAAACTAAGTTAATCTTCTATAACGTTTAAGCATTTAAAAATTTAAGTGTTACCTCTTTGTGTCACATATGTCCCATATATGCTAGCTAATTAAACTTTGATTGTGATAGATTTTAAAAATTTTCATCAATTTATTTCAAAATAAATATAACACATAAATAATAAATAATTATTATATTGCATTCATCTAGCAATAAATTTAAACATTTAAACTTTATTTTTATTAATTTTTGATAAAATATTTTCACTTAATTATTTCCCATTTAAAAATAAGCTTTAAGCAATAGAATTAATGAAATTTACTGTGGGTATCTGTGTTTTTATTATGTCATATAATGTTCAGAACTCATATTTAATATTTACATGTTTTTGTTAAAAAAAACTATTACTTCAAGATGTCCCGATGGAATGTACATTCAGTGGCGGAGCCAGAAATTTTATTTAAGGGGGGCATAAATTAAAATAGTTCTATTTGTCGTCTCATTTGCAAGGTTGAATATATTTAAATAGTTTCGTTTGCCGTCTCATTACCGGAGCCAAAAGGAGCTGAAAGATCAAAATTAAGAATGCAAATAACATGGCCCTTAGAGCTTAGAAGACATAAACATCTACCACGAGCTGTCTTCGTTTGGGGGCGAGAGAGGAGCGAAACGGAAAACGAAAGCTGTGCTTAAGGTCGCGAGAGAGTAGGCTTTCAGTTGTCTAGAAAAGATGTTGGTGACTTCTCTAGATTAATAAATAACTTTAAAAGGAAGAATTACAAAAATTAGAGCAAGTTTCCTCTTTGGCGAACTTGTTGCTCTGTTAAGCCACTAAAATAATCAGCTTTAAGCCCCTTTAGGCTTTCATTTTTTTTTAATAAAAAATAAAAAATAAAAAATAAAGCTTTAAGTTAGCTTTAGCCAAATCCTTTAGAGGAGATCTCTTGTCCACAATGGAAAGTCATTCCTCTCTTTCTCTTTCAATATTTTACCCCATTAGTCTTTCTCTCTCTATAGCTAAGAAGACTTGAAATGGAAAAAGCCTGTGCATATAAGCTCTTACTATGGTAAAAATGCCCCACCCCGCCGCCCCTGCCCCCGGCCTAATAGGGCTTAACATTCATTAGATTTTCACTAAAATTAGTATTTCAATTTCAGAATTCATATTTAATATTTACGTATTTTTCTGAAAAAAAAATGTTAGTTCAGAATGTCTTGATGGGATCTACTTTATGACAGGCTTAACATTCATTTGATTTGTACTAAAATTATTATTACATATGGTTCAGCATAAGTTTAATAGTTTAATGACTGCTAATTCAGTTATAAATTGTCTTAGACTTCGATTGGGATAGCTTTCTTACTGCTTCTTAAAACGACTTTTTAGTATAAATATTGATTTTTTGATACTAGAAAATGCTTTAAGAAGCAGTAAGAAAGCTGTCCCAAACAAAGCCTTAGAATGTTTTGATGAAATTTTTTTAGGCTTAATTTGTGACGACTTTTTTACTGTTTTTTAAAACAGTTTTTTAATATAAAAATTCAATTTTTCTTTTACTATAATATTATTTTAAGAAACAATAAAAAAATTATCCCAAATAAAAACTTATTTTCAAACCTTGTCTTCAATATGCCTCCTTGACTTGTTTGCTTTTTTTTATCTGCCTTGGTTATTGATGAGAATTAAAATTTTTATTTATTAGGTGGCAAAGATATGAATCACAAGTATCAATCAATAAGACAATAATCTTTTTTTTTTTTGAAGTTTTTTTTTTTACTAACATCCTACAATGAATAGTGAATATGTGTATATTTTAAAATAAATAATTATCTATCAAATAGAATAAAATCAAAGTATCATTATAAGTTATGTTGAAATCAACACAATGAATTATAAACTTGATTGAAATCAACATCATTTCAAATCATAAAATAAAATATATTTATATTTCCTTCAATTCCGTTCATTCAGACATACCCCTTGCAGTTGCTCTCTTATTTCCAGAATCTTCATGAGGTAAAAACAGTTGCGTCAGCATATCTTGAGGCTTAATAATTCTTAAATTTACATCAAGAGTAGTATTATATTTGATATTTGTACTAATCTCAATGTAAATTGAAGCTTAGATTATGTTGGGACATTCTATATATTAGCTATTTAATAAAAATAGCTAATATAAAAGCTTCGAACTCAAGACATATTAGTTGATAGTCTAAGCTCTTAATCAACGGATCAAGCTGGACTCCATAAAATTTAAAAATTGATCAATAATTTCGGAAATGATCTGATTGTGGCCTTGTCGCTGAGCTGAGTAACAGAGCCTAAGAAAAAAGCAAATGGTGATTTTTTGCTGCGTATTTGGTGCAGAGGAGACGCGTGTTTTAACATCCATTTTGTTAAGTATGATTATGTTTAAAAGATAATATATAATAGTATATAACTAAATATAATATACAATCTGACTCTCATTTTATGTGCCATATCAGCATATCAATCACCTAACAATTGCATACATGGGTGTGGAAATGAAAAAGAAAGAGTCTATATTTTAGAGTTTGAAAATAACATCCAACCAAAAGTTGACCATCTTTGAATTTTATTTTATTTTGGATAAAACTCACAGTGGGTCTACGCGTTAATAATTATAAAAAATACACGTCCTCAGAGGATCAGAAGTTCGTTAAAAGAATATCATTTGAAATAAAACCTAAGAGCTTTAGATCCTACATAATACAGGGAAAGAAAAAGCAAAGCCAAGAAAAAGATAAAGCTTAAAAGGAATTATAGAAACAACAACAACACCATCAGCAGCATCCATTACAGCTCCCATCCATTACAGCTCCCCAACAAACGGCCTCAAAGAGCAACCCAAGCGACCCGGCATCTAATCCAAGTAAAGGAAAGAAATAACCTGCAAACAACAAGAAGCATAAAAAAGAAGAGGATAGGAGAGCATCACCTCCCCCACAACCATCACCAAAATCCAACATAACCGACCAGCATCACCTAAAACCAAGACAGAGCCCAAAGGCAAACCAAGCCACCACACACAAGGACACAAAACCCGACCCAAAAATGAAGCAACCATCAACAAAAAGCATCAATTAAGCAAAGATAAATCCACACAGCAAAATAACTGCTACTTTCTAGATTTTCTCCTACGACGTTTACTGACACTAGAGAAAGCTTCTTAATAACCTAACATACATTTAAGTCATACAAATCCTGAAATGACTCATTCTGCTCATCTCCTAAATCATCACCTACCTCACTAGGAGATGAAGGAGACGCATCATGCCAACCTAGGGGTGCAAATGAGTCAAGTCCAGCTCGAGCCAGGGGGTGTTCGAGTCGAGCTCGACTCCCAAATACCAAGCTCGAGCTCGACTCGTCTCACGAAACAAGTCTCGTCGAGCGGCTCGTCGAGCTCCTTCCCGACCTGCGTCATCCACGAATCCTGCTCGTCGTCCCGTGCTACGTCGACCGTCGTCCCATCGTCGAAGCTGCAAGCTCGGTCGAAGCGCGCTCCCACCTGTGAATCCAGTCAACCGTCGTCGAAGCCTCCGTCATCCTGTTGTCGAAGCAGCTCCCTCCGTAGAAGCCTGCTCCCACCTGCAAATCCCGTCGACCGTTGTCGAAGTCGCAAGCTCGTCTTCCTGTCATCAAAGCCGCAAGCCCGCAACCTCCGTCATCCTGTCGTCGAAGGTGCAAGCTCGTCCTCCCAAGTCCGTCATCTGTTGAAGCCCGCTCCCGCCTACCAAATTTGATTCCCAAATTCCACTCCCGCTTGCGTCGTCTTCTCTTACGCGAGCTACTCGACGAGCTCTCGAGCCAAGCAAGCGGAGTGTTCGAACTCGAGCTCGTTAAGCCTTCGAGCTCGAAATTGTGTTCGAGCTCGATAAGCTCGACTTGTCGAGCCCGTTAACGATTTGAGCCCGAGCCGGCTCGCTAGCCGGCTTGACTCGGTTGCACCCCTATTCCAACCCTACTGCCCGATACAAGTAACCCTCAAATTAGAAACAAACTAAGCATTCAAACCGTTAGGGTACGTAGCAACTATAGGCACCTCAACAAGAGACACAGTTCCCAGAGACTCCACAATCACAAGCGAACCAGCGGGCACACCACCATCAGCCCCCACAAGAATGGGAGAGACCGACCCATCAATAAGATCAGGAGTAACCACAACACCAGATGAATCATAACACACTTCAGCTTGATAAGAAACCCTTTTCTGCCTCGCCTTCCTCCTCCACCTCAACATGAGATAAAGCCATTGCACAAACCCCCATTTCATCAAAGATAATCAATTGCATTCCCACTGCCACATGAGTATTCACAATAGGAGAAACAAAACCACCAGCACTATTAAACGCAACATCACCTTGATCCTTAGCTAAAACAAGCATAATCGCATGCCCTACACCATTAAGCAAAGGAGAAACAACACCATCATTCTTATGAGCACAAATAAAATCTTGATTCTCCACCATATCACCTTGAACCACCCCAACCGAACTAACGGTAGGAGTAACGTTAAGACCATCAAGGTCATGCGAAGAAGGAACATCAGCCACAGTCCCCTCCTTGGCAGGAGGAGCAGTACCCAGATTTGGTAATAAGATCGGGCTACCATACTTCGAATGACCCAAAGTTTTGCAATGAAAGCAATACGAGGGAAAATCTTCCATGTATACCAATGGAATGTAACCTATAGACTCGAAACTAAGACAGACTTGAGAAGTATATCGTTTAGTAACATCTAATTCAACTAATATGCGAGCCACAGAAGGTATAGAACCATTAGTTATCGCATTATCCGTTCTCAAAGGTCTACCAAATAGCAACCCCAATCCATGAAGTATGCGGCGGGGGGGGGGGGGGGGGAGAAAAAGTGAGGGCGCAAGCTGGGGAAAGAAACCCAAATGGGAACTATAGGAGACTCCGCATTTATATCAAAATAGGGAGTCCACTTAAAAAGCTTCATGAAGCAATTACTTACAAAGTAGGAGCGGTGAGAAAAAACCCTACAGTAATCTAAGTCATTGACTAGCTTAATCAATACATTTTTAGGGTTCAACAAAGTAGCCGAGAAATCACCAAAAAGCTTTAGGTTAAAGAAGAATTTGTGAATTGTATCAAGAGGCGGGAGCCGGCCCAGAAACTTCCCTACTAAAGCAAACTCGAAGGGCGCTGCAAGCGAATGCATTTCCTTCTGCTAAATCAACAATGCCGGCAAACCATGATGGGAAGACACTTTGAGTGGAGGAAAGTTCGGCAAAGCCGACTCACCCGATAAAACATCTCTAAAAAATCTCGATTTAAGCTTCCTATCCAAAAACCCAGGATCTCTTAACAGATTTGCAGCCATTCGGAAGAAAATCAGAAGAAACCCATAGGGATTAAGGGAGTAAAGTTACCCAAATGAAGCGGAAACCGGGAGCGGGAAAAACCCTAGGCATCGCGATATATCAACAATTAATTTTGCATAAATTTCATATAAAATTCTGTTTAGGCATTTCATCTCATATTATATTTATATCATGATTATATTTGTGAATATTTAATAATTTAACTATATTGCCTATTAATTTAATTATTGTTATTTGCTAGAAATTAAATTAACTAGAAGAATTTTATCAAAGAAAGAGTAGAATAATGTGAATATTTTTATGAAAGAGAGTAGAATCAGATGAGAGATTTTCCCTTAAGAATTGTGAGGAGGACATGGCAAAGTATTGTATCAAAAGCTTGTTAATGGGCATAATGGTCCTATATAGTCAATATGCTCATAGGCCTCATATGGATCTTGAAGCAACTTAAACCTCACTATAATAGGATGCTAAATATTTTCATCAGTAAATAGGATGCTAAAGATTTAAATCTGTCAGGGTTGAAAATTTTTGAAAGCTACAATAAAGTATAAGTTGGTCTCCTTTCCTTTAATGAAAATTTTCTTGAATAAGACTTCGTAACTCATCTCTTATAATATTTTGAGGGGCGTTAATATAATTATAAAGATCTAATTACAATAATGCACTATATAATTATAAATATAATATTACGATCTCCTCCACAATGGAAGAATAGGTGGTTAGACAATTAAGAATAATTATCTGTAATTTTCACGATGCGAATTATCTAATTATTCTCAATTGTGCAATCCGGTCTTCTCCAATAATGAAGAAAACCATGTTATTGTATCTATAATTATATTATGGATTATTACAACTAAGGCTTTGTTTGGGACGGCTTTCTTACTGCTTCTTAAAGCAACTTTTTAGTATAAAAATTTTAATTTTTAAATTAGAAAGCTATTTTAAGAAGCAATAAAAAAGCAATCCCAAATGAAACCTACATCAGACCCCTTGAAATTTTATTTGTGCGTAGTTGATCTTTATATAAATCTAATATATTAAACACTCCACCGTCATAATTTTTTTAGCACGTAATCCTTATTTATTTTAGCTTTAGCTATATTATCTATAATAATTTTATTCTATCAAGCAATAACTCGTGACACGTAAAATTAAAAATAGGAGTAAAGTTTTAAAAAATTGAGTAAGAATATCCTCATCAAATTTTGATCGTGATGGATCTAAAACATTTTGAATTTACTTCGAGATAAATAAAGTGAATAAAAAAAATCAAAATTTGCATCATATTTACCTACAAATAAATTAAATAATTTTTAAAATTTTCTCATAATTAAAATTTGATAAGAATAATAAAGCCCATTTTTCCTCTTAGTCCATTCTCTTGTGAAAGAAAGTTTGAAAATTGTGAAGGCTCAGTCCCATTCAATGGCAGCCCGGTGGTGATTTGATGAGTGATGACGATGAATACTACAAAGACCTAAAGAGTAATGAGCAGCTCTATGGCTGATATGAGATCACAAATATGTAGCAATATGATTAATTTATATTATTCATGTGGTTGCGATAAGTCAATGTGTGTGTGTGACAACTAACCACACATTGAATGGAGCCATACGTAGCCCATAAATTTGATCATATAGGATGATAGAGAAAATCAACTACTAGAGGCTTTTACTGAGTTGATTTTTTGTATTATTCTGGAGTTTATTGTCCACATTTTCTATTATCGTTTCTCAAGAAAACTTTAGCAATTGATTAAGGCTTCGTTTGTGATAGCTTTCTTACCGCTTTTTAAAATTATTTTTTAGTATAAAAATTTTTCAAATTAGAAATTTTTGTACTAGAAAGTTGCTGTAGAAAGCAGTAAGAAAGTTGTCCCAAACGAAACTTAAATGTTAGAAAAGTTCAGAATCAGTCTTTTAATTTTTCCATTGACAATTTTCATAGGGATCAAGTTAGTCCTTACATGCATGGGATGATTTATGTCCTTATTTAAAAAATTAAGAGACTAAAATAAGACTCTTAAATAGTTGGAGATCATTTTGATCATTCATAAATAGTTAGAAGGCCTATTTGATCATTATCTTGATTAAATACAATGATTCTAAATAAAGTGGTGTCGACGATCAATTGAAAACATATTTTCTCAAAATAATAATTAAGATGAGATCACTACGAAACTTCTTTCAATATTTCATCATTATTTTTTTAAATTTCTCTATTTGTACGGATCGATCCGTGGCTCAGTGGTTGATGAAGAAAAAATCTTCTCACGCAATTCTCGTTCAATTCGCCTAAATACTCAAAAAAAAAAAAAAGCTATTTGTAGATATTATCTGTCTTTGCGGAAATAACGATTTACTTGTACCTTTTGAACAAGTTCAATTTTCAAACATGTTAAATGCACTTAACCTCATTTTCCTTCATTGTTGCTTCTCTTTCATATCATTGAATGTGCCTCTCTCGTATCAAGAGATTATTACGTGCGGAGACCAGATATAGAGAACCGTCCGATTTTGTCTCTGTAAACAGTAAAAGAGTATTGGTGAACAATAAAAACGCAGTTTACTACGCTTTTACTGTTCACAAAGACAAATCAGACGGTTTTCTGTATTCGATCTACTCACGTAATAATTTCTCATCGTATCTTAATTTTTATTAAATGCATAGACCGTATCAGATTATTTATTTATTAAACTTATAGTTTAATTATCAAATGGAAAATTTGTTTAATATTAATAAATAATACCTAATCTATTTTTTCTATAAGATTTGTCGATTCCTCCTTACCCTTTTATTTATCTTACTTTATTTTACAGCCAAAGGGTTACTATGATTGCTTGAAATTTAAATAAATAAACTTGTCAACTTATATTGTTTTATTGAATGCATTTAAAATTTAACAAAATAATTAATTATTCAAAAATATTCAAATTATTTTTTAAAATTTTAAAATTAAATTTTACACAAAAAATGAGTCGATTTATTATTTTTTAAATTTTATTTTTCTATTGTGGGAGCAAACACCTCCATTAAAAATACTATTTATTTAAGGGCTATTTGGTTGCAAGCATCCAATGATATACGCATATTTAAAATGTATATAAGTTAAATAGAATGTGCTTTGTGTTTTAAGATTTTTATTTGATTGTAAAATAAAGTTATAAAATTATTTTTTTGTTCTTGATTGATTGAAAAATGAAATATATTTCTTTTTTTTTTGGGAAAATCTACGGTGGGGCCTACGCGTTAATAATGATAAAAAGTATATGTCCTTAGAGGATCAAAAGCTCGCTAAAAGAACAACATTTGAAATAAAACCTAAGAACTTTTGATCCTACCTAATATAGGGAAAGAAAAAAACAAAGCAAAGAAAAAGATAATGCTTAAAAGCAATTAAAGAAACAACAGCAACACCAACGGCATCATCCATTACAGCACCCCAATAAACATCCACCAAGAGCAACCCAAGCAACCTGGTATCAAATCCAAGTAAAGGAAAGAAACAACTTGTAAACAACACGAAGCAAAAAAAAGAAGAGGATAGGAGAGCATCACCTCCCACACAACCAACACCAGAACCCAACAAAACTGGCCAGCATTACCCACAACCGGTCCAAAAATGAGGCAACCATCAGCAAAAATACCAGCTAAGCAAAGACGAACCCACACAGCTAAACAGCAAAATGCTACTTTCTAGATTTTCTCCTACGATGTTTACTGTCACGAGAAATAGCTTTCTCAACAACCTGACATATATTTAAACCATACAAATTCTAAAAAGACTCATCCTTCTCATCACCTAAATCATCACCCATCTCAGGCGATGAAGGAGACCAGACCCATCATGCCAACCCAAATGCCCAAGACAAATAACCCCCAAATTAGCAGCAAAACGAGCATTCAAATCGTTAGGGGACATAACAACAATAAGCACCATGAAATATATTTCATTTTAATTTTTATCTAGGATAAGATTAGGGTTGTCAAAATGGGTCGGGTTCATGTCCAACCTAATATTGACCAAACCCAAATCAGCTGGTCAACCTAAATTCGACCCGTTTGATAAATGGGTAAAAAATGCAACACAAACCCGACCTGCTAGTAAACTGAATGAATAACCTGAACTTGACCCGATAATCCATTTTAATTAAAAAAATTTATAACTTTTTAAACATTAGATTTTATATTAATTAATAAAAAAAATAAGACAATTATAGAAACAAATAAAAAATTTAAGAAAAAATAATTTAAATAGGTCATTTCAAGTCAAAATTGGGTCAGCTCGAACATGATCCGTTTAATAAACTGGTCAGAATGCCAGATCCGAATATGACCCTTTTATTAAGCGGATCAACCCAAACTTAAGTTTTCTAGTCGGGTTGACGGTTCGGGTGTTTTTTTGACACCTCTAGATAAGATGAGGACAATGGCTTAATGAAGGAGGGGATAGTGCCATCGATGGCATGTGGACGACATCATTGACTGCATCTATCATGCATTGGCCTAGAGATGGTGGCATGAGGTTGAGATGTCTAGTATGGGGCATGGTGTGGGGTCGAGGATTTCGAGTGCATCTTATTCATTTAGCATAAGGACAGTGGTCAGCGCATGTCTAAGATCAAAGGCATTGGGCCCTTAGGGCAAGTTTGTGGTCACGATTTCATGGATGATGCGGATTGAAAGGAGAAGACGGGTTACTGCATTTGAAAATATTATCATTTACATTTATATCAAATACATTAAAAAATGTATTTATTATATTATATAAATTTTTATTAAATTTTTTTGTGTTTATTTTATTTTAAATAAAAAATTAAAACTCTATGTTATACTTTCCTTTCTAATACACCAAAATAAATATGACGTAAGGCTATGGGAAACAAAGGCCGCTCTCTGTTGCAATCTTGGCTTCGAGTTCAGATATTTGTAACCGAAGGGCCCATTTTGTCCAAAAATAGACCTTTGTGGGTACAATTGGGCCTCAATCAATGGCCTAGTTGCCATTAAATATTTATACAATAATTAGAGGTATTCCAGCTAAAAATTTTATCAGTAAAATTCGTTTTAAAAGGAATATTATATGATAATTAATTAAATATTTACATATTATATTTATATTGGAATAAATGAAAATAAAAAATTATCTCAAGAAAATATTGATCAAAATATCCTAACTCAATTTTTCTTCTATGAGATATATTTGTATTGAGCCAACAAAACTTAGCTTGGGTTAAGAGTTATTTTTATTACAATGAAAAAAGATTTTTGTGAAGGGCGTCATATCTTAATAAGAAACATTAAGGTTTCATTTGGGATAATTTTTTTGGTGCTTTCTAATACAGTTTTTTAGTACAAAAATTTTTTAAATTAGAAATTTTTATATTAGAAAGCTGCTTTAAAAAGGAGCAAAAAAGTTATCCCAAACGAAGCCTAAATTTTTCTTTTTAATAACAATCTAATTTACAATAAAGTTTGAAAGCGACTTTTTTTTTAATAACACAATTTATTTCATTTAAAAAAGGTGGGAGCTCTAACAACTCTTTACTTCAAAAAACTATGATGAATTTTGATATAAAACCTAAAGTTATTTAGGAGTATGCAAATATTTTAATTATTTTCTTAGGACTTAAAATTTAAGTTGACATTTTCACTAAGTTAATGGATTGCTCAAGAAAGAATAATAAATTAATATCAACTGAGCATTCAATGGATGCCAATTTTTCTATTTATATTAAAATATAACATATATTTCAAATCTTATTTAGAACGATCCAACTAGTAATTCTTTTATGTATCAACTCTATTATGCTTGTGGCATCGAGAGCTTTTAGATGATACATTTCATTTGTCGAATATAGTTTTCATCATTAACTGCCAGTTGGCTGCTCGATCTCGTTGTTCCTCAAACCATCAAAACAACAAGTGAATTGACCCAAGGAAGAGATGATCATTGATCAATCACTTCTCAATCAAATCAAAATATGATATGTTGCATCCATGATTGATAAGAATGATAAATATTACAATATAATTATGAACGAGGGCCATATTTCTCCTCCTAAAATTAGAGATAGATATAGAGTTGTAGAGGATTCTAAAGCTATGGTTGCTTCTACAACCTCTAGATGATTGTCTAGTGCTCTTAAATGCATTAGGCATTAGAAGTTGTTCAAAATTTGCCACCGACCAATGACACTCTTCTTTTGATGCTATTATCTGAACAACACAAACGATTGACAACTTACAACACTAGACGCTATTTGAATGACATTCATCTATGTTCTAATCTCCACGTTTGCCATCACCCTATAGTAATATTGTTGATTTATGCTCGTCATCTCTCGTTGGTAACTTCTATTTTTTTTTTTTTTACTCCCATAAGAGATAATAGAGCCTTGCACTCATGGGAAATTAGATCTCCCAGAATAAATAAATCTTATATGGCATCATATGTTGGATGAGATAATTCTCTAGCATATTTAGTTATATATATTTATCTTTGAGTTCATGGAGTGAAATTTATTCTCTCTCGAGATAAACAATCTCCTTTCTATAAAACATTCAAAAGATAAAATATATGGATAATTCACCCTCCTTAAATTAGTTTTAGTGCACATGGAAACACTCCAATGATCCATTTCTCACTTTGTCAAGGTCTTTTAGATTTGGTGCAATCGCCCGTTGTCACTAGGCTCTTTTGACACTCAGATTCATCCATATGCTTTGAATCAAATGATATGTTAAATTGCAGGGTGCTAGTTTGCTCATCTTCAAACATGAAAACTTCCTCGATTACCTTGGAGGTCTTGAGTTATGCACAACCTTCTGCTTCCCACGACCTTAACGTAGGGCACTCGATGTCACAATAAGTTCTCCCAAACAATGTCAATGCCCCTATAGTGAATTTTATGATAACATTGTAGGTTGGGACTATTGCCTTAAAGAATTAACAAGTGGATGATTGAATATCACATTATAAGTCATCAAAGTACCAACTATGACAAACTTCTCCCTAAGTAATCATCAACAAAATTATTCATTCTATTTTTCCACATTCACCATACAAATTATAAAGCGGTCATGTCATAGATCCAACTTAGAAGAATTGATGTTCATCTTGTCAGTGAAAGTTTTACATGTAATATTTATTAAACTTTGTGTTTATAAGAATGTTATAGATTTTATAGCTTGCTATAAAGATCATGATGACAATCACATCATCATATCAATTTTTGTTTATGGGCCAGTCATCGTCAATAAAATCATCACTAACTCCATTAAAGAAGATTGTAAGGTTATAGTAGCACATATTTCTTCTTATTAAAGTTGCTTGAAGCTTATTTGTCTTGATTCTTTAATTTCAACTCCTCTAAGATATGATGGCACCACTCTTGCTATATAAATCACATGTCTCTAGATGGATTCCTTTGGTTATTCATTCATGGGTTCCTTCTTGATTCATTATCAAAGCTTAGCAAAGGAGAATTCTTTTGATTTTATTACATGAATCAACATTTTAATCATATAATAAAGTGGATGACAATTCTTTGTCATTTTCATATTCTTTATGAAATACACTGTACTTTGACATAATCTCATTTATCTTCTGCAAGAGAAATTCAAAGGGGAGTGACAGTTGGATATTGTAGAGATGGTGACATCATAGTTTTTCAAATCATGCTATCACCTTTCATGGGAAAAGTCATGATTTTGATATCATTATTAATGATCTAGCTGTTATTGATATCGTGATTTCTCAGATGGCTAGTTTCAATTGTTTCTAGACCGGCTTCATGGATCCTAGAGAAGTTATTACATGTTCCATATGGGTCAAATGGTTTTTAATGATGAGGCAGTTGGATACATGATTATACTACTCTACATTAATGTAGATATTAGTGAGTTCCATTGACTCAATCAAAGTTCTATGTAGCTGCAAATCAAACGATTATATAAATGGGCATTATCATAGTCCTTAAGTTAACATAGTTTAAGCCACTGCTTTTTTTAAGCCTTGAAGTTAAATGAGTTATGAACAACTTTTTGGTTTCAAAGTAGGAGGTAATACTCCCCACTAAGAGATATGAGGCTGCATCAATAGCTCCATATTGAAAGTAGTACAAAATAACAAGCACTTGAATGTGTCATGTAATAACTGAAATATGTAAAATACATTTATTTGAAAAATATATAAATTCTGAAGTAGAGCGCTTTGGCGTTGATTTGGTGAGCGTTGCGGCGCTAGGCTATGAACAGTATATATATCCATATCTCATCTCACTGACTCTCTTACTTGGTTGCTTGGCCAGGAAGAAATTAAAAGAGGGAAAGAAGATAGAGGAGAGAGAAAGATCTTTGCATCATATTTATTAGCCATTCGTGCTACAAATTTTATTCTATTCATTGTAAGTGATTAATCTCTTACTTCTGTTTTCATTTGTTTTAATTTCTATGAATTTTATCTCTCATAAATTTGTCAAAAATGCGTTATTTCCTCATTTAATAAGCTTTAACCATACAAGCTTGGATATGTTATAGATTTGATCATTCTAAACGATTTGATATTTTATTGCATTTTAAATGAAGTGCTAAATGATATCTGATAGTTGATATGATAACTCCACATGATACCCTACTGGTCCACGTGATTCACTGATTGAGAGTTATAAGGAGCTGGAGATTGATTGGGAGTTATAAGGAGTCAGGGCGACTAATCCACGTAATTCAAGACAAGTTATGAGGAGTACATTGATTGAGAGTTATAAAGGGCGACTGATTGGAGTCATAAGTGCAGGAACAAGATATACTTATTGAATATCTGAATACTGATACTGACACTGCTACGAATATTGTACTGTTATTGTGACTGACAATAATAATTTTTACTGTCATTAACACTATTTAATGTTATTGATCATGATTTTAATATTGTTATTGGCATTAATACTGTTGACTATTACTGTTACGGTGATTGATGATGTAATGGATTGAGATGTAATGACTTATAGGATATGTGCATGAGTCAGCTAATTAGTTTTCTTTTATCTCGTATTGATTTTAGTTGTAAGATTTTAGTTACTTGTTAGGCTATGTGCTCATTACGTGATTTCATATGTTTTTGAGAAAGAGTAAAGATCCTTTGATATGGGACTCCATATAACATGCATAATTTTTCTGCCTGCAGTTCTAAACAAAATACAATCATGTTTCTTTCTGTTGTTTATTGCTAAACTCTAGTTAAATGATTAAAATGAAAGACAAATATAATTCTTTCAATATATATCCTAAAATATGACATATCCTTGATATGAAACTGATGAGTAGCGTGCTCCAAGTCATGGGCAATGGGGTCCAACTTCACTTTATATAAATTGAGATGAGGAATTTTGAACTTCAATGGAGCCTAAGTCTCTGTAATTTCAATAGAGAACGAATTCGAATGTCAAGGTTGAAGCTTCACAACACGACGAGGAAGTGGTGGTTCAAAACTACACTTCTTCAGAGACATGGTTCCATCAATTACTGTGGTAAAGGCAAGACCCCTTGAACTTGGTTGTCATTAGTGGTTAAGAGAATTAAAAGTCCTTTCTCTAAAGCTGTTTTAGCACATGAGTAGTTCACAAATCTTGCTTAAAAATTATCTTGATCATTCTTGTCAAGCAATCCTTGAAATGATCATGTCTAGTAGTCAAGAAATCTTATTACTCAATTTGGAGAGATCTTTTCCTTCATTAGAATGCCCCATGACTTGAGTTCTTATTCTTGGCATCTTTCACACTCACTGTATCTTAAAAGATGTTGACTTTAATTATTTCAATGGCTGCCACTAAAATAGTATTAAGAAACTTTTCTATAAGAAAGTTGCTTTAAAAAACAATAAAAAAAATTATCTAGACTTTTATGAGTGCACAAACACAAATTTTAGTGATTTTTCATTTTTAAGTTGGTCAATTAGCCGATAAAACAGAAATTAAGCAAATAAAAATACAAAATAACAGTCCTCAAAATGTCATCAATCTCTAACAGTTTTGTTCTATTTATTGTCTGCAAAATTTATTAGGCAGCTAACTTTCAGATATTAAAACATTTTCACTAAGTTTTTTTTCACCCATCATTATCTAATACAAATCTTTGTTTGTTAGGTAACCAAGTGGCGTAGAAACAGGAGGCAGTTGTAGACCTATGGTTTCTCCTCTATTGTTTTATCCATATTTTTCCTGCCCTCATCTTATCTTGTCCTTTTTATATAGATATCTGTATGACAATTACAACAGGGGCCATATTTGCTACAGAAAAGTTCATTGAACCAGCCAAGAAGCTATTGTCAGCATCAAACCTTATCTGCATCCTCTATCAATGGCAGTATTTGATATCAGATCTTGTTTAGTTGCAGATATTTTGACAGATTTTTTTTTTTTTGAACGGGGAGTATCGGCCCGCTGTTACCTCAGCTTGTGAGGTGCTTGGCAATGTCCACTAATCTCCTCGGTCGACCTAGCGGCAGCACCCACACCAGAAACCCCCGGACCAACACTTTATTGGTCCCCACCTAAGAGGCGCAGCCGTTTGACAGATCATTTTAATAGTGCTCACTCGGCAAAGCCAGCGCATTAGACTAGATTGGCAAGGAAAAGGAAGTAACTGATTAGTAAATATCTGCAACTCAATTATTACCCAATATAAGAAGGCTAAAACAATAACAAAATTAGAGATATTCCTTAGATGGACATCTACTCGGTAAAAATAGAAGGAAATTAAAATAAATATTGATCCAGCGAGGTTAGATTGATGAATTTAATTTATTTTCATTGTTGTTTCTATTTAAAAAGGTAATCAAATAAAGAAGGTTTAATCCTTCTCTGTCTGATTTTTTTTTCTAATGGCATATATATTTATGTGTTTCCTAAGCGAATTTTTTGCTTGAGACAGCCTCAGCAAAATATTTTCCTCGGATTTTTGCAGGAGTTTTAGGCTTAAAAACAAGGCTATAAACTGGAGGGTCGAGAAAATTACAATTAATGGAAAGCACAATTACAATATTGTAATTGTCAAGTTCTAAATCCTAGATGAGATAAATGATGAACTATATTAGATAGTCTATAACCAGCATATAATTTATCGAACAATCTTGATTGAAAGATTATCATTGATAAGAGTTCATTAATGTAGTAAGGATAAAATCAGATGCTGGAGGTTCTTTAGCCTCCAAATGACCATCACCGCAACAAAAGAAAAAGCAGGTGATCAGATTTCGGCTTACATGATGAAAAATCATGACATAAGAAAGCTGAAGTAAGCCTTGTTTACATTTTACTTTCGAGCAGGGCTGTACATTTGGATGGAGATCATGGAATATTGAGAATTGTTTGAAAATTAGATGTTTGGATATAGATCAGATCAAAATGAATGAGCCCAGATCAAATGAATGAACTGATTAACCAAATTTTAGTCAAGTAAAGCTTGAATTGAATTGATCTAGTTCGACATCTCATTGAAATGTATGGATATGTATGTTATGTATTTACAAACAATTGCACACATATTACGTATAAATAACTAAATTAATAAATGTAGAGAGAGAGAGAGAGAGAGAGAGAGAGAGAGAGAGAGAGAGGGAAAGAGTACTTTTGAAGGATTATCAACTTATCATCACATATCTTCTACCATGCATCTTAAATTTTAAATGCCATTCAAAACTCCTCTCTCTCTCTCTCTCTCACCTAAATAAAAAAAATGAGTAGAGCAAACCCAGACTTAGCACGAATCGAAATAAAACCTAAGTCAGCCTATAACTAAACTTGGCTCAACTCGAGATTAAGGCTTCGTTTGGGACGGCTTTCTTACTGCTTCTTAAAACAGTTTTTTAGGTAAAAAATTAAAATTATTGTACTAAAAAGCATTTTTAAGAAGAGGTAAAAAAGCCGTCCCAAACGAAACCTAAGGCTTCATTTGAGATAATTTTCTAAATATTTTTTAAAGTAGCTTTCTAGTACAAAATTTATGTACTAAAAAGTTATTTTAGAAAAGTTGTCCTAAACGAAACCCGAGTAAAATGACTTTAAGCCAATGTTGATGGAGGTCAAATATATTGTAGGTCAAATAGCACAGCCCTACCGAGACAATCTAAAATTCCAAGTTTTTTTTTTTTACCTCCAAAACTTGGATCACCAGAACTAACTTCTCTTTGGCTGTATCAACTGCAGAGAGAAAACTATGCAATGGTACTAAGGTATGCTCCCTCATATTGGATCAATCACTGGCATT
The DNA here is from genome assembly GCA_019925795.1 of Dendrobium chrysotoxum. Classification (NCBI taxonomy): domain Eukaryota; kingdom Viridiplantae; phylum Streptophyta; class Magnoliopsida; order Asparagales; family Orchidaceae; genus Dendrobium; species Dendrobium chrysotoxum. The sequence goes on from CM034301.1 coordinate 45,689,226, forward strand.
TTTATCAGATTTTCAGAATAATACAACACCAATGTCACAGGTCATTACGCATTCTAGGAGCTTAATCTGTCAGAGAAAATAGACTAAAATATTTACGCAAGCCAACCCCAAGTTGATGGGATAAGGCAAGCGATGATGATGAGAGTAGCACTTAGACAACCTATTCCTTGCCTCTCAAGCTGATTCATGAGATTCATATAAGCTAATAGTGATGCTAGCTAAAGCAAATTTTCTATAAAATAAAGCTTATGATTAAGATTTTGACAGATCATACCCCACAATTCAACTACACCACTAAAAAAGATCAAGCTGGAAGATAGGTCTCTTGAAGATCACTGGAAAATTATGTATTTCTCCAAGCTTATCATTAAGGTGGCCCATGTAGAGTAAACAAATAATTAAATATATTAAAACACCCTAATGATGCACTGACAATTTGACATCTTTGCAGCAAGCAGTCACAAAACCTTGCCAAAAACAAGGTCAAGTTGTTTTCTCAAGTGAACAACCCTCATGCTTACTGATTGGTCTAATTTCTCAAGGAGCGAGCCTCTGCAACTAACTTTTTTCCATAAATCAGAATAAAGCTCCATAAATACCTTTCAAATTCCCTGTAAGAAATCAACAGAGATGTGTTGTTGATTAAGGCATTCTATTAAATTTTAAGGTCATGTTACAGATTTTATAAGTAAAACTTATGTAAAGAAACTAGAAAAGGATTGAAACAATTAGTTCTAGGTTTAACTAATTAGTATTAGTACCAATGGATTCCAACATTATTGTAAAATAAATGCATGACATCAAAATTTGGGAAATCTTAAGCTAAAGATGTAAGTTCTAAATAAAAAAACATGGGTAAATTGTACTCTTTATCATATGGAGAATCACAATTTACCTATATAAAACATATGGGAATACAAAGCAATAAAATTTTTACAGCCTATGTCAGAAAACATGACAAGGAGCGAGCAATGAAAGCTTCAGGAACACAAATCGTATAGTTGGTGAACTTGGAAACCCAATAGAATGAATAAAAGAATCAAGAGAACAATTGTAGATCCTTATGAATTAAGAAAAAAAGCAATATATGGCAAGAATGATGAAGGCATCAGAGAGCATCACAAAGGATATATCCTTAATATCCTTACTTATTTTGGGATGCACGGCTGCAATTGATTCTCCTTCTTTCAAAAGGAGCGTTTTCTTTTTCTTAAATTAAAATTCTAATCCTTCTTTAAAAGGAATCCTGCATATAATTATTTAGCTCAAAATTCTTGACAATTCTGCAAAAAAAAGATGTCTTGTAAACTAAAATTAAAAAAATCACGTGCCTAATTCCATAACAATAGTGGAATTTTCTATTTTTGAACAAGTAATTGTGGGAAGAAATTAAAGTCTCTCACTCTCTCCAAACAACCTCAGCCTAGGTTCATTATGCTCGTAGAAGATGCAAAGAGAAAAAGAAATCATGGAGGTTTTCAAATAAGAATTTCCCAATATAATTAGGGAGAAACAACAGATGCCAAAACAAAAAAGAGAGCAACAAAAACATGGCCACCAACGCCACAAACACAACAACAAAATTTGAACTGCTGCAAAAAAAGATGTACAGAAAAATAATCTTTCAAATTCTTATCAAGACTAGACACAAGAAATTCATCTTAGAAAGGAACAGAGAATACAAAGCTGTATATGAGAAAAACTGTCCCCTCCTTCGGTAGCCATTCGGAATAAATCAAACATGGATTTTTACCAAAGAGATCCAACAAAACATCAGAATCCAGAAGCGAAGAACACTTCTCACCGCAACTCAACCGCCTTTTCCATCATCATCTTCTTCCTCGCAGATATGTAACAGAGAGTTGACCCCATAACCAGCCGTAAGTTCCCGTTTACACGGGGTAGAACAGTCGATAAATCTAGTCAGTCGTACTTCTCCCTCCAGGAATAAACGAGGAAAAACAACCAGGATAGGCTGAGCACGACGTCGCCAACTAACTGGCGCGGCCAGTCGCGGGCCAGGTCCTCGAGGTGCCGCTCAAAGCAGATGCGCCAAAGGGCCATGAAGACATGGAGAAGGATGCATCCTTTCGCAAAGAAATTCTGAAAATCGCGATCTTTGACGAAGGAGACCATGAAGAGGAGGAATCCTATGGCGAATAATAACAATCCCGCGAAAGAATCCGAGATCTGGATCAGGAGCTGGTCGTGAGGCGTAGAACCCTGGAGTTTCCTTGCGGTCTCCGGCCCGTGCCCAAACACCGAAATTTCGTTCAGGTAGAACATCATCAGAGCTCCGCACGTCGTCGCCACCGCCGAGTGAAGTAAGCAGATGGCGAAGAACGCCGATGATGGAGGAGGCGACGTTGGTGGCGCCATTGAAGAGTGCAGATGTAACGTAAAAGCTGAAATCCTACGATAAGGTAAGCAAAACCCTAACCCCAAAATCAGGGCGGCGGAGGAGGTAAGGGGGCGGATATCTGAAAAGCATTTGGGTTGGGTAATTAGAGGAGGGATAGCGCAGGGAATGCAATGCAGCTATTTGCTCCGAGAAGCTGTTCTTCCCCAATGCACCGAGACTTGGAGGATGGGTCAGCGGATAAATTTGGAAGGGAGTTATTTTTTATTAAGAGATTATAATTTAGGAGGATTTACTCATTTATATTATTACATACATATATAATATTATATAAATATATATTTTTTAATATTTAATTATATAATATTATAATTTTTAAATAATAATAAAAAATATTAATTTTAATTTATTTAAAATAAAATACATCTTTTTATATATAAATATAAAATAGAAAGTGAGATTACCAAGGTGATTGAGGCATAAGACATATATAGAAATTACCTATAATTTATAGAATGTTAGGGATATATCCCATAGGTTGTAAGTGAGCCAAGCTAAATAGAGCTCGACTCGTTAATGAGCTCAGAGTCTAGCTAATTGAGCCATGAGTTTGAGCTCGAGTTTATACTTGAGTTACAAGTTCGATCTAAGCCTAGCTCAATTCAAAAGCTCGTTGAGCCACTTGATTAACATAGAATATATTTAAAATTTAATCTAAATTAGTATTATATAACATATTTTAATCTTTTTAAATTCATTCTATATTAAAAAGAATTCTAAAAAAATTTGAGAGTTTTAATTTAAAATTAAGAAATCAAGTTCACCAATCATGTCAATCTCGAGATTTCCAAACAAGCTTGAGCAATCTAACCGAGCTAGAGCTCAGTAGGAGCTAAACACTTAGTATTAGGCAAACACTCGACTCATTTATAACCCTAATTCCAGGCATAAGCATCGTCAAACTTGATTATCTTTTCATATAAAATTTCCTAGCTATTTATAGGACTTATATCATAAAGAAAACTATGAGCTGTTGAAAAATAAAAAGATATAAGATTACAGGAAGAGTCATAATTTATATGCCTTACATCACAAGCTCTTATTGTTTATTCATTGGAATGCAAAATGCCAGACTGTAGAGAAATAAAGAGCTTATTATTTTAGCTTTAAACTAAGATCCAACACATATATAGATAAAGAGAGGAGTGCGAGAGTTATAAGAGACACCAAAAATTTTACATGGAAACCATGAAGAGGGAAAACCACAGGGCCTTGCCTAGGTGCAAAGATTCCATCAAATTTGAGCAAATTATAAATGTTGATCCGTCCCTTGACTTAGAGGCAATAGAATTACAATAATTTGGAGGGTTGTGCGAAGGTCTTGCGACATTCGGGCAGAAGTCTGGTGACGATCATGCGGAAGTCTAGCGACGGTCGTGCGGAAGTCCGACGGTGACCGGGCGAATGTTCGACGGACGGGTGGGAGTATGATGGCGATCGATGACCTGACAGTGGTTCGATGATGGTCTGGCAGAAGTCCGACTGTGGTGACGGTCAGCAACCAAGGGTTGGCCTCACAATGGTCGGACAGAAGTTCAGCAACGGTCGGCGGCCAGACAGTGGTCTAACAATCGTCGGGCGGAAGTCTGGTGGCCAGGTGAAAGTCTGGCGGCTATTGGTGGTCGGCGGCCGGGTGGAGGTCCAGCAGCGATCGACGACCAACCGGTGGTCAGGCGACAACTGACATATGTTTGCCGACGGTAGTGCTGAAGCTCTTGAAGCCTCAAGCTCTCTTGAATCTATAGTCAAAAGTTTCTCTCATCTAGAGAGTGGGGTCTATTTATAGATTTTCATGAGTGGTATACCTTGTAAATATGGAGAAGATCAAAAGTAGGTTTGGAGTGTTCCTTCTGATGACCCATATTGATTCTCCCAATCATAAAATATTTTAAAATATCTAAGTGCCTTAATGACGTCAGACTTAAGCGATCTTGGTTCGTTGAATTCGTCTCATCGAGCTGCTCGATTCAAGTATAAGTATGCCATATTTTGATATCAATTGGTCATCCAATTAATGCTTTGAACCTTCTAAATATGCTTCAGACTTGATTTGGAACCATTTGGGTTTAGAATGGACCGATTTTGATGTTGTTGGGTTTGTCTCCTCAAGATGTTCAATTTGACTATAAATTTGTTGAAATCGGAGTTCAGATGGTCCCAAATTTAATTTTGAATGTTTTTAACATGGATATGCCTCGAGATTCAGGCCCGATAGAGCCAATTTTTGGTGGTGTATCAGTTGCCCCTTTATTTTTGGATACCGTAGCTTGCGGTGTCTGAATATATAATTTTAATATTCCGCAAAGTTGGAGCGTTCATCAGAGCAAAAATATATAAAAAAAAATTAATCCAAAAATTCTAAATAGAAAAAATGATCATGAAGGCTCTTTTGAGCTCCGAAAGTATAAAAATTGAGTCTAGAACATCAAAAAATGGTTCCTGGAACTCTAAAAACATCAGAATCGAGCTTTTTGAACCAAAAAATATGTCGATTGGAGCAAGAAATGTTGGAAAAATTACACTTCAAAATTTTTAAAATTGCTTGAAACTGTCTATAGAAGCTCCGTTGGGCTTTAAAACTATCAAAATTGTATCCGGAACATCAAAAAAGATTCCAGGGACCCCAAAAATGACCGAATTAAACTATCCATGCCAAAATTATATAGTTAATTAATTATAAATGGACTGATGCAATATGTAGTAAATAATTATAATATATAAAAGTCTAGTCACAAACACATTCAAATATTAAATCTACAAATGACAAAAATAAAAGTCATAATTATTATTTTAAATGTTAATAAAGAGATTGTGTAGAGGGATCTTCTACCTTTAAAAATGCTTCTAACTTGGAGGTAGTCTTATCTCCACCTCTTCATCTTCCTCCTCTTCCTTCAAGTAATTTACATCCAATGATATCAGTAGCATTACAAAATGAGAAACTTTGAAAATAAAAATGATAATAAATCATTACCTCATCCTTCCTTTTAGGTTGTAGTGTGAACAAAGCTAATTTGAGCCACATATGAGAGCTTAATGTAATAACCCGTATCTTAATCCAGGTAAATAATTTTTTCTGGAGTCATTATAACTCCAATTTATAAATCGTCTTCGTCATAGTGTTGTTACTATAATATTTTACTTGCACGAATTTTTTCGTAATTTTTGGGCGCCTGTGAAATTCCTTAAGAAATTGGCACATATCGGTACAAGTGGAGAATTTTAGACTGTCATATGTCCATTTTGTAAACCGATTTCATCGATGTTTTTTGAATGAAATGATTTATTTTATGGATATTTTTCTATAATTTTTGAAGTCCTAAAATGATTTATTTAAATTTTATTCTAAAAAATTAATTATATTAAATATTATATTAAGATATCTAAAAAGCATTAATAGATTTTTATTTAAAAATCCATTTCCATTTCATTTTGGCTAATAGAGATGTGTGAGAGGGAAAATTAGAGAAAAAGTTAAGAGAGAAAAAGAAAATTGAGATTTGGAGGTCGCGGAGCGATTTTCGTCAGTCGGCTCAGTTGAGAAATTTACTCATCTCACTGTAAGGAACATTTACCCTATTTCTAATTTTTAAAATTTTATATTTTTGATATTTTTCTGATTAAATTTATGTTTTGGTTACCGATTACCTCATCCTTCCTTTTAGGTTGTAGTGTGAACAAAGCTAATTTGAGCCACATATGAGAGCTTAATGTAATAACCCGTATCTTAATCCAGGTAAATAATTTTTTCTGGAGTCATTATAACTCCAATTTATAAATCGTCTTCGTCATAGTGTTGTTACTATAATATTTTACTTGCACGAATTTTTTCGTAATTTTTGGGCGCCTGTGAAATTCCTTAAGAAATTGGCACATATCGGTACAAGTGGTAATTTTTAGACTGTCATATGTCCATTTTGTAAACCGATTTCATCGATGTTTTTTGAATGAAATGATTTATTTTATGGATATTTTTCTATAATTTTTGAAGTCCTAAAATGATTTATTTAAATTTTATTCTAAAAAATTAATTATATTAAATATTATATTAAGATATCTAAAAAGCATTAATAGATTTTTATTTAAAAATCCATTTCCATTTCATTTTGGCTAATAGAGATGTGTGAGAGGGAAAATTAGAGAAAAAGTTAAGAGAGAAAAAGAAAATTGAGATTTGGAGGTCGCGGAGCGATTTTCGTCAGTCGGCTCAGTTGAGAAATTTACTCATCTCACTGTAAGGAACATTTACCCTATTTCTAATTTTTAAAATTTTATATTTTTGATATTTTTCTGATTAAATTTATGTTTTGGTTACCGAAAAATGTGAATAATTTTATATTGGTAAACTTTTACCGCATAACTTTTTATATGTTATAGAGATTGAGATTATGAGTATTTTGAGTATTTATTTGATATTTTTCACTGGATAATTTTGAAAATATAACGATTTTTATCTATTCAAAAATTTATTTTGAAGTTTAAAAATAGTGATTTAGTACAGCTAAAGCTTTATAATATTATTTTATATAATATTTGATAATTTGGTCAAATTCTGAAAATATAAATTTTTGCTCAATATGATTTTTGTTGTCTACCATTAGTACATTTTGACATTTTTCTGAATTATGCTCAATTATGTTTTATTTGCTGTAATATATTATAAATGAATGTGGATATATGCTTGAGTAATAGCTAGTCGTTATTACTATTATAATATTGTGATAATAATGCGCGTGTCGTGTAAAAGACAAGTAAAGACTGATTGAACCGTTGGTTGGAGACTGATTGACTTGTACAGGATGGTGGGCCAACGGACTTTCCTTTAAATAAAGTGGTTTGGTGTTATCCTTTGCTAATTCATGTGATATACTAGTTGGGAGTTCTAAGGAGATTTTTACTGTGCCGACGGGCAAAGAGTGATGACTCTATTTACTGAGCCAACGGTTTACTAGTATTGATACTAACACTGAAAAATACCGTGATATCTAGGACTTTCTACTTGTTTAGTGTGACTACTGAAATGTATATTTTAAGGCATTATTCTTATTATTATACGAATTTATTAGTACTGCATGATTTTATTGTTATTGTATTATTCTACTGCTTATGCCACTAGATTGTTATTATTATCAATATGGATACCAATAATACTTGATAATATTGATTCAATATACTCATACTAAGCATGTGATACACTGAGCACGTGATATAGGAGGCCTAGATAACATGTGTATATTCTTATATGATTTTACTATATTAATTTGATTTTGACAGCCTTTACTGATATTTTGATTTGATACTTTATACGATTTTTGTACTGATTAGTATTATGGATACGACGACTGCTTTATAGATTTGACACTCTTACTGGTTTATTGCTTTACTGGCTTCCGTACTATAGTGTTTTACTATTTCTATACTCTACTACTACTACATGTGAATTTTACTATTTCTATACTGATTCAATGATCATATGAATGTAAATGCTATGATTTGATATCTGACATGCATATTGCTCAATTGCTGTGCTTTGAATTCAGTTATAGATTTTGGTGATCTGCTGAGCTTTTTAGATTTATTATATATGGTTACATGATTTCATGTTAGGGTAGGAGAGCAGGAGTGTGGGGCTGGTTTCTTCTTGTTCTAGTTATTCTTTTGTACTCAGGACAGAATAGTTATGATATGATTGTATAAATCATAAGTATTATATATAATTTTTTGGAATAAATATAGATGTATACAGTAATGTTTTAAATTATAGAATCTATTTTTGTTATTATTATTGATAGATGATATTAGATAGCTCTGGTTATTATTTATTAAAAGATAAATGAATAATTCTTCCAATTTAGATTCTAGGGCATCACACTTGAACAATCTCAATACCCATTTTTGAACTGCAGGTATTAACAACCCTCTCTTATGCACTAAATGTAGAATTAAATGTTGCGGTATTTCATTTGATTGCTCTTCCACCATGCAACAACATCAAAGGGGTGTCCTGCATGATAAATTTCTAAATCATCTTCAAGATATTTATTTAAATCAAATTTCACAGGTTTCCTACTTGTTTTCTCTGAAATATAAGCTACAAAATATTGCCAACCATTATACTTATTATCCTCAGCTTGTTGAATACTTTTTGAACTATTTCTTGTACCTACAACATTTAATCTTTCCTCTCTAAACGTGTCAGCTATACATTCTATTTCTTCTTCAAAACAAGCTGGGTATTCATACAACTCAAACAATAAGTTGCAAACATACAATATATTTTGTATGTTTTCATCCCCTTAACAAATCATTGAAAATGCAAATTCTATAACAACAAATTTTATTCTCGGGTCAATGATAGCACCAAAAGCCATTAAAAGATTATACTCACCCCAATATTTATCAAATTTAACCTCCATTTTTGTTGACATTTCTATAATAAAATTATCCTAAGAACGTGCCCCATCATCCAATACCTCTTTTATTGTACATATATGTGAAAGGAACAATTTTGATGTGGGATATTCTGATCCTGAAATGATATTTGTTGTCTCATTAAAAAATTCAAAAAATCACACACCTTCCATATGTTATCTCACTCATTCTCTGTAGGACAACTACGATAAGCAACCTCTCTTTCCACATAAGAGAATAAAGCTTCCCTCAGTTAGAGTGTGACAATAAGCATGTCATATGTTGAATTTCGACATTTTGGGCAATTCATAAAAATATTTCTTGTAAATAGCTGCAACTATTGAACAACTTTAGAAAATTCTAACATGTTTTGTGCACTTTTAACAATTTTGCTTGAAAGAGGCTTGAGTACCAAAATATCAATTATTAATCTACTTATCTAAGCATGCATTTTTTTTGTCTTTGATAAATATAAACTTTGACATTTGCATCACTTAATCTAGATTATTAGAGAACAAATATTTAACCCTAAACATGAATTAACCTAAAACTTCATGAACCAAACAACACAAGAAAAAGAGAATGAAGAAAAGGCAGAAAAAAATAAAACAACAGTTGAAACTCATTCTACTCATGTAAAAAAAGAGTACAAAATAAGTTGATATTCAAAATCCTATGGTGTTTCAACTTGTAAAAAAGAGTGAAATAAATATGCTGAAAACATAAGATCAAGAAAATGGTTAGTTTACCTTAAAAAGTGCAAATCTTCTATAAAAGTTCGTGAGGGTGGTTAAACCCTATAAAGCTAGCCCCAGACTGACCAAGGGGGGGGGATGAATTGGTGTTTTTAAAAAATTCTTAATCGAAAAGAAAAATCTTTTTTATCTTTTTAAATATTTTAAAACTAAACACTCTTAAGTGAAAGCAGATACCAAAATCAGAGATTTAAACCGTAGAAGAAACCATAGAAAAATACAAAAATAAAATGCAGAAAAAATAATAAGAAAGAGCACACCAAATTTTATAGTGGTTCGGTCAAATCTGACCTACGTCCACTCCCTAGAACCTCCCGTTCCAGGTATTGCACTAATCAGTTAGTGTCTCTCCTTTTTCCCTCACAGCAATGCGAGAAGCCTTTACAAAATCTTTCCACCGACTCGGTGAGGCAGAGAACCTGAATCCTTTTTCACCCTCCTGGTGAAGGCAGAAAACCCATAATCTTTTTTACTTCCTTTTAGAATAGGCAGAGAACCTGACAATCCTTTTACTCCCTCTTGGAGTAGGCAAAGAACTTGGATCTGATACTGATTGTCTCCCCAGAGCCACCAAGGAACCAAGGACGAAGAATGAAGAAGATGATCGAATCGTTGCTTGGAGCAACCTTTGTGAATCCCCTCACAAAATTTCCCTCACAAGATCCTCTCTCTCTCTCCCAAACTCTCCTTCTCCTTCTCTAAGCTCTCTTGGGTTAGAACAACAACAAAAGATTGTTTAGCAACAATTAAGAGAACTTAAATAGGAGGCTTCAAAAATAGCCCTAATTTCAATTTGGCGCAAAGATCGTCCAGGATAATTTAAATATCGTCTTGTACGATTAGTACAAAACAACCCTTTCAGCCAGTACAATTAGTATTGCCCTATACGATCAGTTTAAGTATTCGAACAAATCATGGACGATTAGTTCATGAGTGGCTATTGATCGTCTAGTACAATGGCTGGCGATTAATTATCATCCCATGCAGCACACGGTTCGTCCAGTACGATGTATAGGTATCATCCAGGACAATTAGTTGAAAATTTAAAGTTTTCATCCTGTATGATAGGTGGCGATTAATTATCGTACCATGCAGTGCTCGGATCGTCCAGGACGATTGTCTTCGATCGTCCTGTACGATTTGATTGATCAATTTAACTATAATTAATCACATAATCAAGGGATTATTTTAGGCATGATTGTGATGAATCGTCCTGTATGATTAGAACAAATTTTGAATTATGTAATCTTGCCTAAATTGTAATTGACGGCTGTTTGTTTCAATTTGTACTGATCGTCCTGTACGATATGATTAAAAACCAGAAAACTATCTAACTTACAAAATTTCTTCTTCTGAGTGTGTGTGTGTGCAAGATTACTTAGCTTTAGGATCCATCACTGTACATTTGACTCAAGAAAATGTAAAAGATGCATTGGAATGGAAATTACAGACTGACTCAATCCTAATATATCTGATCTTGTGCTGATTGACGTTTCAAGTGAACCTATGGACCTGACAGGTTAGTAAGCAAGACAAACAAAAACATATATCCAAGAATAGTAGAAGTAAAAAAACAGTAATGTTTGTTATCATCAAAATCAATGTATTTGGACCTAGATTTGAAACATTCTTTTCGAAATTAGAGTCGTAGGTCTTGATGTCGTTGTTAAAAGATTTGAAAAAAAACAAACCTAGGGTGATTTCTTAGGGAAGATGGAATGAATATAGCATGAGAAACAAGATTAGCAATAAAAAATATCGAAGGAAGTTCAGCTAGTTGCGCTGCGGGAGACGACATCTGATGGATCAAAATGAGCTAAGTTTAGGGGTCTGCAGCCTTCCTTGGCACTCGCTGGAAGTCTGGAACGAACGTTTGGCGATCTTCCTGGCAAAAACTGGCTGCTGGAACGAATGAATGAGACTAAGAGTCCGCCTCCGCTTTCGCTTGTCGTTCGTTGTTAACCTTTTCTTTTCATGCATAGCCCAAGATTACTTTTAACTTGCTGGTCCAGCGGTCCCGCTGGTATGATTTAACCGGCTATTTTGTTTTGCAGACCGGGTATTCAAGCCGCTCGACGGGTTGCTGAGTCGAGCATGACGTTGATCTAACTCTGGCTCAATCATGTAACGAGCTCAAAAAACTGTTCGGATTTGAGCTTGAAACTTGGAAAACTTGGCTGATGGAAGTATGAGTAAGCTCGTGAATAGATTTCACACGTTTGCACTCCTGGATACCATTTTTCTGGGCATGATACCCCCCCGTACCCATTTGTCCCTGATTTATCCCCCGCGGTTCCTACAATTTGTTCGCTACTTCTCGTCTTCCCGGTGTCATCGTCTAAATTCCCACACATTCGAGGCTCCGCCGGTTTGAGCCTGCAAGTACGTGGCGACAAACTTCTCTTCCTTCCCCTTCTCTCCCGAGATTCCTAGATCGCTCATTCTCTCCTCTCTTTCCGCCATGGATCCAAACCCTAAGCGCTTCCCCATCCTCTCTTATGTCATGTCACATCTACCCTCCACCGTCGACCAATTCCCCGAACACGACATAGAGGCCCCCAATCCGTCGTCGTCCTCCCCAACTTCACTGCATCCCTTCGAGATGGAGTTGGTTGAGCGGATGCCCCATCTCCGGCATCCCGATCTGCTTGCTTCCATGGTCCGCGCCATCTCCGACGTCGCCCAGACCCGTTCCATTCTCCAAGCCCTCGGGGAACGTCCCGATCACGAAACCCTCGACGCTGCGCGCTCGCATATCGCCGATATTGACGCTGCACTCATCCGCCAGCTGGAAGATATCGTGCCTGCCGGCGTGGATCTCGTAGAGAGGGAGAAGGAATGCCGGGTCAAGGCCGACGCGCAGAAGTTGCCTTACATTGCCGTCCTCAAGCTCGACGAGATGCACGGGGCTTATGAGAAGTTGCTGAAGGAGGCTGAGGAGAGGCTTGAGAAAATCTACGTTTCGTCTTCTGACAGTACTGTTCCAGTGAGGCAGGAGGACGAGGAAGAAGACGAGCAATTGAACGAGAATGTTGTTGCGATCTTGCAAGAGGCATCGGTTAAGTGCATGGATAGGGTGGAGCTCTCCGGGCAACGGCTTAGGTTTCTTCCTGAGGCCTTTGGAAGGATGCACGGATTGGTTTTTCTCGACGTCTCCAACAACCAGTTAGAGGTATGCGGTATTTGTCAACTGTGTGATTCCGTTTGTCCTCTTGGTTTTACAGTTGATATCTTTCACGAGTGGTTAAGAGATCCTGGTCAATCTTTTATTTGCTTTTGTAAGAGTTCAAAAAATTCTTGGGAAAAAAAAAAAAACTCTGTAGCAATAATGCTTGCTTTATTAATTGCATGATGATGGCCCAATCCATGTTTTTTTTTTTTAAGGATTGATTGGTAAAAATCCTGTATCCAGTCTTGACTTAATGCTGTTAGAAGTAATCAAGACAAATCATGAACTAAACTAACAGAGTCACTTTCCATCATGAGCTTTACATCTATGATTTTTTGTGTTGATTGTCGCATTTTGTAATGATCTTTCTCTATTAGATTTAAACGAGAATTTGACTTTGAACCGGACACAATGGAGAAAAAGGATTCATGTTGCCGACCCCACGTAGTGGGACAAAGGCTTGTTATTGTTGTTATTATTGTCGCATTTTATAACTTTCTGTTCACTGTTCGAGTTGCTGAGGTCTCTTTGTGGCTGAACCGGTATCCTGCACTCACATAATCGAAATTAATTTATAATGCATTCACCAACAGTTCTAGGAGGCCATTTCAATGCTTAAGTAAGCTGGTTTTAGGCTATAAGGGCTCTAGGACGAAATTTATTGTAAGGAAATGAATAAATGAGCAAAATGAATGGAATTCATAATGTAAAAGAAGAGGCTCGCTACTTTTATTTATAAGTTGGGTTTGGGGTTAGTTTAGGAATACCAATTAGTAACTTGTTGACGCAAATTTGATGGAGAAATACGCACCATGTCTGCATTGGTAATTGTCTGTAGAACAGCTTTGACGAACAAATTTTTCTGAATTTAGGGTTTTATTTTTTTTGGTGTAGTCAAATATTGGATGGACATGAAACATCTCTTAAATTTATAGGAAGTCATTCTATACCTGGTAATTTTGATGAATGGATGAAAATATGGAGCAGATGTAGTGTTAACCTTGACATTTATGCATGTGGTTATAGATCCACATTCCAATATGTGCTAGGATGTTGGCGATGGCGATCAAACAATTGGAAGCTGCTGACTTGCTTTATCACTTAGATTGGTTTGGAACTAGGTTCGTGTGAACTGTCGTCATCTTGAACTAGCTGATTCCCATCCTGGCTAATAAAAATGGAAGAACGTAAAGGGCATATGAAGCGGAAATTTTTTTGTTATGAGGAGAAGCACTTTGAGGAGATTCGGTGACCAAGAAGGATGATGGAGAGATGAGTCATGATGAGGGTTTTAACTTGTTAGGCTCCTCTGTTAGCCTTTGCAAGAAGGTTTATAGAAAGCTATGGCTCACACTTCAAATCAATATTACTTACTAGTTGTTCTTTGTTTTTAAGATGCACACTCAACACGCTATTTAGCAAATCCTTTAAGAGCATATGTTGTATGCCAAAATTTCATCTCTATTTTCTTTTGTTGCATCTGTTGAATATGAATCCATCTAGCCATTGTGTTGTTATGATTTATTAGGCCAATTTAGTGGGGCATGCAAAAGAGCTGATGCCTCATTAATGGTTTAGTAAAATTTCCTTGAAACGAAGAACTCACATGATGAGAAAATGCGAAGTATAACCCTTGACGTATCAACTTTACTCTTGCAAGAAAAAGGGCGAGGGGGAAGGACCTAATTTTTTAAATAATCTAGTTATACAGGTTCTATTGGATGGGAAAAGGGCAGCCAAGTAATACAATTATTCATGGAGTTGAAAAGAAGTGTAGATTCAAGGATTTTCATATAGATTAATCGTCTGAATGTTGTTGAATCCTTGGGTAGAGAAGAGATAGCCTGAAAAGATGGAGTGTCTTTGTTGGCAAAGGAAAAAAAGGAAAAACAATTCTTATTGAAGTGTCAGTTAAATTGGAGCAATTAAAGCATGAAAATGAGTTTTTGGGCCAACAATAAGCATCTCTCTCTCTATGCATGAATAAATAAATTATATTTATATATATAGCATGCTATCTTGCACTAAACTATCCAGAAACTGATAGTTTAACTATGAAGGCACACTCATAGAAAGTTTAGATGCACTGCTGGTTAATGTTAATTTAGGTTGGTCTTATCTTCAAAGAGCTTTATTTAATGAAATTTCAAAATTTTTGTGTATTTTATTGCATCAAGAAGTCAAGTTTGTGCCTATTATTGAGTTCAACTTTAACTTTGCATGAGTATGGAGCCAAATTGATAGTCACATGACTTTTTTTAGTTAACCCTAACCTACCTTAATCTTGGACAGCTGTCTCCAAGTAGAATGACTTGTGAATTAAACCAAAGCGTTTATGCTCCTTGAACTTTTTTCTGCACATTTGTCTGATTAGTGAGGTAGAATGACTCATGGTTGGGTTTCCTGATGTAATTAATATGATGAGTAGAAGCTTATTTGCGAAGGAAAAATAATGAATTCATAGATCACCAATAAACAATTACTTAAAAAGTTCACCTTCTTTAAAGGAAGCAAACGATACTAGATTTTAAAGTCATTTGATGATGAAATGATCATAAATATGCAATCTCATCAAGAAAGTTGAAATTAATTAAAAGAAGCTAGCAAATGAATTAATTCTAACCAATTTGGATCTTTGATGTATCATTTTTGATCGAAATCAAGAGTACTAATCTAGCCGGTGCTAAATTATATAGAAGAAGTAGACCATGAATATAATTACACAAATAAAAGAAAAAAATACAACGAGATGACTTCTTTTGGAATCGAGTTGTCACACTTGTACCAATTTTGAAGGAATCACACTTCCAATTTGCACTCTTAAAATTAAAACTGGAAAGTGCACCATTAATACCTAAAAAGTGAAAGAAGGATAAGAAAAATATATTTATTGATGTTGTGGTGTACAACATTGTGCGAAGTCAAGTGGACTAGATGTCCATCTCTATCTTTGATGTCAATATAAAAGGATATATTTATATGGTAGTTGCATAGTGTGGACACATGAAGGGAGCTATTAAGAGGGAAAGGCTTAATTTTATTATACAAAACTATCCATATTTATAAATCTATATATGATATCTTAATAAGGAAATAAATAATTACATAATCATGCATAATTACCCTAATATAATCCTTCCTAAATCAACTACCCAAATATAGAAAGAGATCAGCGTGATCCAGGTGAGCCTCTCACGGATTCCTATCCTGTCTTTGAGATAAAGTGTCAAGGGATGGCTTGGATTTAACAGAGATTGTCATGATCTAGGTGAGCCTCCCTCGAATTCCCATCCTGACCATGGGATCAAGTGTCAAAGATGGTTGTGATTTTTAACACTCCCCCTCAAGCTGGGGAATATAGATCTGTTATTCCCAACTTGGTAATTAGTCCCAAAAAAAGTAGAGTTATCAAGTCTCTTGGTGCACCATAGAGTCCTCCATTTGGTCAAAACTTTGAGAGAAATTATCTTCAGACATTGCGGTGATAAATGGTAGCAATGTGTTAGACCGGTCCAGCCGGTCCGACGGGACCGGCTTACGCTAAATAGGCAGAGAAGTTCTGCCTTTCTGCATGTGCCGATCGGGTCGCCGGGTTCAAGGGAGCCTTTTTGGAAGGATTTTGGAGGGATTTGAGAGGAAAATTTGAATGTAGGGATTGTTTAGGGATTTTCTTTTGATTTGTATGCATTAAATAGTTTGTTTTCATAGGGTTAGGGTATCTTGAATTTGGCTGAAATTTGAGATCTCTGAGGGTTAGGTTTTCTTTGGGCTCTAGCGGCGTCTAGAGAATTTGGGAGAGATCGATCCTCCTCTCGAATAGAGGATCAATTGTATCTTGCTATTTTTCATTTCTATTTCATCAAATAATACAAATTATCTACGGTTTTTGTGGTTTTATGTGAATTCTTGTGGAGGATATTCGCTGATTTCTAAAGATTGATGGGAATTACTTGAGATCTTCAAGTGTTTCCTATCAAATTGGTATCAGAGCAAGTCTTGGGACCGGTGGAGGGCTGTTTTCGGCAAAATTCAGCGCTGATTTTTTGCCCGGAAAGAGGGAAAATTGTTGCTTTTGGATTCCCAAAGCCAGATTTTGTGAATCTACAAACTCCGGATTGTGATGGCGGCCAAAAAGGTGGATGCTTTGGAGGAAAGGATTGAAGGGGAGATGAATCAAATCAAAACAATGGTGGAGGAAACGATTTCCTCCATGGAAGGATAAGTCGCCGATCTCCGGGACATGATGAAGAAAATGTTGGAAATTCAAAACCAAACGGCGGCTTCTGTGGCAAGAGGGGTGGAAGGAAAAAGTACGAATTCTGAAATTCGTAGGGAGGACTATGAGGTGGAAATTATGGAAGGAGAAAGAAGAAGGCCCCATCTGGAGCCTGTCCAGAGGGAAGAAAGAGGAGGTGGATATGGGGAACGCCAGGAGGGATGCTATGGTCGTCGATGTGCTGATTTTGAATAAAGAAGGGGGGATTTCGAAGGGGGTTTGGGCTATGGCAGGGCAACGGAAGATCGGGAGACGTGGGGAGGGCCTAGCACTTGGGAGAGGGGAAATTATGGAAGGATAAGGAGGAATGATGGCGACCAGAAGGTGAGGAAGTTGAAGAAGCCCATATTTGAAGGAGAAGATGCGTATAGATGGATTTATAAGGTGGAGCGATACTTCACCGTCAATGGGCTGACGGAGGAGAAGCTGACAGCAGCAGGCTTGTGCTTGGAAGGAAAAGCTCTGTCTTGGTATCAGTGGAGAGACCAGAGGAGGCCTATCAGGGACTAGAGGGAATTCAAGGACTGCATAATAGAACGTTTCCAAACTGACCGGGGAGGAGATTTCTATGAGCAGTTCTTTGCTTTGACACAGGAGGGATCAGTAGCAGACTACCGGGAGCGATTTGAGCATCTAGCTAGTAGGGTGGAACGACTATCAGATATGGTATTGGAGGGAAATTTTATGAAGGGGTTGAAGGCGGAGATTCGAGTAGCAGTGAAGGTTCTGATGCCCCATGACTTGGGGGAGGCCATGAAGTTAGCACAACTGGTGGAAAATTAGAAAAACTTAGAGAGGGGAACCAGGAGCAGCAATTCAGGAGGCACATACCGGATGATGACTACTCATTTAGCACCCAAGGGGCCGACAGCAGGAGAGTTTCGTGAGACCACCGAGGAGAAGCCAGTAGGAGGGAGTGGGGAAAATTTTAAGAGACTGACAGAGGAGGAGATACTGGAGAAGAGGGCAAAGGGGTTATGCTTCCGGTGTGATGAAAAGTATACTCCAAGGCACAAGTGTAGGGACCGAACTCTTCAGGTTCTCACCATCTGTGATAACGAGGAAACTGAAGAGGGAGGTAAGCGAGAGATGGATGACAAGTTGCATCTGGATGTAGCGGAGGTCTCCTTGAATTCAGTAGTAGGATTCACTTCGAATCATACAATGAAGGTAAAGGGGAAATAGCAGGCATGGAGGTGGTAGTGTTGATTGATGGTGGGGCTACCCATAATTTCATTTTTACTCAGGTCGTCAACCAACTGGGAGTGAAATTGGTGGACACCCGTTATTATAAGGTGATGATGGGTACAGGGAAGGTGGAGAAAGGCCAGGGGATCTGTAAAAGAGTGGGGTTGACCATCCAAGGGATTTAGGTAAGGGAAGATTTCCTCCCACTAGAGTTAGGAAGTACTGATGTCATCCTGGGGATGAAGTGGTTACAAACCTTGGGGGAAACCAAGGACAATTGGGGAGCACTCACGATGAAATTAATGGTGGATGGGAGAAGGGTGGTGATAAGGGAAGATGCAGGGCTATCCAAAGCCATGGTATCACTTAAGACCATGGTTAGGAGCATACAAGAGGTGGGGGAAGATTATCTGGTGGGACTACACAGGCTGGAGGTGACCTGATTGGAAGGAGGGGATATTCTGTTACGCTGGCCCAGGAGGGGCCGGCTGGACCGGTCCAGCCTGGACTGATCCTGTGTTACTCGAGGCGGCCCAGGGCGGGCGGAAATTGAGCAGGAGGGGGGGGGGGGGGTGGAGCCCCTGTGGGCCCCAGCAGGGTTTAAACACTGGTTTGAGAGGGAATTTTTGAATGTAAGGGCTGTTTTGGTAATTTGTATTTCTCCTTTAGAGTTAATTAGGAGTTTAGGAGGGAATTAGGGTTATCTTGAATTGGAATTAGAATTTGAGATCTTCTTGGAGGTTTGGGCTCTAGTCTTCTTGGCTAGAGATTTTGGAGAGTTAATTTTTCTCTCGAATTGAAGATCCTTGTATCGTTTGCTGTTTTTATCCTTCTACTAGTGGAATACAAGTTGTTTGTTTTGCTCCAGATTTTTCTCTATTTTTCTCTATTTTGGATTGTTTCTCTGCTGAAAACAGCAGAAAATTTGCTGTTTGCTCATCCATTGGAGGTAGGTTTGCTTGCGAACTCAAGTATTACCTTAGGGTTACTTGCGAACTCAAGTATTTCCTATCAAATTGGTATCAGAGCATCGTCTTGGGACTATCGACTGCTGAAATCCTGAAATTTCAGTGAGCTTTTTGGCATCCAGAAGAAGATTCCTCGTGATTTTTGGGAAGAAAGATGGCCGAGAAGAAGGTTGAAGTCTTGAAAGGTGAGATCGGGCAACTGAAATCAGATTTGGAGGGAAAATTTTTTTATTTTTAAAATCAAATCACCTCCAACAATGAAAGGTTGGAAGGGAAGTTCACTGTTATGGAAGAGATGATGAAGAAATTACTCGAAATGAAGACCAATCCGGCGACATCGGAAATAAGAGAGACCACCGACGGCCATGGTGTATGAGGAAATCCAAACTCGTCTCGGGGGAGGAAAAATCCGGAGGTGAAGATTCTTGAGGGGGAGGACGACATGCCACCTCTAGAACCGCTTTCTAGAGAGGAGATGAGTATGGGATATGACAGAAGGGGTGCTGATTTTGGCGGGAGAAGGGAGGAATTTCATCGCCAAGGTGCTGATTTTGAAGGGAGAAGAGGGGAATATGAGGAAGGGTTCGGGTATAATCGCCGGAGGGACGATCGGGACACTTGGGGAGCACCTCCCCTTCAAGGAATGGGAGGTTATGGAGGATACCGGGGGTACAGAGGAGATCCCAAGGTGAGGAAACTGAAGATGCCCATCTTCAAGGGCGAGGATGGCCATGGCTGGATTTACAAGGTGGAATGATATTTTGCCGTCAACGGGTTGACGGAGGAAGATAAACTGACAGTGGCAGGACTGTGCTTGGAAGGGAAGGCACTGGCGTGGTACCAGTGGCGGGACATGAGACGACCCATTCGAAGCTGGAGGGAGTTCAAGGACTGTCTGCTAGAGCGTTTCTGAACCAGTAGGGGAGGAGACTTCTACGAGCAGTTCTTTGCTCTAACGGAGGACGGGACAGTGGCAGAGTTCCGTGACCGGTTTGAGTACTTAGCTAGCAGGTTGGATCGCCTTTCTGAGACCGTGCTTGAGGGGAACTTCATGAAGGGGCTCAAACCAGAAATCAGGGCAGTTGTTAGAGTGATGAAACCGCACGACCTGGGGGATGCCATGGAGTTGGCACAGCTGGTCGAGGATCAGAAGCATCTGGAGAGGGGGGCTCGTGGCAGTAGCTCTGGGGGATCCTACAGGATGACTACTACCTTCCTAGCTCCCAAAGGAGCGGGACAGGGAGGATTACGAGAAGTACCAAAGGAGAAGTATGGAGGAGGTGGGCTTGGAGGAAACTTTAAGAAGCTGATGGAGAAGGAGATCCGGGAGAAGCGGGCTAAGGGGTTGTGTTTTCTGTGCAATGAGAAGTACATGCCAGGGCATAGGTGTAAGGACCGAACTCTTCAGGTTCTCACAGTCTGTGATGACGAGGAAGCTGAAGAGGGAGGTGGAAGCGGGCTAGAAACGAAAGAGGAGGAGAAGTTGCATTTGGATGTGGCGGAAGTCTCCCTAAATTCAGTAGTGGGGTTCACTCCGAATCACACTATGAAGGTGAAGGGAGAGATAGCTGATAGAGATGTGGTAGTGCTGATAGATAGTGGTGCAACCCACAATTTCATCTCCACCCAGATTGTTGATTTTTTGGGGGTGAAACTAGTGGATACAGGAGAGTACAGGGTGATGATGGGCACTGGAAAGGTAGAAATGAGTAGAGGAGTTTGTAGGGGAGTGGTGTTGACCATTAAGGGAATACAGGTGAAGGAGGATTTTCTTCCCTTAGAATTGGCCTTAGAATTGGGGAGTACAGATGTAATTTTGGGGATGAAATGGCTGCAAATCTTGGGAAAGACTAAGGTGAACTGGGGAGCACCGATGATGGAACTGGTAGTGGGGGGGAGGAGAATGGTTATACAGGGAGATGCTGGCCTGTCTAGAATGGGGGTGTCTCTCAAGTCCATGATCCGAACCATCTAGGAGGTTGGGGGTGGATATTTGGTGGAACTGCAACGATTGGAGAGAGTCAGTGTGGGGGAAGAGGGAGACATTCCTCTTGTTGTGCAACCGGTCATACAGCAGTTCAAGGAGGTGTTCCAGCCACCTCAAGTGTTACCACCTTCCAGAGAACAGGAGCATGCAATTCTGCTAAAGGAAGGGGTGTCACCGATTAGTGTACGACTCTAGTGCTACTCCCAGATTCAGAAAGATGAAATTGAGAAGATGATTAGAGAGATGTTGGAGGCGAGAATCATCAGGTCAAGTGTGAGTCTTTTTTCTAGCCCCATATTACTGGTCAAAAAGAAGGATGGTAGCTGGAGGTTTTGTGTGGACTATAGAGCGTTGAATAAGGAGACTGTACCGGATAAATTTCCCATCCCAGTGATTGACGAGCTTTTGGATGAACTGTATGGAGCAGTGATATTCTCCAAACTGAATTTGAAGTCAGGATACCATCAGATCCGGATGAGAGAGGAAGACATCTCTAAGACAGCGTTCTGGACACATGAGGGGCATTATGAGTTTCTGGTTATGCCATTTGGGCGTACCAACGCCCCTGCTACATTCCATTCACTGATGAATAGGGTGTTCAGACAATATCTCCGGAAGTTTGTGCTGGTGTTTTTCGATGACATCTTGGTTTATAGCAGAACTGAGGAGGAGCATCTAAAGCACTTGAAGTTGGTATTGGGAGTTCTCCAGGAGCATCAGCTCAGGGCCAACCTGAAGAAGTGTTGCTTTGCCCAGACCAGTGTGGAGTACTTGGGTCATGTTGTGTCCAAGGAAGGGGTGGCAACTGATCAGTCAAAGGTGGAGGCGATGTTGAGATGGCCCTTATCTAAGAATCTGAAGGAGTTGAGAGGATTCTTAGGGCTGACATGATACTATAGGACATTCGTTAAAGGGTACAATACTATAGCATGGCCACTAATAGAGCAGCTGAAGAAGGATGGATTCTTATGGGGAGAGGCAGCCACAACAATATTCGAGAAACTAAAGAAGGCCATGACCACGGTATTTGTCTTAGCTCTACCAGACTTCACTCAGACCTTCATAGTGGAGACAAATGCTTCAGGATACAGATTGGGGGCAGTGCTCATACAGAACCGGCGACCCATTGCCTACTTCAGCCAGGTATTGGCAACCAGGGCCAGGCTGAAGTCAGTATATGAGTGGGAGTTGATGGCTATTGTTTTAGCCATCTAAAAGTGGCGACCCTACTTGTTAGGTAGGCATTTCATTGTTAGAACGGATCAGAGGAGTCTGAAGTACTTGTTGAAACAACGGATGGTGACTGAAGACCATCAGCGATGGCTGTCGAAATTGCTGGGGTATGATTTTGAAATCCAGTACCGACCAGGAGGGGAGAACAAGGCGGCTGATGCCTTGTCCAGATGTATGGGAGAGCTACAGACAGTGGCGGTGTCGGTTCCTTTGATGTTGGATTGGGAGGCCATTAAGGAGGAGAGCTCAAGGGATGAGGAGTTGGGAAAGATCATGGTGGATTTATTGAGGGAAGGTG
Source organism: Dendrobium chrysotoxum (assembly GCA_019925795.1). Classification (NCBI taxonomy): domain Eukaryota; kingdom Viridiplantae; phylum Streptophyta; class Magnoliopsida; order Asparagales; family Orchidaceae; genus Dendrobium; species Dendrobium chrysotoxum. The sequence continues at coordinate 45,711,930 of CM034301.1, forward strand.
ATAGCCACCCAGGGTACTCAGTAGAGGGGGACAGATTGCTGTATCAAGGGAGGTTTGTGTTGCCCAGGACTTCAATCCACATCCCAAACATACTTCAGGAGTTCCATGGGAGCGCGGTTGGGGGTCATTCGGGGGTGCAGAAGACCTACAGGAGGATCGCTGTTGAGCTTTATTGAAAAGGAATGCATAGAGATGTAGAGGAGATGGTGGCAAGTGTGAGATTTTTCAGAGGAACAAAAACATGTCTATGTCGCCAGGGGGGCTACTACAACCGTTGGAGGGAGTTGTTCGGGTTACAATGGACAGTACTGAAGAGGAGCACCGCTTATCACCCACGGACAGATGGCCAAACGGAGGTGGTCAATAGAAGCTTGGAGACTTACTTGAGATGCTTTGTGTTGGAGACACCCAAGCTGTGGGCCAAATGACTATCTTGGGCGGAATACTGGTGCAACACCTCATTTCACTCGGCTTCATAAATGACGCCATTCAAAGTATTGTACGGAAGGGACCCTCCTCACTTGGTGCACTTTGGGAGTAGCAGTACTCCAGTTTCTTCAGTGGAGGAGTACTTGGAGGAGAGAGATCGAGTGTTAGAGGAATTGAAGAAACACCTACTGAGAGCTCAACAGATTATGAAGAAGCAAGTAGATGGGCATAAGAAGGACGTCCAGTTCGAAATTGGAGAGAGGGTGTTCGTGAAGCTCCGACCATACCGACAGAAGACAGTTGCCCACAGGAGAAATGAGAAGCTTGCTCCAAGATACTTTGGACCTTATGTAATATTGGAAAAAATTGGAGCGGTTGCATATCGGCTGAAACTACCAACCACAACGACTATACATCTATTCTTTCATGTGTCGTAACTGAGGAGAGTCATTGGAGAGTATACAGCCAGCTCGGAGTTATCAGCAACACTTACTGAGGATTTGGAGGTGATTTTGGAACCCTTGGAATTGTTGGGGGTTCGCCAGAATGAAGATGGAGCTAAATAAGTGCTGATTAAGTGGAAGAATCTGCCTGACTATGATGCCACGTGGGAACCCTACAAGAGGGTGAAACAACAGTTCCCTAGTTTCCACCTTGAGGACAAGGTGAATCTTTGGGAGGGGAGTAATGTTACGCTGGCCAAGGAGGGGCCGGCTGGACCGGTCCTGTGTTACTCCAGGCGGCCCAGGGCAGGCGAAAATAGAGCAGGAGGGGGGGTGGAAGCCCCTGTGGGCCCCAACAGGGTTTAAACACTGGTTTGAGAGGGAATTTTTGAATGAAAGGGCTATTTTGGTAATTTGTATTTTTCCTTTGGAGTTAATTAGGAGTTTAGGAGGGAATTAGCGTTATCTTGAATTGGAATTAGAATTTGAGATTTTCTTGGAGGTTTGGGCTCTAGTCTTCTTGGCTAGAGATTTTGGAGAGTTAATCTTCCTCTCGAATTGAAGATCCTTGTATCGTTTGTTGTTTTTATCCTTCTACTAGTGGAATACAAGTTATTGTTTGTTTTGCTCCAGATTTTCCTTTATTTTTCTCTGTTTTGGACTGTTTCTCTGCTAAAAACAGCAGAAAATCTGCTGTTTGCCATCCATTGGAGGGTGAAACAGCAGTTCCCTAGTTTCTACCTTGAGGATAAGGTGAATCTTTGGGAGGGGAGTAATGTTATGGGCCGGCTGGACCGGTCCAGCCTGGACCGATCTTGTGTTACTCCAGGCGGCCCAGGGCTGGCGGAAACAGAGCAGGAGGGCGGGCGGAAGCCCCTGTGGGCCCCAACAGGGTTTAAACACTGGGTTGAGAGGGAATTTTTGAATGTAAGGGCTGTTTTGGTAATTTGTATTTCTCCTTTGGAGTTAATTAGGAGTTTAGGAGGGAATTAGGGTTATCTTGAATTAGAATTAGAATTTGAGATCTTCTTGGAGGTTTGGGCTCTAGTCTTCTTGGCTAGAGATTTTGGAGAGTTAATCTTCCTCTCGAATTGAAGATCCTTGTATCATTTGCTGTTTTTATCCTTCTACTAGTGGAATACAAGTTGTTTGTTTTGCTCCAGATTTTCCTCTATTTTTCTCTGTTTTGGACTGTTTCTCTGCTGAAAAGAGCAGAAAATTTGCTGTTTGCTCATCCATTGGAGATAGGTTTGCTTGCGAACTCAAGTATTACCTTAGGGTTACTTGCGAACTCAAGTATTTCCTATCAAATTGGTATCAGAGCATCGTCTTGGGACTATCGACGACTGAAATCCTGAAATTTCAGCGAGCTTTTTGGCATCTGGAAGAAGTTCCTCGTGATTCTTGGGAAGAAAGATGGCCAGGAAGAAGGTTGAAGTCTTGGAAGGTGAGATCGGGCAACTGAAATCAGATTTAGAGGGAAAATTTTTTTATTTTCAAAATCAAATAACCTCTAACAATGAAAGGTTGGAAGGGAAGTTCACTGTTATGGAAGAGATGATGAAGAAATTACTCGAAATGAAGACCAATCCGGCGACATCGGAAATAAGAGAGACCACCGACGGCCATGGTGTAGGAGGAAATCCAAACCCGTCTCGGGGGAGGAAAAATCTGGAGGTGGAGATTCTTGAGGGGGAGGACGACATGCCACCTCTAGAATCGCTTTCTAGAGAGGAGATGAGTATGGGATATGACAGAAGGGGTGTTGATTTTGGCGGGAGAAGGGAGAAATTTCATCGCCAATGTGCTGATTTTGAAGGGAGAAGAGGGGAATATGAGGAAGGGTTTGGGTATAATCACCGGAGGGACGATCGGGACACTTGGGGAGCACCTCCCCTTCGAGGAATGGGAGGTTATGGAGGATACCGGGAGTACGGAGGAGATCCCAAGGTGAAGAAACTGAAGATGCCCATCTTCGAGGGCAAGGATGGCCATGGCTGGATTTACAAGTTGGAACGATATTTTGCCATCAACGGGTTGATAGAGGAGGAGAAACTGACAGTGGCAGGACTGTGCTTGGAAGGGAAGGCACTGGCGTGGTACCAGTGGCGGGGCATGAGGCGACCCATTCGAAGCTGGAGGGAGTTCAAGGACTGTCTACTAGAGCATTTCCGAACCAGTAGGGGAGGAGACTTCTACGAGCAGTTCTTTGCTCTGACGCAGGAGGGGACAGTGGCAGAGTTCCGTGATCGGTTTGAGTACCTAGCTAGCAGGTTGGATCGCCTTTCTGAGACTGTGCTTGAGGGGAACTTCATGAAGGGGCTCAAACCAGAAATCAGGGCAGCTGTTAGAGTGATGAGACCGCACGACCTGGGGGAGGCTATGGAGTTGGCACAGCTGGTCGAGGATCAGAAGCATCTGGAGAGGGGGGCTCGCGACAGTAGCTCTGGGGGATCCTACAGGATGACTACTACCTTCCTAGCTCTCAAAGGAGCGGGATAGGGAGGATTACGAGAAGTACCAAAGGAGAAGTATGGAGGAGGTGGGCCTGGAGGAAACTTTAAGAAGCTGACGGAGAAGGAGATCCAGGAGAAGCGGGTTGTGTTTTCGGTGCGATGAGAAGTACATGCCAGGGCATAGGTATAAGGACCGAACTCTTCAGGTTCTCACCGTCTGTGATGACGAGGAAGCTGAAGAGGGAGGTGGAAGCGGGCTAGAAACGGAAGAGGAGGAGAAGTTGCATTTGGATGTGGCGGAAGTCTCCCTAAACTCATTTATGGGGTTCACTCCGAATCACACTATGAAGGTGAAGGGAGAGATAGCTGATAGAGATGTGGTAGTGCTTATAGATAGTGGTGCAACCATAATTTCATCTCCACCCAGATTGTTGATCTTTTGGGGGTGAAACTAGTGGATACAGGAGGGTACGGGGTGATGATGGGCACTGGAAAGGTAGAAACGAGTAGAGGAGTTTGTAGGGGAGTGGTGTTGACCATTCAGGGATTACAGGTGAGGGAGGATTTTCTTCCCTTAGAATTGGGGAGTACATATGTGATTTTGGGGATGAAATGGCTGCAAACCTTGGGGGAGACTAAGGTGAACTGGGGAGCACTGAGGATGGAACTGGTAGTGGGGGGGGGGGGGGGGGAGGAGAATGGTGATACAGGGAGATGCTGGCCTGTCTAGAACGGGGGTGTCTCTCAAGTCCATGATCCGAACCATCCAGGAGGTTGGGGTTGGATATTTGGTGGAACTGCAACGATTGGAGAGAGTCAGTGTGGGGGAAGAGGGAGACTTTCCTCTTGTTGTGCAACCGGTCATACAGCAGTTCAAGGAGGTGTTCCAGCCACCTCAAGTGTTACCACCTTCCAGAGAACAGGAGCATGCAATTCTGCTAAAGGAAGGGGTGTCACCGATTAGTGTACGACTCTAGTGCTACTCCCAGATTCAGAAAGATGAAATTGAGAAGATGATTAGAGAGATGTTGGAGGCGAGAATCATCAGGTCAAGTGTGAGTCTTTTTTCTAGCCCCATATTACTGGTCAAAAAGAAGGATGGTAGCTGGAGGTTTTGTGTGGACTATAGAGCGTTGAATAAGGAGACTGTACCGGATAAATTTCCCATCCAGTGATTGACGAGCTTTTGGATGAACTGTATGGAGCAGTGATATTCTCCAAACTGAATTTGAAGTCAGGATACCATCAGATCCGGATGAGAGAGGAAGACATCTCTAAGACAGCGTTCTGGACACATGAGGGGCATTATGAGTTTCTGGTTATGCCATTTGGGCGTACCAACGCCCCTGCTACATTCCATTCACTGATGAATAGGGTGTTCAGACAGTATCTCCGGAAGTTTGTGCTGGTGTTTTTCGATGAGATCTTGGTTTATAGCAGAACTGAGGAGGAGCATCTAAAGCACTTGAAGTTGGTATTGGGAGTTCTCCAGGAGCATCAGCTGAAGGCCAACCTGAAGAAGTGTTGCTTTGCCCCGATGAGTGTGGAGTACTTGAGTCATGTCGTGTCCAAGGAAGGGGTGGCAGCTGATCAGTCAAAGGTGGAGGCGATGTTGAGATGGCCCTTATCTAAGAATCTGAAGAAGTTGAGAGGATTCTTAGGGCTGAAAGGATACTATAGGAGATTCGTTAAAGGGTATAGTACTATAGCATGGCCACTAACAGAGCAGCTGAAGAAAGATGGATTCTTATGGGGAGAGGCAGCCACAACAACATTCGAGAAACTAAAGAAGGCCATGACCACGGTACCAGTCTTAGCTCTACCAGACTTCACTCAGACCTTCATAGTGGAGACAAATGCTTCAGGATACAGATTGGGGGCAGTGCTCATGCAGAACCGGCGACCCATTGCCTACTTCAGCCAGGTATTGGCAGCCAGGGCCAGGCTGAAGTGAGTATATGAGAGGGAGTTGACGGCTATTGTTTTAGCCATCCAGAAGTGGAGACCCTACTTTTTAGGTAGGCATTTCATTGTTAGAACGGATCAGAGGATTCTGAAGTACTTGTTGGAATAGCGGATGATGACTGAAGAGCATCAGCGATGGCTGTCGAAATTGCTGTGGTATGATTTTGAAATCCAGTACCGACCAGGAGGGAAGAACAAGGCGGCTGATGCCTTGTCCAGATGTATGGGAGAGCTACAGACAGTGGCGGTGTCGGTTCCTTTGATGTTAGATTGGGAGGCCATTAAGGAGGAGAGCTCGAGGGATGAGGAGTTGAGAAAGATCAGAGTGGATTTATTTAGGGAAGGTGATAGCCACCCAGGGTACTCAGTAGAGGGGGACAGACTGCTGTATCAAGGGAGGTTTATGTTGCCCAGGACTTCAATCCACATCCCAAACATACTTTAGGAGTTCCATGGGAGCGCGGTTGGGGGTCATTCGGGGGTGCAGAAGACCTACAGGAGGATCGCTGCTGAGCTTTACTGGAAAGGAATGCATAGAGATGTAGAGGAGATGGTAGCCAAGTGTGAGATTTGTCAGAGGAACAAATACATGGCTATGTCGCTAGGGGGGCTACGACAGCCGTTGGCGTTACCGGAACGGGTATGGGAGGAGATATCCATGGATTTCATAGACGGGCTGCCTCGTTCAGAAGGTTTCATGATGATTCTGATGGTGGTGGATAGATTGAGTAAGTCTGCTCATTTTATTCCCCTCCGACATCCTTACACTGCGGTGACAGTGGCTTCAGCTTTCATCAGAGAGGTGGTCAGATTGCATGGGGTACCCGAGGCGATAGTATCAGATAGAGATAAGGTGTTCCTCAGTCACTTTTGAAGGGAGTTGTTCAGGTTACAAGGGACAGTACTGAAGAGGAGCACCGCTTATCACCCATAGACAGATGGCCAAACGGAGGTGGTCAATAGAAGCTTAGAGACTTGAGATGCTTTGTGTCGAAGACACCCAAGCTGTGGGCCAAATGGCTATCTTGGGCGGAATACTGGTACAACACCTCATTTCACTCAGCTTCACAGATGACGCCATTCAAAGTATTATACGGAAGGGACCCTCCTCACTTGGTGCACTTTGGGAGTAGCAATACTCCAGTTTCTTCAGTGGAGGAGTACTTGGAGGAGAGAGATCGAGTGTTAGAGGAATTGAAGAAACACGTACTGAGAGCTCAACAGATTATGAAGAAGCAAGTAGATGGGCATAGGAAGGACGTCCAGTTCGAAATTGGAGAGAGGGTGTTCGTGAAGCTTTGGCCATACCGACAGCAGTTGCCCACAGGAGAAATGAGAAGCTTGCTCCAAGATACTTTGGACCTTAATGTAATATTGGAAAAAATTGGAGCGGTTGCATATCGGTTGAAACTACCAACCATAGCGACTATTCATCCAGTCTTTCATGTATCGCAACTGAGGAGAGTCATTAGAGAGTATACAGCCAGCTTGGAGTTACCGGCAACACTTACTGAAGATTTGGAGGTGATTTTGGAACCCTTGGAATTGTTGGGGGTTCGCCAGAAAGAAGACGAAACTAAAGAAGTGCTGATTAAGTGGAAGAATCTGCCTGGCTATGATGCCACGCGGGAACCTTATGAGAGGGTGAAACAGCAATTCCCTAGTTTCCACCTTGAGGACAAGGTGAATCATTGGGAGGGGAGTAATGTTACGCCGGCCTAGGAGGGGTCGGCTAGACCGGTCCTGTGTTACTCCAGGCGGCCTAGGGCGGGCGGAAACAGAGCAGGAGGGGGGGGGGGGGGGGGGGGGGGGGCGGAAGCCCCTGTGGGCCCCAACAGGGTTTAAACACTGGTTTGAGAGGGAATTTTTGAATGTAAGGGCTATTTTGGTAATTTGTATTTCTCCTTTGGAGTTAATTAAGAGTTTAGGAGGGAATTAGGGTTATCTTGAATTGGAATTAAAATTTGAGATCTTGGAGGTTTGGGCTCTAGTCTTCTTGGCTAGAGATTTTGGAGAGTTAATCTTCCTCTCGAATTGAAGATCCTTGTATCGTTTGCTATTTTTATCCTTCTACTAGTGGAATACAAGTTGTTGTTTGTTTTGCTCCAGATTTTCCTCTATTTTTCTCTGTTTTGGACTTTTTCTCTGCTGAAAACAGCAGAAAATCTGCTGTTTCCTCATCCATTGGTGGGTGAAACAACAGTTCCCTACTTTTCACCTTGAGGACAAGGTGAATATTTGGGAGGGGAGTAATGTTACGCTAGCCCAGGACGGGCCAGCTGGACCGGTCCTGTGTTACTCCAGGGGGCCCAAGGCGGGCAAAAACAGAACAGGAGGGGGGGCGGAAGCCCCTGTGGGCCCCAGCAGGGTTTAAACACTGGTTTGAGAGGGAATGTTTGAATGTAAGGGCTGTTTGGTAATTTGTATTTCTCCTTTGGAGTTAATTAGAAGTTTAGGAGGGAATTAGGGTTATCTTGAATTGGAATTAGAATTTGAGATCTTCTTGGAGGTTTGGGCCTTTAGTCTTCTTGGCTAAAGATTTTGGAGAGTTAATCTTTCTCTCGAATTGAAGATCCTTGTATCGTTTGCTGTTTTTATCCTTCTACTAGTGGAATACAAGTTGTTTGTTTTGCTCCAGATTTTCCTCTATTTTTCTCTATTTTGGATTGTTTCTCTGCTGAAAACAACAGAAAATCTGCTGTTTGCTCATCCATTGGAGGTAGGTTTGCTTGCGAACTCAAGTATTGTGTTAGGGTTACTTGCGAACTCAAGTATTTCCTATCATATTCCTCTTTCAGTGCAATCCTTGATTCAGCAATTTGGTAAGGTTTTTCGGCCACCTTAAGGATGGCCACCTCCACGGGAACACGAGCATATCTCCACCTTGAGAACAAGGTGGATCTTTGGGAGGGGAGCATTGTTAGACCGGTCCAGCCGGTCCGACGGGACCGGTTTACGCGAAACTGGCGGAGAAGTTCCGCCTTTCTGCACACGCCGATCGGGCCGCCAGGTTCAAGGGAGCCTTTTTGGAAGGATTTTGGAGGGTTTTGAGAGGGAAATTTGAATGTAGGGACTGTTTAGGGATTTCCTTTTGATTTGTATACATTAAATAGTTTGTTTTCCTAGGGTTAGGGTATCTTGAATTTGGCTGAAATTTGAGATCTCTGGGGGTTAGGTTTCCTTTAGGCTCTAGCGGCGTCTAGAGAATTTGGGAGAGATCGATCCTCCTCTCGAATAGAGGATCAATTGTAACTTGCTATTTTCCGTTTCTATTTCATCAAATAATACAAATTATCTACTGTTTTTGTGATTTTATGTGAATTCTTGTGGAGGATATTCGCTGATTTCTAAAGATTGGTAGGAATTACTTGAGATCTTCAAGTGTTTCCTATCACAATGAAGTCTATATTAGGCAAGGCAGCAATGAAGCCCACATTGGTCATAGATAAGATAATAACCAAAGGGAAGGCCGGCAATGAAGGCACGACAGTAGGAAAAAAATTATTTTTAGGGTTGCGGCAAGCTTCAAGGACAACATCAAAAAACATGTCTAAAGTGTCTCAGCACTTAGCAAACAAATCTCCTCCCGTTCGATCCAGCCAGCCTTCAGCCCAATGCAAATTAGTTGTCCAACTCCACCCGAACACTCCTATTTGATTGACCCTGTACAGGTGCAGGCAAGGCCTCTGATCCCTTTGGTCTAATCGCAGGAAGGAGTGCAGGTCTTGCAGTCTTGCTTGTCCAGGCCCTAGACTGTCTCGAGAGGGAACTCTCAACTCTTTCCATATGCACATAAGATGAGGTCATGTGCTCGACTTCTCTCGCTTCTGCTCGGTCGACTCTGGATGTTGCACGCGAGAGAAGTTGATGAGGACATCTCAACATGGAAAGTTTATCGAAGACGTGGCCGACGATCTACGGCCACGATCGAGTCCTTATATTTTTGAGTCTTGTTGTGTCTTTGTTTTCTTTCATTAGTTTTATGTTTTATTTTCCTGTTTTACCCCTTATGCAAGGGTGGATTGTTTGTAAGCCCGGAGGGCATTGTCGTCTTTATGTGAGGCTATTTAAAGCCCCTCTATGTATCTTTTAAGTTTAATGAATGATTATTAGAAAAATTTCCTGCACTTTTGTTTGTTGGCTTGAGATTGAGAGCTCTTGAGAAGGCTCCCTAGGAGAGGGAGAGTGCGCATTACCCACCAATCTAGACGTGTCGGATTCGTGGTCGCTCCGTTGGATCTTCCTCCCTTTCTCTCCAACCCACCGCCGGCCTCCTCCTCCTTTCCACCTCCCCCACGGTAACCCACCACCTCCTCTACCAACTCACGGCCAAAGCCCACCCCCTTACCCAACCCACGGCCCACTACCCGCCCTCCACCGCCGGCCGTCCCCACCCCTCCACCCTCACCAAGCCGCCGGCCCACTTCCCCTTCCCCTCTCAAGTTGATTTCCTAATTTGGTTAGGTGTTAATTTGGAAAGGATTGATTCAAATTTAAATTGAATTTGAATTAATTCCCTTTCCTAATTTAGCCTACTTATTTTAGGAAAGTTACCTAACTTAATTTTATTTGAATATAATTCAAATAGGATTAATTTAAAAGCTTTCCTAATTTCTAAATCCTAAATTAGGCAACCTCTAATTAATTCCCTAATCCCCCCCCTCTCTTAATAGCCGCCGGCCCCATACCCCTTGCCGCCGCCCCCTCTCTCCCCTTCTCTCTCTCCAATCCTCCTCCAATCAATAAATCCTATTTCCTTTTTCTAATTCCCACCTAATTTCAAAATCTGAAAATAATTTCAGGTTTGGAAATTTTAAACTCTCTTAACCCTAACCCTAACCCTTTAAACAACTTTCCCTCCCTATCCCTCCCTATCCCTACCTTGGCTGCCCCCTTCCCCTAGCCCTTTCTACTTGATTTTCAAAGGGAAATCTCTAATCCCTTGGAAGGAACCTTCAAGGACAGCAAAGCCATGCCATCGTCGCCCCACCTACTCCACAAGAAGCATGAATGGAAGTCCGCCATTGGGATTCGGGCTTGGTGCTTGATGATCAAGACAATATTGACGTATTCCGCTCCCCCTTCTTCGACGTCGGATTTGGCTACGAAACCACCGTCGAAGAGTACTTCGAGCGGATTCACATCCCCTTGGTTGATACAATCGACGGTCAGAGATTCAAAGGACGGTGAACTACCGTTGGACGATTCACACCCGCCATCCCTCCGGTTACTTCGTGGTTTCCCTTCAAAGGCTATTTCAAGCGTCTTCTACAAATCATCACCGGTACCATTGGCAAATCAAAGGAGTTCCTTTGGCGACGATTCCTCTCTACGTAAGGGTTGACTTTTCTTCCCTTTTCAATTCCCTCTTCGTTTTCCTAATCTTGTAGGTAGTGACAGAAACGCAAGGGATCGCTCCACTTAAATCTTGCCAAAGCATAGTAAAACATACTTGTTAACGGCGAATAGCGCACCGCGGCGTAAAGGTCCCTTTGGAGCCATGGCGCATAGCGCACGGCGCGGCGCGCGCTATTTTGAACATGGCGTAAACTATACAAGAATTATAAAATAATAAGCATGTATGCATACAAGTTTTTTTTTTTGATATTCCTCTCCAAACTAAGACATGGAACCAAGCTAAGGTGTATACTGTTTTTTTTGTTGTTGAAATTTGAAATGCGGTAGTTTAAACTCCACATTGATTCTACCAGTGAAACTTTTTTTTTTTTTGAAAAATGCACCTTTGATTTATAAATAGCTTTATTTATGATAAATCTAGACTTCCTGAAACTGCATGCATGTTCAACGTATTGCACAAGTATTCCATAGTATTAGATTGTTTTTGAATGAATTCCTTTTTATCATTCGGCAAAATTCCCTATTTGCTCGACCTCTCTCCCAATCATGATATTGTTTAATAATGATATTGCAACTGTTTTTTTTTATACATTGGACATAGAAGAAGGTAGAAGAAGAGAAATGAGAAGAGGAAGAAGAAGAAGAAGAGAGAAGTGGTTAAAAATAAAAAAATATATATAAAAATATTCATAATTAAAATGGCGCGCTATTTTGCGCCGTGCGCCATGCGCCATTGGCGCGCATGTGGTGCAAATAGCGCGCGCCATTTTAAACATTTGCGCCGCGCCATACACATGGCGCCGTAGGTGCGCCGCGCCGCGCCGTGCGCCGTGGCGCGCGCTATTTTGCGCCATTGACATCTATGCGTAGGATATGAGTTATTGATTTTTTATGTTTTCTAATCTCATTGTTATAGTAGAGATTTTGAATGAACTCTTATCATTACGCATGTTGTTGAATTTCTAGTTTATTTTGCTTGAAAGTGCTTAGCTAGTGATTTGGCCTAAACGTAGGCATCCGTCTCTTGTTTTATTTTATCGTTCCAATAGCTGATGATTGTATCATTAATGTTCTAAACAAGAAATCGTGCAATAATCTATTTCATTCATTTTAAGCACGTAGTCCTACATCATCTGGTATCAGAGCATGGTTTGCTCTAGTTCTGCATGCTAGACATCATCCTAGGAGTTGTTTTAACTAATTGTATACGTTGTTGCATGCTTGCTATCATTTACAATAGTTTAATTACATTTTATGCTTGCTGTCCACTGCATTCCTGCACGCATTTAGGGGTTGTTGAGCTTGTTTATCAATTGTTCAAGTGCTGTCCTTAACCTAGCCACTTCACTAGTTGTCTAGGTTGCTTAACCCCTCATTGTAATTTGCTGTCCAAGTAAATTCTGCATCGTTTAGTGACGTTTTAGGACGTTTTCCTTCACATATAGGTGCTGTCCACTTTCCCAAATCAACCCTAAGTGTTACCTAGTGTCTAGGCATGGACCCGGAACAACTTGGAAGGACTTTAGACTTGTTGGTAGGTCAAATGAATAACATTAGCCAGCAGCTCAAAGAAAATCAAGCCGACCTAGCCGAACTTCGTAGGGACACCACTGAACGATTTGATACACTTGAGCGTGCACGAGAGCATCCTATTCCCTACACCCCTTCTAGACCACCGTCTATGTATGGGGATGACACCTACCCTGATGAGCGCCAACATCGTGCCAATCATCGCACTCCACACTATGGACATGATCCCCGTCATGATCCTGATATACCACTCATGAAAAATATTAAAGTTGATGCTCCTACCTTTGATGGCACCCTCGATCCCCAGCTCTTCCTGGACTAGGTCAAAGGTATGGATAGTTTCTTTAAGTGGTATAACATCTCCGAGGCAAGGAAGGTTAGTTTTGCGGAGATGAAACTCACGGGTAGGGCAAGTCAATTTTGGTCAAACTTAGAGAGTCTTAGAGAGGCTAGGAACGATTACCCCATCACTGATTGGCCATCTATGAAACGTGAACTTAAGCAGAAGTACTTGCCTCCCTAGGTTATTGGATAGATGGAATAGGCTAACCCAGGGAAATAAACCAGTCAAAGAGTACATCGCCTCCTTCGATGATTACTTGATTCGATGCAAATGGGAGACCTCTACCACCCCGCGCAGATTTTGTCTATGTTTCGTACCGGGTTGCGAGAGGATCTTCGCAATGAGTTGTTTGCCCGGAACGTTACTACCCTGGAGAACGCCTACAGTTTACTGTTAGATTTAGAGGAGACCCGTTCCCAGCACCCGAGCCGTTCACATGACTCTAGACCTTCCTACAGACCTTCCAGTAGTGCCACTCCTCACTCTACCACTGCACGACCCACTCCTGGGAGTGTGACCCGACCACCTACGGGTCACCCAGCCCCCCGACCTGATTTTAGAAACAAACCTCCCACTTCGGATACCCCTCGGTCCAGTCCCGAGACCAAGTGCTTTCGATGCCAGGGGTATGGGCATATCGCTTCTCAGTGCTCCAGTCCCTACAAAGTCTCTATCATTGAGGAGATTACTAAGGAGGATTTTGAGCCCGAGGTTGATCAGGTCCATCAAGTGGAGGAAGAAGGTGATTTCTTCGAGGAGGACGATGACACCGCCGTCCTCCACTGCCTTCAGAAATTGGACACATCTCCCATCTGTGTGGTGAGATGTGCACTGTCACACCCCGTTACATCCGATGACTAGCGTAGGACTTCTATCTTTCACACCTACACCAAAATCAAAGATAAAAACTGTAAAGTCATCGTAGATAGTGGCAGTTGCATCAATGCTGTCTCCTCCAGCATGGTGTCCAAATTAAGTCTTTCTGCTGTTCCTCACCCCAATCCGTATAAGGTAGCTTGGGTCAACTCCACTGCCTTGGAGGTGAAAGAACGAAGTCTCGTACCTATCTCCTTTGCCACTTATAAGGAGAATGTGTGGTGCGATGTTCTGATTATGGATGTGGGGCAAATTCTGTTAGGGCGACCTTGGATTTTTGATAATTATGTCCACATCTATGTGCGTTCAAACACCTGCGTGTTTGAACATGCGGGTAAAAAGATTAAGCTTTTACCATCGCAACCCCGGGTCAAGGAAGAACCCAAACCCCACCCCCTCAAGTCCAAGAAAGGACTGAACTTGGTCACCGCTAAAGTTCTGGACTCTGAGATTACCCGAGGCGCACCTCTGTACGCATTAGTAGGTCGTGAGATTCCCACCGAATCTGATGATCTTATCCCTCAGGAAGTCCAACCTATCTGGGGGCAGTTTGCTGATGTTTTCCCTGAAGATCTCCCAGATCAATTACCTCCATTAGAGACATTCAGCACGTAATAGACTTAGTCCATGGAGCCTCCCTCCCTAACCTGCCACACTATCGCATGAACCCCACGGAACATGCTGAACTTAAGAAGCAGATCGATGAGTTACTACGGCGTGGTTTCATTAAGGAGAGTCTTAGCCCCTGCGCGGTGCCAGCCTTTCTCACTCCTAAGAAGGACGGATCTTGGAGAATGTGTGTTGATAGCCGTGCTATCAACAAAATCACCGTCAAATATCATTTTCCTATTCCAAGATTAGACGATATGCTTGATATGATGACGGGTGCCACTCTATTCTCCAAGATCGATCTCAAGAGTGGATACCACCAGATCCGGATCCGACCCGGTGATGAGTGGAAGACTGCTTTCAAGACCAAGGATGGCCTTTACGAGTGGTTGGTCACGCCTTTCGGGTTGAGTAACGCCCCGAGTACTTTTATGAGAGTCATGACCCAGGTGTTACGACCTTTTATGGGTAAGTTTGTCGTTGTCTACTTTGATGACATTCTTATCTATAGTCATTCTGTTGAGCAACACCTAGACCACTTAAAGCAAGTCTGTGCGGTCTTAAGGAAAGAACAATTGTACGCAAATCCAAAGAAGTGTACTTTCCTTGTAGATCAAGTCATCTTTCTGGGTTTTATCGTGTCAGCTCACGGGGTTTCTGCTGACCCTGAGAAGGTGAAAGCCATCGTTGAGTGGCCTCTTCCTCAGAACATCCGGGAAGTCCGTAGCTTCCACGGATTGGCCACCTTCTATAGGAGATTTATTCGAAATTTCAGCACTATCGTATCTCCTATCACTGACTGTCTTAAGAAGGGTGATTTCCACTGGACCCCGACCGCCACCAGGGCTTTTGATGAGATTAAGAAAAGAATGGTGGAAGCCCCAGTGATGAGACTTCCTGATTTCTCCAAAGTCTTCGAAGTGACGTGCGATGCTTCGGGCGTCGGAATTGGAGGAGTTTTATCCCAGGAAGGTCACCCAGTAGCTTATTTCAGCGAGAAGTTGAATGACATTAGGCAGCGATATTCTACTTATGACAAAGAGTTCTACGCTGTAATCCAATCCCTCCGCTATTGGCGACACTACTTGCTCCCGCAAGAGTTCGTCATCTTCTCGGATCACGAGGCTCTGCGTTATATCAACTCCCAAAAGAAACTGAATGCGCGCCACGGTCGTTGGGTAGAGTTCCTCCAAGAGTATACGTATACCCTTAGACATAAGGCGGGAGTTGAGAACAAAGCTGTTGATGCTCTCAGTCGTCGCATGATGACTGCCACTGAGATGAGGGCTGAAGTTGTGGGTTTCGACCAACTAAAGAGGGACTATTTGGACTGCCCCGACTTCAAAGAGACCTACTCTCTCTTGTCCACGGGCAGCACGCGCCTTGTGGACGACTTCCTTCTGGAGGATGGTTACCTTTTCAAAGCTCAAAAGCTTTGCATTCCTAGCACCTCCCTTAGGGAATTTCTTGTCTGGGAGCTCCACACCGGAGGCCTCGCTGGGCACTTCGGGCGGGACAAAACTATAGAAGCCGTGGAGTATCGTTTCTTTTGGCCCAGCCTGAAGAGAGACGTTGGTAGAATGGTTAGCCGGTGTCACACGTGTCAGTTAGCCAAACAGCGTAAGCAGAACACTGGCCTTTACACTCCTTTGCCTGTCCCTAGTTGTCCTTGGCAGGATGTTAGTATGGATTTCATTTTAGGCCTGCCTAAGATAATTCGTAGAAACGATGCCATATGTGTCGTAGTTGATAGATTTTCCAAAATGGCTCATTTCATACCTTGCTCCAAAACATCCGACGCCTCCCACATCGCCAAGCTTTATTTCAATGAAGTTGTCCGTCTACGTGGTCTCCCCAAAACCATCGTATCAGATAGGAATGTTAAATTCACTAGTTATTTTTGGAAAACCCTTTGGATGAAATTAGGCACTAAATTGCAATTCTCGACAGCCTTTCATCCACAGATTGATGGTCAGACGGAGGTAGTTAATAGGAGCTTAGGAAATCTGTTACGATCTCTGGTCGGTGAACATATTAAGGATTGGGATTCTATTTTACCTATTGCTGAGTTTGCCTATAATAATTCGGTGAACCGAACCACTGGCCTGAGCCCTTCTGAAATTGTTTATGGGTTCAAACCTAGGCAGCCGTTAGATCTCATACCCATGTGCCCTAGGTATAGGATTTCTGAGTCTGCATCATCATTTGCATCACATATGCATGAACTTCATAAAGAAATTGCACGACAAATTGAAAAGAGCAATAATGATTACAAATTACATGCTGATCTAAAACGAAAATTTAAAACTTTTGATGTTGGTGACTCCGTGATGGTGCGGATTCGTCCGGAACGATTCCCGCAGGGAACAGTTAAGAAATTGCATGCTAAGAGTGCTGGACCATTCAAGATAATTAAGAAAATCAACAATAATGCTTATGTGGTAGATCTTCCTGCTAAGTTCAACATCAATCCCTCCTTTAACATAGAAGATTTAGTTGCATATGAAGGTCCGGATTTCAATCCGCCAAACCCACTCTTACAGCAGCCTTGTGTGAACCCACCTTGTGAGATCCCTAACCTACCCCCACTCCCAGATATCCCTAAATCACCTATGGCAGAAAAAGTGGACGCGATTCTGAGTGATGAAGTCATCTCTACAAGGGAAGGTGGACGACGTAGGTATTTGTTCAGGTGGAGAGGCAAACCCGAGCCTGAGGATACTTGGTTGGATGGTGAGGAGCTACAGCGGGTGGACCCTGATGCATTGGAAATTTATGATAGCACCAGAGATACTTACTCGGCGGAGTCGAGCTTTCTTCCACCCCGGGAGAATGATGAGGACATCTCAACATGGAAAGTTTATCGAAGACGTGGCCGATGATCTACGGCCACGATCGAGTCCTTATATTTTTTAGTCTTGTTGTGTCTTTGTTTTCTTTCATTAGTTTTATGTTTTATTTCCCTGTTTTACCCCTTATACAAGGGTGGATTGTTTGTAAGCCCGGAGGGCATTGTCGTCTTTATGTTGTGTCTTTATGTGAGGCTATTTAAAGCCCCTCTATGTATCTTTTAAGTTTAATGAATGATTATTAGAAAAATTTCCTGCACTTTTGTTTGTTGGCTTGAGATTGAGAGCTCTTGAGAAGGCTCCCTAGGAGAGGGAGAGTGCGCATTACCCACCAATCTAGACGTGTCGGATTCGTGGTCGCTCCGTTGGATCTTCCTCCCCTTCTCTCCAACCCACCGCCGGCCTCCTCCTCCTTTCCACCTCCCCCACGGTAACCCACCACCTCCTCTACCAACTCACGGCCAAAGCCCACCCCCTTACCCAACCCACGGCCCTCCACCCGCCCTCCACCGCCGGCCGTCCCCACCCCTCCACCCTCACCAAGCCGCCGGCCCACTTCCCCTTCCCCTCTCAAGTTGATTTCCTAATTTGGTTGGGTGTTAATTTGGAAAGAATTGATTCAAATTTAAATTGAATTTGAATTAATTCCCTTTCCTAATTTAGCCTACTTATTTTAGGAAAGTTACCTAACTTAATTTTATTTGAATATAATTCAAATAGGATTAATTTAAAAGCTTTCCTAATTTCTAAATCCTAAATTAGGCAACCCCTAATTAATTCCCTAATCCCCCCCCTCTCTTAATAGCCGCCGGCCCCATACCCCTTGCCGCCACCCCCTCTCTCCCCTTCTCTCTCTCCAATCCTCCTCCAATCAATAAATCCTATTTCCTTTTTCTAATTCCCACCTAATTTCAAAATCTGAAAATAATTTCAGGTTTGAAAATTTTAAACTCTCTTAACCCTAACCCTAACCCTGCAAACAACTTTCCCTCCCTATCCCTACCTTGGCCGCCCCCTTCCCCTAGCCCTTTCTACTTGATTTTCAAAGGGAAGTCTCTAATCCCTTGGAAGGAACCTTCAAGGACAGCAAAGCCACGCCATCGTCGCCCCACCTACTCCACAAGAAGCATGAATGGAAGTCCGCCCTTGGGATTCGGGCTTGGTGCTTGATGATCAAGACAATATTGACGTATTCCGCTCCCCCTTCTTCGACGTCGGATTTGGCTACGAAACCACCGTCGAAGAGTACTTCGAGCGGATTCACATCCCCTTGGTTGATACAATCGACGGTCAGAGATTTAAAGGACGATGGACTACCGTTGGACGATTCACACCCGCCATCCCTCCGGTTACTTCGCCGTTTCCCTTCAAAGGCTATTTCAAGCGTCTTCTACAAATCATCACCGGTACCATTGGCAAATCAAAGGAGTTCCTTTGGCGACGATTCCTCTCTACGTAAGGGTTGACTTTTCTTCCCTTTTCAATTCCCTCTTCGTTTTCCTAATCTTGTAGGTAGTGACATAAACGCAAGGGATCGCTCTACTTAAATCTTGCCAAAGCGTAGTAAACGTAGGATATGAGTTATTGATTTTCTATGTTTTCTAATCTAATTGTTAGAGTAGGGATTTTGAATGAACTCTTATCATTACACATGTTGTTGAATTTCTAGTTTATTTTGCTTGTCTAAGTGCTTAGCTAGTGATTTGGCCTAAACGTAGGCATCCGTCTCTTGTTTTATTTTATCGTTCCAATAGCTGATGATTGTATCATTAATGTTCTAAACAAGAAATCGTGCAATAATCTATTTCATTCATTTTAAGCACGTAGTCCTACATCAGAAGTCCTCCAGCTCGATCTCTCCTCGGTTGTGGATGCACGAAGGTCCTCTAAATTCCGACAATAAAGGCCGATGGTGGGTGGAACCTGTATTTCCTCATAATTCCGTCAATAAAGGCCGGTAGAAGGACCGGTATTCCTCAGAATTCCAGCAATAAAGGCCAATAGTGGGAACATGTATTCCTCAAAATTCTAGCAATGAAGGCTGATAGGACCAGTATTTCTCAGAATTTTGGCAATGAAGGCAGGTGGTGGGACCCTATATTCCTCATAATTTCAGCAATGAAGGCTAGTGGTAGAAACCTGTATTCCTCATAATTCCGGTAATAAAGGCCGGTGGTGGAAACCTATATTCCTTAGAATTCCAACAATGAAAGCCGGTGGTGGGACAACAGGAAAGCTGATTAATTATCCTTCCAAATCCACAAAATTTAGAGCTAACACGTGCTTAAGAGGCTCCCAAGTCTGTTCAGACCGGCTAGATCACATGCACGGCAACTCTTCAACTCCTCGTTCCTTGCTCGGTTCGGCTCCAGCACAAGCATGAGGGTTGGTCATCAGGCGCACACGCTGCACACGCACGTAGTTCTTTCTCGCTCCCTCTCTTGATCCTCCTCTTCACTCGGTTTAGCTACTAGGTAGGCATGCACGAGAGGGTTACGCGAGAAGGAAGCAGAACGCAAGAAGCGGCTCATCCTTGATTACACGCAGCAGTGAGCGCAATACCACTCAATCAGCTACCAGGCACACGCACAAAATCTTTTGGCCACACGCCTCTCTCATCCCGTTTGGTCGCACGCATACGAGAGGGGTTTACGAGACGTTCATCTCTCTTGATCAAACGCAAAGATCACGGGGTTCTCGCTCGACTCCTCCAGACGAGACGCACTAGACGTTAGTCTCTCTTGTTCAAACGAAGAGACCACAAGGTGAAGCACTCTCCCCCTCTTGGTTGGACGTACGCAGGAACGAACAAGCCAGAATACGATTCTTTTCGTTTCTGAAAGGAAGGCCAGACCTTCCCTTCAGAAAGTCTGGTAGTAAACAAACTCAGAATTCAGGCCAAGACAATGAAGGCTCTAATACAATGTTAAATTCAGAGAATTGGAGAGAGAAAGACTTAATTTTATTATACAAAATTATCCCTATTTATAGATCTATACATGATATCTTAATAAAGAAATAAATAATTACATAATCATGCATAATTGCCCTAATATAATCATTTCTAAATCAGCCACCCAAATATGGAAGGAGATTGGCGTGATCCAGGTGAGCCTCTCATGAGATCAAGTGTCAAGGGACGGCTAGGATTTAGCAGAGATTGGCGTGATCTAGGTGAGCCTCCCACGGATTTCCATCCTGGCCATGGGATCAAGTGTCAAGGACGGTTGGGATTTTTAACAGGAGCTGTTCATCATAAAAATGTCAGTAAAAAAGAGGTGATCAGTGCCATAGTCTGCATCGACAACTAGAAAAATTTAATCTCTGCCAAGTTGGTTTATAGTTTGGTTTGGAAAACACTCCCCATTCAAATCCTTACCCCTTGGTGTGGATTTATTAGAGGTTCTGGCTACTGATTGATCACCAATGGTGGAAGTTTGCGATCACTAAGTGCTAATCGATGAGATGTTGTGTGAGGTGGTTCCACATGACATCAGTCAGTCCGTCTTTGGTATTCCATATATGCCTGATAGGTATGCGGTTATGTATCGTCACCCCTGCTAGTTCTAGATTACTCAGGGTAGAGAGAAGTGCTTCCTAAAGAAGCACTATAGAGTATCATCAAGAAATGTTGTGATATTAAGCCAAACATGTAAGCTTATAAATGTTGTTTGAATTCGTTTTTTTACTTCTGCTTATCAGGCTTATATCCAGATGACTAAGGATAGGCCTATTATGGAGGAAGAACGGAGTCTTCCTCTTTTTGCGTTGAGCAAGGTTGAAGTTTAACATCTATGGCTGTTGGATAAGTTTTCACCATTCTTGTTGGAGATATATGATTTGCCACCAAAGCAACCCATTGAGCATGATATCCAAATCATTTGGGACATGCCAGTACCAAACCTCCCAAATTATTGAAACTCGGGAATGAAGAGATCGAATGTAGAGTGGAGCTGTCTGGCTAGCAATTTGCCATTTGGATCATTCACTGTGATGCTCCCCATGATAGATGGCACATGGAAACAATGCGCCAACTATCACTCTTTCAACAAAATAGTGATAAAAAATAATTATTTATTGTTATGCATTGACAACCTATTAGATCAATTTAAGCTGATAGATCTCAAACTTGGTTATCACTAGGTAAGCATTAATGAGATTGTCACATGGGAGATTACTTTCAAGATAAGATGGGAGTTGTACTAGTGTTTGCCATTTGAGCTCTGTCATGTCCCTACTAAATTCATGAGGATGGTGACTGATGCTTTGTGATCATAATTGTATGTTCTCATTATCATCTTTTTTTTATGCTATTTAAGTCTTCAATAGATTGTAGGGAGACTGCATAGAGCATTCGAGGAAGGTATTGTAGCTACTACAACATCATTTCCGTCTCAACTAAAAGAAGTGTGAATTTGCCAAAAAAATCTACTGCATCTTGGATTTAATGTGGTTTATGGAAAAATCCAAATTGATATATCAGAGGTCAAAGCTATCAAAGATGACTTAGACCATGGATAATGACTAATTTAAGACTTTCATAGGAGCCTGCAAGAATGGGTTTAAGTAGTTGATTTGGCATTTTTTAGTGGTTGTCTGTCATTTGTATGTTTCGACCAAGGCCAATGTCAGGTTTAAATGGAACCAAAAGCAATATGATAAATTTCTCTTGTTTAATAAGATGATAAGCAAGGCACTTGTACTAGCCTTCCTGAATTTGCAGAAACTGCTTAAGCTGGAAGTAGATGCCAGTGGATATGCTATGGGTGTGGTATTTATATAGGATAAAAGACTCGTTATATGCCACTTCGATATGTTTCGAGGTGCTCACAAGAACTAGCCTCATATGACAAGAAACTATCGGCACTGCATCAAGCAGTAAAATATTGGTGTGCTTACCATCTAGGAAAGGAGACTCTGATACATTTGGACTACAAATCACTTTGGAATTTGTAGATTCAAACTAAGCTGCAATGGATTTAGCATACGAGGTCGATGATTTCCAATAATTCAACCTGATAATCAATGCAAAAGGTGGTTACCAATAAAATTACATCTATATAACGAAAGTATTATATACTTCTGTTTACAGTTAAACTAAGTCAACGAAAGTTTCTAAACTTTCTTTAAATTTGTCATCGGTTCTTAACAAATGAACATAAAATTAATGTGTTATTTCATTCGAAAATATTTTAGTCTAATTTGACAGTTTCTTGTAATGTATTGACCTTTTTTACATGCAAAAGTGGGCAGATGTATTATACAAACGTGCCTATAAAAGTCATATGAATTCCCGTCATCCACTTATTGGTTTTAAAATTCCCTTTTAACACAAATATCATACTCTACAAGTTCTCCTTGATCTTCTGAACTTACTGAATGTGCTTGTTTTTTTTCTCCTCCATACCTTCCTCACTTATGCCATCGGAGTGAAGGCTAGATGGACGAGTGGAAACTCACTTCAAAGTGCAAAAGAGTAGAATAGCTTTAGGATTGGGAATTCATTTTTTTTTCTTAAAGTGTTAAACTTATTTTTATTAGGTTAAGAAAGAATCTTGACTTGAGAAGAGAAAAACAAAAAAATTTCAAGCTGGGGTTATTTGGTTGCGTAGAAGTTGAAATAATTTGTCTTATTGTATGAGAATGTAGGAATTTGTAATCCTTAGTTCTTGTTTTCCTGTGTAAGGCTTTATTTGGATTGAAGCAAAAAAAATGAAGTGAAATTCCAATATATCATTAATTGTTTATAAATCTCCACCATTGGTTTGAGCTTTTTATTTTTTATTTAATTTCCTTACACTCAATTTCTTAGCATACAAATATAACCAACAAGTTTGATGATCCCTCATGCCGATGTTTCTATAGTCTTCATGATATAACTTCAGAAAATAGGATATAGGGCTTGATAATCCCAAAACAATCTTCTTCCATATTTCTGAGAACTAAAATCCCAGCATTTCACATTCCCTGCATTAATTTTTCGCAACATCTCTTTTACCCCTAACTAAACACCCATCTATGTTACATAGATGGTTTACACGTCACATTGCCATTCTGCTAGTTGCATTCTGATGTTGATTTTGTACACAGGCCATACCAGATGCAATAGCAGGGCTGGAACAATTGCAGGAGCTTCATCTTTCCTCCAATCTTTTGGTGTCATTGCCTGATTCCATTGGGCTGCTGCTTAATCTGAAGATTCTAGATGTGTCCAATAATAAGTTGAAGGCTTTTCCTGATAGCATCTCACATTGCAGGTATTGCTGCCTCTTACTATAATACTCTTTTGCTCTAATCTTTTTTTTTTCCCCAAAGAAAGACGTTTTGAGGAGAACAGTCACCTCTGAACGGCATGCATCTTGATGTAGATCTCTTGTTGAGCTGAATGCAAGCTACAACGAACTTGCATATTTGCCAACAAACATTGGCTATGAACTAGTAAATCTGCAGAAGCTATGGATTTCTCTTAATAAGCTCCGTTCTCTCCCTACATCTATTTGTGAGATGAGGTCTTTGCACCTTCTGGACGCACACTTCAATGAGCTCCATGGACTGCCCTATGCTATAGGAAAGTTGATAAATCTTGAAATTCTTGACTTGAGCAGCAACTTCAGTGACCTGAAGGAACTCCCCCCCACATTTGGTGATTTAATTAATCTCAGGGAACTTGATATCAGCAACAATCAAATTCATGCTCTACCTGATTCATTTGGCCGCCTCGATAAGCTGTCCAAGCTTAACTTGGACCAGAACCCATTGGTCATTCCACCAATGGAGATAGCGAACCAAGGGGTAGAAGCTGTCAAGCTGTACATGTCTAAGAGATGGCTTGAAATACTATTAGAGGAAGAGCGGAAGAGCCAGATGATAGAAGACCCTCAAGAACAGGCTGGTTGGCTCACTCGTAGCACCTCTTGGCTAAGCAATTTTGTGACTGGAGTTTCTGGGACCGTTGCAGAATATCTTGGAGCCGGAGAGAAGTCTTACAGGGATCCATGTCTTGACCAACAGTTGTAATCTAGTAACCTTAAATACATGGTTCAGTATTCGTCTGCTGCCTAGCATGTACAGTTTACCTCCTCGTGCTTACTTTCATTTCAGGGTTGTGGTCTTTCATATTTGTTTGGATTTGCATCTTTCCCATATGCTATGTCTATTTTTGTTTCATCAATGGCGGACACTGAAATTTGGTTAGACTATCCTTTACTAGTCCTTATTTGTTGTCCATGTCGAAATTAATTAGTTTGATATGATTTTTTGCCATCCAATTTTGGTTCTCAATTGTGTTCTGTATGAATTCAACGGTATGAGATAATTGTTGCCAATTCAGCTGTCAAATATATGGTATAATTGATACAAAGTACGGCTTTCTACTTTTTATTCCTCCTTTGTTCAACATCTCTTCAATATTTCTATTATTCTTGTGTATGGTAAAATAATCCGAGAACATGCTCCTTCTAGGGGGCAAAGTTGCATTGTAGGAAGTTTATTCCTTTCGTTGCCTATGATTCTCACGATTGAATTGGTGCATATAACTGGTAAGCCTTGCTTATGTCAGCCTTGTTGGTGAATATGGTAATTGGGACCATTTTATAAATATCACTATTGCTATTTTCTCTCTCCCTACCATCCGACTTTGCTATGTCATCATTGCTATGTATTTCAAGAATTTGACTCTTAATAGAACACGATGAAGAAAAATGATTCATGTAGCCGATTCAACGTAGTGGGTTAAAGGCTTGAAGTTCACCGCCTAACAAAAAAAAAGGCACTTGAAGTTCACCACCTAACCTTAAACGGAGGTGGCTAACTAACTTTATTTGATCTCAGTTCTCATTCATCAGAAGAACACCATGGAAGCCATGGCTAGTTTATTAGCGGGGAGATCACTAGGGAAGAGAAGTTGACCGGAGAAGAGAAGATCATGGAGGGGAGAAGAACCGAGGAAGAGGTCCAAACAAAAGAAGAGAAACAATATCATGGCAAAGAAATGGAAGCAATCGCAGGGTAGATTGATGAAGCAAAACACGGAGGAGGGCAGACTAGAGTCTGTTTCCTTGTCAAGTTAGGAGATACAAGCAGTTGAAATCAATTGGATTGACAAAGAAAAGAGTGATTGTCATCAGCATCAATGGTAAGCTCTAACCTTATGAGCATATTTTTCGTGATTGTGTTATAAGGTTTATTTTTATTATGTTATTTGTATTTCAGAATCAGAGATTTGCAGCTCCATATTTATTTTTTTCCACTTTCCTGTGAGGTATCAAAGCGTAATGATGATAGCTAGATCTAACTTCATGTGTGAATGCTGATAAAGAATGATTTGGGCTTTATTTGAGATAATTTTCTTGTTATTTTAAAGCAGTTTTTAGTAAAAAAAATTTGAATTAGAAATTTTTATGATAGAAAATTGTTTTAGAAAGTAATAAAAAAGTTGTCCCGAACGAAACATTAATCAATCTGTATTTAAAAAATTGAAGGGAAATTGGTTACCATGATTAAGAAGAGAGATATAATTTGTTACCTTCTTAATCAGTATAATAAGAGTTCAAAATGAAAATAAAAGGAAATTATAAGCTCGATAAGATGAAAGATTTAAGCATTGATTTCACTAAATAAAAAAAAAAACAAAGGAATTATTTTCCATTGCACTCCCAAAATAAATTACAATTCGAGCGCAGCAATTTGAATGCCCAATTTTTTAAAAAATTTCATATTTGTTTTACACTCATAATACAATCATCCAAAGAGCCCCTTGTTGAATTCGTGTTATGAACTGGAAATTTTTTGAGATTTTCATACAAATCATAAGATGGAAGAATAAAGAGTTGAAATCAAAAGGGAGTAGACAATAACACACTGATTTGATAAGCAGGGATGTGTACTGATGGTGCCCTGTTGAAGAAAAGTTATCGAGGCAGAATTTAAACTGCCGTGGAAATGGTCGGGAGGAATCCAGCTGCTATTTTTTTTTTACCTCTTTTAAGCATTTTGATAAATGTCAGGAGTTAGATGATGTTCGGCGGTTGGCTTCGTCATTCTTTTGATAGGAGGGGAGATAAGATGACTTGGAAGAAGTATCGAACATGAGTGGCGGTTGAACTTTTAGATGATGGTTATAACTAGACATTAGGTGTCGGGCAACAGTTGGTGGAGAACTTTAAAAATCGAGTGATGATGGTTAGTCAATTTGGTCATTCTCTTATTAAAAAAGAAGTCCGAGCGTTTGAAAAGATGAACGTCGGACGTTAGTTACTACTAGACATCAAACATTAGTCATTGACAAGCTTTAGTCCTCAATTGATGCGGAAAGTCGAAAGTTGGGCAATACAGGGAGTTCAACTTGGTTCTCTTGATTAGAGGAAAAATCATACAACTTAGAAGGTGAGTTTTTCACATCTATGAGTTGGTAGGCATTAAATGATGTTTAACTATAGACAATAATGTCTATTGATGGCTTGCGTAAATTGATTATGTTCAACAATGATTTATAGGAATGATATGCCTATAATTGACGTTGTATAGTGGCCATTAGCAAGTGATTGCTGGTGTTAGTATTAGTCATTATTCAGTGTCAGGTAACAGGTATTGGGCTTAGGTCGATGGCTAAAACTCGGCGGTGGTTGGCAGTCGACATAAACAGAAGTCCACGATCACTAACGAGCTATGATCGATGATAAGCATTAGTATCAACCATTGGCTAACATCTATCGGTGGCCAATTATGAAATTCTCTTTGAATTCTACATTTCTCTCCGTTAAGATACTCTTATGAATGTGTAGAAATGTAATA
The DNA here is from genome assembly GCA_019925795.1 of Dendrobium chrysotoxum. Lineage (NCBI taxonomy): Eukaryota > Viridiplantae > Streptophyta > Magnoliopsida > Asparagales > Orchidaceae > Dendrobium > Dendrobium chrysotoxum. Next base: position 45,738,580 of record CM034301.1, read on the forward strand.
TTTGATGGATTTTAAGATAGGATATTCTAATCATCTCTACTAGATTCTTGGACAATTCATAGGACAGTTCAAATAGATCCTCCTGGATCATTATATATAAAGTGCCTTAGTAAGCTCAAAACTTGAGTGATCTTGGAATCTTTGAATCCATCTCTTTGAGATCCTCTTTCGATTGTAAACATTCAGAATTCTGATTGTGTTTCACATCTCAAAATAGATGAAGAAATTTTTAATTATGCTTATGAGTGCTTTATTTAGTCATTAGATTTGGTTACATGTGAGTTTGATCCCGTTTGATTTGCATCATCAAATTGTACTCTGCTATAAATTTATTAAAATAATAATTTGAATGATCTTAAAATCGATTCAAGAAATATTGAGCTAAATAATTGATCTTTAAGATCTGAAAAATTGTATCAAAATTTTTGTATGATTAAATTAATTTTATTAGCCATTATCATATTTGAACTATTTTCTTCTCATTTTATTAATTGTCGTATGAAGACAGTTAAGGGAACAATAATAAGCATGGTAAAATGCGAGCTTCTATGAGCTTCTATGCGAGCTTTTATATATAAATCATAAAAAAAGGTGATTTTCTCACAATAGTTTTTATATAAAAAAGAATGGCCTCAAATGGACCTTTAATTAAGGCTAGTTCATGTAAGGAGAAATGAGGTGAATTAGTAGTAATTAGCTATGGCATGGGCCCATATCAATGCAAATTATTCTAGCTCGCTAATTAGATTCATTAAGGTAAAAATTTGTATAAAGATATTATGATTAAAAATTGATCTAAATAAGATCTAAATTTATTAGATTTAAATTAATATAATTGATATATCATCAAAAAATTATCTTGATCAGGCACGAATCTCGAAGCAAAATCAAGTTAGAAACTTCCAAAATTAATTCGGTGACCATATGAACTCCAAATTCTACAAACTTATAGTCGAACTAAGCATCTCAGAAATATGAACCCGACGACACCAAAATCGACCCAATCCGAGCCCAAATGGGCCCAAATCAAAGACTCGAAGCACTTTTGAAAGGATCAAACCACAATTTGGGTTACCAAACAGTCTCCAATCATACCATGCTTATAGTCGAATCGAGCGGCTCGACCAAACAAATCCAACGAGCCTAAGATCATCAAATTCTGATATCATTAAGATAGTCAAAGGTCCATTGAATGGTGTATGATCGAAGGAATCAAGATCGGCCGTCCATACGAACCACTCCCAATTTATCCTTGATCTTTCACTTATTTACAAGCCTTGCCACTCGAGAATTCTATAAATAGAACCACATTTCCTGTTGAAAGGGGGGATCGAAGCCAAGAGAGAAGAAGGAAGAGAAAGAAGATCGCTCTTTCCTCCTTGCTCCTCCTCGACCACCGCCGAACCACCACTTGATGCCCTGAGTCCCGCCGGACCACCACTTGGCGTCCTAAGCTCCGTCGGACCACCGCTTGACACTCTGAGTTCCGCCGGACAACCACCTAAGGCCCAGACTTCTGACGGACCAACACTTAAGGCTCGGACATCTGCCGGACCACCACCTGAGGCCCGGATATCTACCTAACCACCACCAAAGGCTCGAACTTCAGTCAGACCACCGCCTTACGTCTATGGTCTTTCTGACGCCCATCTCCAGCTGACTACGATCGTCCTGACCTGCTACGTTTGTCAACTACGATCCTTCTGACCTCCATCACCAGACAACAATCTTTCTGACCCCTGTCTCCCACCAACTACGATCCTTCCGACCTCCGTCGCCTGCCAACTATGGTCAGCCGACCCAACAAATATGTATATATTAATTTCTACCATGTAATGCACTCTATATGATGTATATTGGCTATATCAAGCCAAGTCCTTCCCCCAAATGGAGGGCCTCATTTGTGATCAACTGCAAATACTAATGGATTTCAAACTGGGCCAGGCCCCGTGGGTTTTCCCCCTTTCAGGGGTTTCTAAGTAAAAACTCTGGTGTCTCTTATCAGTACTACACCCTCTCTCTCTTATCTGATTGCGTGCCGGATCTTCGTATAATGCTAAGACGTTAAGCTTTATATTTCTCTACCGCCGCGAATACTCCAGGACGTAACAATAATATATTGATAATTACAAAAAATTCATTATTGCTTTGATAGATGTGGTGTCATTAGGGTGGATGGAACAATCTATTTTGGTTTAAGGATGAATACTCATCAAATCTAAAGTTTCTCATTGATAAGATCCACTACTACTATATTGCAAACTGAATAACATTGTTACCTAAATGATTGGAAATTTTTCTATAAGGTAAAATGTCGTATGTTTAAGGAACAGACTTAGCAATGGGCCTGGGGCCCGTTAAGTTGCCCTGACCCAATAGCCAAAAAAGTTTGGATTGGGCTTATGTTTTTAGTCCAATTTCAAGATATGAGTAGACTCAAGTTCATTCTGAGTCAAGTATGTTGATTGGCATGATTGGACTATTATTTGGAAATTTTGAAATGATTTCCATATCTGGTGGTAGTGCTCATATACAAATTGCATAAATCATTTTATTTAAGTAAAATTATGAGATTTAGGTTTCATTCGAGACAATTTTCATATTATTTTCGACAATAGCTTTTTCGTACAATTCAGTGTTCAAAAATTGTCCCTAACGAAGCGTTAGGTTTCATTTGGGACAGCTTTTTTTATTATTTTATAAAGCTGCTGTAAAAAAACTAAGGTTTTATTTGGGATAATTTTCTTACTTCTTTTCAAAGCAGTTTTTTAGTATAAAAAATTTTAGTTCAAAATAATTTTATACTAAAAAGCAGTAAGAAAGCTATCTCAAATGAAGCCTTAGAGATAGATTTTTATTGCTTTCTAAAATAAAATTTTAGTATCCTTTTTTTAAATAGTAAAAAAATAATGATCAAAAGTTGTCCTAAAGTAGCCTAAGTTCTTAAAGCCGTTGTAGAAGCAGCTTGCTAGTTCAAATTTTTTTTTTTTTTTTTTAAGCAATGGGCCAGTAGGCAAACAAAAATTATAGTTGTAAAAAAATAAAACAATAAGAAAGTTATCCCAAACGAAATCTTAATATTACTTATTGTGTAGGTGACCACGAGGGCCGGTCATAAGTTAAGCTCAATGTAGTATTGTAGTGAGTGATGAATGGATATGTATTAACTCAAGTTTAAGGATTTTTTAAAATTATTTATTATTATTTTTATATTTTAAATATAAATAAAAATATATTTAATATTCTAAATAAATATTTTTTATTTTTATTGAATATTGCATATCATGATGATGGTGGCTGAAGATGGTGGTTTGTGGCAGATGACTTGTGGCTGGAGGTTGTAAGTGGTATTCAAGATGGTTCTCATTTATGGAAATAAATCTAGAAATTATTTTAGTATTTTTAAAAATAACTTAGTTGAATTTTAAAAAAGAAGAAACAAAATAGCTAAAAATATAACTCAAATATATTTTTTAAAATAAAAATAAGCAAAAAAGTGATATCGAAGGGCCCCAAAGTCATTGAATGAGAAAATGGGATATTCACATGCACACCATAAATTTTTTATGTATTTATTATTTAATATTTAATTTGTTTACATAACCTTTTAGTATTTAATGAAAATTTATATTTATTAATTGAATAATTCTTTATATATATATAAACTTATTGCTCAAATATTTCAAAAGAAAATAATTCATATGTAACATATACACATTTCGAATTATTATCCTATAGCTCAAATTCAAATTAAGCGTTGTAATTGCATAAATTAAGATATTTTGATTTTTTTATATATATAAAATTATTTTGCAGAAGCTTTGATACATCCCTAAAAAAATTGTTTGATCGTCACAATTTGAATTAGAATTTTTAAATTAACTTCAGACCAACCAAATTTTAATTTCCATAAACTTATGGTTAAACTGAATGTCAACAAATGGTCTAATTTAATTCAACATAAGCTTCAATAAGTATATGATACATATTTGGAAGCTTCAGAATATTAATTGAAGCATCAAATAGTCTCCATATATTAAGGGCTTATAATCAAATCAATAGGTTTGACAAGATGAATTTAACGAGCCCACGATTATTTGATTCTAACATCATTAAGGCAATCAAAGATTTGATAAATGATCTATAATCAAACTGGTTAATGTGGACTATATGATAGAGTGTTTAGGATTTTGACTAAATTTATCAAAACGCTGCACTCAAAATAACAATAAATAGAGTCCCATTCTTTGAGTGAGGCGTAGATTCAAGAGATGAGAGAGCTAAAAAAACTCTATAGCAATTTATGGTGATCACCATCGATGACCACCATTATTAGATTTTCATCACCTAACTATTATCACTTAAGTATTAACATATAACATTATTTTTAGGTTCTAACTATTTGCTTATGGACACCTAATTTTTATAATCATAACAACAAGAATCATATTTATTTATTCAACTGTATATAATCTCATTATCATCAATTGTGATAATATATTTGACTTTTGCAGCTGGATCGAGCCTCATGGAGTTTATCTCATTCTTGGATTTTTCACGCAAAACATTTTAGTCTCTTATCGCTTTTTTCTCTGTGTGCTAGATTTTTATCTAAAGCTAAACTATTAAATATATACTTTTCTACAGAAAATTTTCTAGCACGTAATAACTATATATGATTTTTTTCCTCAAAAGTTTTACATGTATTGTTTTCTTTTAAATGTTATCAAATTATAAAACAAGAGAAATTCTCTAAAAAAATAATAATAACTTTTTTCCAAAATCTTAAGATATCTTTTTATTCTTTTAGTAGAAAATATTTCTTAGTTTAAACTTATAGTAATAAAAGAAATCAACTTGCATCCCTTCAATAAATTAAATAGTTTTATAATTTAAAAATTATATAAACTTCTAAGTGCTATAAGAATTTAATAATGTTTTTAACTAAAAATATAAGAAACAAAGAGAACGAATATCATCTTAAAGCTTATTATAAGATAATAGCTCAATCTCAAATTAAGATTTTTTTTTTGATATATTTTTTACTGTTTCTTAGAGCAATTTTTTAATATTAAATTTTTTTTTATTAAAAAGCTAATTTAAAAAATAACAAGAAAGTTATCCGAGACGAAACTTAAGCGTCTTAAGCTTCGTTTGGGACAGCTTTTTTATTGCTTCTTAAAGCAGCTTTTTAATAAAAAAAATTAAAAAATTTTATACTAAAAAATTACTGTAAGAAGCAATAAAAAAATCATCCCAAATAAAATCTTAATCTTTTTAATTTATATATATGCTTCAAATTCAATTCGAACACATAGAATTAAGCTCGGATTTAATTAATCAAAAACTCAAATAAGAGATGACCCAAACTAGTTTGGATCATTTACAGCTCTAGAAGGAGTTACTTATTGTTTATAAAGTAAAAGTAACTGGCTAACTACAACGTTTGATTTTAATTTAAGATGTCCATTAATAAGCATATATATAATAAAGATAAAGATAACGATAAAGAAGACGCGCATGGCACAAAAAAAGCGTTATACCGGTCTGACAATATCGGCAGGAGACCGAAACGTTCCGTTTTCGGAACCGCTACAACCGTTAGGACATAGACCCACAGATTCGGTCTAGGACGACACTCCCACGGGCCAACCATCCCTTAGACCCTCCCCTATTCCCCTACAGCGTCCTACGCCCAAAGCCCGCTTAAGACTCTCTTTTCTCACTTCAGTACTTGTTGACACGACAATTATATATAACATTTTTTTCTTTAGGACCCCCCACATTAATATTAATAATATAAATGTCTAATGTACCAAGCTACACATACGATTCAGCTACAGCAAGGTAAATTAGGGAGGGGGCATTGGCCCTTTGATCTCCACCGTTGGATCTCAAAAGCCCGATCGACTAGTGCCCTATAATAAACCTATAAGGGACAAGTCCATGTGACAAATTCTTGGTTTCCAAACCCTAAGAAGAGATCAATTTAATGCATGATACAAAAGTGGTAAAGCCCATGCAGTGAAGAAAAGAGCTTTGTTACTTTGCTGCTTTGTAATTGAGGCCGTTAATTATTTTGATTCGGACTTAAATCGGTTAAAAAGTTTTCCAATTTGATTTTGAGCTATAATTTTAGTCTTAAATGGTGGTTTAATTTGATATTATTTGATGTTATATTAAACTTTCATTTGGTACGGTTTCTTAAAATATTTTTTTGATATAAAAATTTTAATTTTTGAACTTAAAAATTACTTTAAAAGCAGTAAAAAAATGATCCCAAATGAAGCCTATATATTTTTATAAAACTCATTTAATTTAAAAAATATTATATAGATAAAAATTGCATGAGATATATGTAAATCATTATTAAAGATATTGTCATGAAAAATAAAATATTAGGCAAAGAATTGGGCAGTGAAATAATATTTTATGCATATTGATGTAATTCTAAGGCTTCGTTTGTGACAGTTTTTTTATTGCTTTCTAAAACAACTTTTTAGTACAAAAATTTTTTGAATTAGAAAATTTTATACTAAAAAATCATTTTAGAAATCAATACGAAAACTGTCCCAAACGAAGCCTAAGAGTCCAAGCTAACTTTTGTATAATGAGAAGAGTCGAGAGGGGCTCAAATTTGACTCGTTAGCTCATAAAATTTGAAGAGAATATACTTAACTGACTTACACCCTAATTATCCACACAAAAGGATACCTGATCAATTTCTTATATGTTACTTTATGCGAGCAAATTCTTTTCATAAATATAAAGATATATTTATCTTTGATTTAATATTTATCCAACTGAATTCAACAATAGCTTAATTCAAATTCAATTCGCATTGAATTTTGGTTTTTTTTAATAAATTTATAATATTTTGCCCGATTCGATCTGAGCTATCAATCAATTTTAATTTCTAAAAATATTTAAATCAATTTCACTGTCTAATATCAATTAGTCTGTTCCCCCTCCTATTCCGCTTCATTTTCTTCATTCCTTCTCTCTGATTAAGATAGAGAAATTAGAAAGAGAGAGGAAGAGAAATAAGGCAGGGAACAACTTCTGATCCCACACAGTGCAATCATCGTTCTAAATGATAGTGATGCAGAAGTCATAAAAATAAAGCAGTAAACCTCTCTCTCTCTCTCTCTCCCTGTGGCTATCTACATTCCTTGCTCTCTTCTGCCTCTCTCTCTCTCTCTCTCTCTCTCTCTCTCTCTTATCTCCTCCATTAAGAAGGGAAGGAGTTTATTGGGAATTAGTATCATCTACAGTTCCACACGCCATTCACACACAGCCAAGCTTCCAATCAATCAAAACTCCAACCACCACCTCGAGATAGAGAGAGATAGAAAGAGAGAGGGAGAGAGAAACCTCTAAGGCATTCAATCCGAGACAAATATGGCCACCGGGTAATTAGTACGAAGGTGGGAAGCCTTCTTAGCTGGACTCCAAAAAATACTTTTTCTACGAGTGGTAGTGACACACTTGCAAACATGTTAGCATCATCATAAGAAAGAATATTGGATTAGGATATTTGGACCAAATAAAATTTTCAATGAATAAATAATATATACATAATAAAATCATGATTTTGATATGTTTATCGATGGATTTTACTTAATCTATTTCATAAGCTTTATTCTATCTTCCCTTTACTTATAAAATATCTTTTTATTTGTTTTTTTTTTTTTTAGGAACAAGAGTCTTCTTAAGAGGTGCATGACAGCGTAACTAATCTCTCAGTGGAACCTAACGGAGCCAACTAACATACGCCGGGCTCACACTTTGCTACTCCCCTCAAAAGAGACGGACCGGTCGAATGGGGATTCGTTACTGTTACTATGAGGAGCTTACTGCTCTTTAAGGCTCATAATGTCATATTATTTTATCAAAGGATTCTGATAAAACACCTTAAATTTATAACGCGATCACAGCTTTTTTCTTGTGTAATATTAATACTTCTGTTTGGTTAAATAAAAGTATTATTTAATAAAAAGAAAATTTTATTGAGAATTATAAAGACTTTCTATTTTGTTTTAAAAAATGTATTTTTTTAACTTTAGGGACAAATTTATTTAAAAAAATTTAGCACAGCTCATGTGTGTATCACGGAGCGAGGGTTTACTTGTGTTATGGTAGATATCTAGGGTTTACTGTACACTGATAAGTTGCATGCGTGGAAGTCAAAGACTGCGCACAGCTTACACGCGCGGACCTGGTTGTGGGGACGAGACAACGAAAGGACTTGAGCTCATAAATGGCGGATGCAAGGTGAAGAGAGAGAGAAGAGAGAGGAGAGAGAGGAAGAGAAGGAGAGTTGAAGTTTGTTTGCTTGTGTTTGTTGTGTTGTGGGTTTGAAAAGATGATGATATGATGGATGGGTGAAGGAGAAAGATGGATGGAATGGAATGGGAATGAGAGAAGAAGGAATTAAGAAGCAGCAGCCATTGGTTCTATTGGGAAACGGGAATGGGAGACAACAGAATCCTTTTGTCCCTTGCATGTATGATGCACGGTCCCATCATCTAAATATCAAAAAGACATGCAACCAGAGGTCAAAATTAACTTTTTTTCATATGAATTATTCTTATGGGATTAAATTACTCACTCAAGTATGATTACTTGACTCTAATTTATTAAGAAGATTGGCTTTGAAAATTAAATGAGGGAATTATCTCATCATATTTTGATTATGAGTGCATTATCCAATCGTATTGAGCTGATAATAATCTAACATGCATGAAGATAATGAACTGCTTTTAGTGTCTCTTTAATTGAAGTTTAAGGCTTCGTTTTAGACGACTTTCTTGCTTCTTCTTAAAGCAGCTTTCTAGTACAAAAATTAAAAATTTTGTTCTAAAAAGTTGCTTTAAGAAACAGTAAGAAAGTTGTCACAAACAAAACCTAAGTTTATTAAATTGAATTTGAGTTGAGATTTTTGACAGTTTTAATAAAAGAGTCAAATTCAAGTTAGTTTTATTCAGAATAGGTCACTTTTATGTTGGGGAGTGGAACGAAACCACACAATGAAACAAACAAAAAAATGAAAATGCAACGGAAGCAAACAACACCAGGATTTAATGTGAAAAAATTTGAAACCTGCAAAAAATCACAGTCACACCACACCAAGAAATCCACAATGAAAATTGGGGAAATTCGTACAGATCTACCTCCTCTTTCGCTCTCTCCTTGCATCTTTTCTCATTTACAGCATTATTATACAATAACAAACAAAGAGATATAATATATACCACAAAGGGACACCACCCTTAAGAAAAACTGGCCAACTGGCCTCGTAGCGCTGCGGTGCCAGTTTGGAGTGTCGCGACGCTTAATTCTTCATTTTCAGTTTGCTTGATAGCATTGTAATGACATATCTTGAGCGCTGCAGCATTATGTTCTCTATCTATTCTCTAAGAAAACTATATAACGTCGGGGCACTCGAGTACATAGTGCCAAGGTATTGTAAGGGAAAATTTTTTTGGGTCCCAAACCCAAGCATGGGGAGGACCTCCCACACCCCCCAAGTGATGTGACAACAGTACAACCCAATTGATCCACATAATTATATTCCACACAAACTACTTAACATATCAAGTTGAATCTAAACTAAACTTGTTAACCAAAATCAGCAACCCTTCCTATATACGTACATAATGCATCATCATCCATCATAACCTCATTTTCTTAGCATACACACCCTTGAGACATGCATAAAAATGATGTTGATATTATCTCTCCAATATAATATGTCATTGTATCGTAGTTAATCTGCTCAACACACCCTAAAGTTGCATTGTGATTATTTCCCTAAGATTCATCCTGTAATATCTCTCATCTGTAATGACGCCTGCATCAAAACATAACTTTTGCCACATCCATCATCATAATATTGTTGACTAGCTACAACATCTTTTACATCTCAACTATATATCCTAAAGGCCTACATATATATGTTACAGTTGTTTCTTACAAGACTTGATTACATGACAACCATCAGTAGCTAGAGTTTCACAACAACTACCTCTTGATATGTCACACCAACATCAATCATATCATGCTTCTACAACATTTGCATTCATGTGTAGGCCTTACAATTTCTTCAATGTCATCATTCTTCATTGACCAAGTTCTTGTAAATCTTGTTGCCCTATGAAAATCAACATACTCATGTATCAATTTTATAAACCAAATATTCAAATGCAGTAATATTTACTTTAAGATTTCATTTGAAAGAGCCTTCTTACTGCTTTTTAAAATATTTTTAGTATAAAATTAAATTTTTTGCATTAAATAATTGTTTTAAGAAGTAATAAGAAAACCTTTCTAAACATTTTGATATTCTTAATAATATGATGTATCATATATAAGAGTGTTTGTTTGGTGCATGAGAAAGTGACAAACCATCACAACATATTCTAGAAAATTTTATAATAAAGATGGCAATGAAAATGTATAGACTCCGAGTGAATTTGAAGAGATTTTATCAAATTATAAAGGAAGGGCAATAAACATTGATTTTTTTTTTTTGTCAATTTTCTTTCATAAGCTCGTGTTGACCTGCATCAACACCTTAAACATCGCTCATCCTGATTGCTCAAGCGATATTTTCCAAGGATTTTTCATAAAAAATAAAAAATGGTTAATGCAATCAGCATAATTTTTTAGCTGCAATATTTTTTAAAAAAATATAAAGTTATATTTTATATATTTATTGTGTAGAGCTTTCGTAGAAAAAAATATTTTTTTTAAATTATTTGTAGACAAAATTTTATCTAAATACTTAAAATATATATAACAGTATGTTTCCAACCTATTCCAAGACAGGTCTGGATCATAATTGCCTTGAAGATCAAACTGGCTCTAAACTTTAGCTCTCGTAGCTCAACTGGTTCAGCTAGATTAATTACCATTTCAAGCTAAATATTAATCTGATCTCTTAATTGCTCTTTCATCTTATCCACTCTCCATTCTTCAATTCCTTACTGTCAATCACTTTCTCCTTTTTGTAAACAAACCATTTCTAAATAATTAAAAAATATATGAATTCCTTCCATTGATGAACACTGTGGTTGACCTTTATAAAGTAGTTCATAAATGATGATCTACTCATCTAATCGTTATAAATTCGACTGATCAGAACTCTCATTTTTTATCTTTTCCATCTACTCAACAGCTTTATTTGAAAAGCATCAGAGGTAGCGTTCAACACATTGAGTTCATGATTATCAGCATAAGCTTCTGATTTGACTATTTTAAGGAAATGAAAACGCCATCAACAACAAAATCATATAATTATGATTGAACAACATAGCTCCATAAAAATTTTTAACTGTGATAATTTAAAGACTTTGACGTTTTTTCCTTAAAAATTAAATTCAAGGAGGTCAAATAGCAAAAGATTGTGAAAGAAAGAGGAGTAATGATCTATCATTTGAGTGGAAATGTGAAGCCTTGGATTATATAAAGTTGTCTACTAACTAATGTGGGCAACTTTTTAATGTGAAGGTGGGATCCGTATGCTTCATTATTCTTATATATTAATTGAAGTGCATTCACAGTAAAGTTTCGAAATTGATGAATTAACACTAAAAATTTTATAAAAAAATTAATTTTTGAAAATTTTCAAAAAAAGCATGAAAGTATGGTTCCAACACCAATGTAAATATTGGAAAATTGAGGGTCTAATTGATATAGTTCTGTTTGGCTACCACGTTTTTACTGTATTTTATAATTTTTTGTTATGAGAAATAACTTTTTACAATCGAAATTAAAATTGTTAATGTTTAATAATTTTAAATAAATCAGGTCCTCTATTTAAAAATAAAAAAATTATTTATAATATCTAACAACTTCTAAAAAAATTATTTTTTTCAAAATAATTTCAGAGCAACTTATACAAAGTGCTGCAGCAATTTCAAACGGATCTTGAATTACGGTCAAACTCGAGATATAGGTATTTTAATATCCAATTTACATCATAAATTTTGAAATTAATTATATTTTTATATATAATTAATATGTATTTACATATAAACATTTTGTCACATCTTAGACTAAAAAAAAATTTATGTGACGGCTCCTTTATGGAGGGCGTTTTTTTTTTTTTTTTTGAATAATACATGGACCAATGAAGACTCATCATAGCCGCATAAAATAATCTCATTATTATTTAAAAAGATTTTTCTAAATAAAAAATCAATTATTGAGATTTTTGGTTAAGAAAACACCGATCCTCATAATTATTTTGTTATTTTCAGTTTGCAATTCATGTAGTAATTTGCAATTAAATTACAACATTGACACATTATGCAAACTCATTTATAAATTTTTTACATACAGGGGCTGAATTAGCATTTTTCTTTTATAGTGTGCAAAAATAATTGAGGCATATATAATTTCACAGGTGAATTTTTTTTTCTCATAATTCGGGAAAATATATATTTATTTACTGAAGGGGAGCATCTGCCCACCTTAATGTCTTTCCTTTAGTCGAATAATCATTCATTTTTACAAATTTACCCCTTATTTATATAATATTATATATACATAGCCCCAATATTAATTAGTGAAACGTTAATATAAGGGGGATTTCGAAAAGTAATCTGCATTTATGAATAAATAATGGATGCCCTGCGAATATGATGGGCTAGCTCCAACTGTTATATTCTTTAACATGATGAGAAATAAATAGTAGTAGGTTTCCAATGAAATTACTATTCATTTCAGCTGGAGAGAGAACCGAGATAGAGATAATTAGGAGAGAGAGAGAGAGAAAGAAAGATTAATTAGCCGTTATAAATTCTGGCTCGTTATATTTGCATGAATGCATGAATCAAAGCCAACTCTACTTCTCCTTCTCTATAAATATTACATCATAGCCCTCTCCTCTTCTCCCACCCAAAACCCTAACCCAATGGAAGACCAAAACAATCGCACCCACTTTAAACGCCCCGCAGCCACGTCAGCCCCACCGCCACCCAAAGACGCCGCTCGTTACCGCGGCGTTCGCCGTCGGCCGTGGGGGCGCTATGCCGCCGAGATAAGGGACCCCCAGTCTAAAGAACGCCGGTGGCTAGGCACCTTTGACACGGCTGAGCAAGCCGCGTGGGCCTACGATATTGCGGCACGTGCCATGCGTGGCCTCAAAGCCCGCACGAACTTCCACTACCCTCCTCCCCACGCCGCCACCACGCCACAACAGCCGCCTCCGCTGCCGCCGCCGCCTTTTACCTCACATGATTTTCCATGGCCCCACGTCAGCGTCCCCACGCCATCTCCACTTCCTCCTTCTCCTCACGCCTCTCTTCTCTTCCGCAACCTCATCACTCCTTCTTCCACCTCTAATCTATCTCCTGCTCTTTTCCAAGAAAATCATCGCAACACAACCACCGAAACTTCTTCACCAGCCGTGGCCGGCAGTGCTCCTGCCATGTTCTACGACGATTGCTGCGACTTCTTCTCGCCAGAGCCTCCGGGCTCCGGCTTGCTCCAGGAAGTGATACATGGGTTCTACCCCAAGCGTCAGAATAACGTCGTCGACGTTTCCATCGACGCCATGAAAGAAACCGAGCCGATGTCGTTGGAAGAAATGCCTGGGTCGGATAGTATCGGTTTCGGGTTCGGTTTCGGCGAGAATTTTCCGACTGTTTCGGAAGGCTTGCTTGAGGATATCATACAGTATCCAGAGTTTTTTGAAATGCTGCCAAGCAAGCTTCACTCTGGAATCAGTCACACTGCGACTTGATATAGGTTGATAGGGTCCTCGGCGCTTATATTAAATGATGTTTGTTTTGGGTTCAGAGATAGATATATATAGCTTCTGTACGTTGTTAGGGTTTCTTAGCATCTTCTTCTCCATGCACCGTGTAAGGTTCTCTTGGGCGATATCTTTTGGCCTTGTTTCATTTAAGTTTGTTTCTGATTTTAATGGAAACCGTTTAGTTTCTTTTATACTCTTTGCAAACTGAATGGAAACTGTTCAGCATAATTTCCACACGTGAATGTTAGGTAATATATACCGAATGGAACTGTTCCTCGTAGAATTTCTAAGGGGGAATCAAATAAGAAATTGTTCGTGGGATCTTTTTAATTTTATTTAAATCAAGCTTTGTACTTTTAAAAGTAGATATTCCTAATTGCTGATGAAAATACAACATCTTAATGCCAAAAAATCCCGAATTTATTTGAATTTGCTCCTTAGAATAAGTTGCAGGTCCTTTTAATGGAGTTGATCAATTCCAAAAGAGAAGAAAGATGCACAAGTTTTTTTTTCTCGATTTTTTTCATAGAATTTATACAAAAAACTCTCAATAAAATTTTCTTTTTGTCATGGATTGTATAGATCTTCATAGCATTGCTTTGTAAGTTTTTATAATATCATATGAATTTAACATAAAAATTAAACCACTGCAAATTTGCAACAAATATAATTGGAATATCCATTAACGAATGATCTACCAAGGTTGCAGGACATTGTATAAATAGCGCAGATGTGGCGAGCACCACCGCTGCTGATTTCATCATTTTCAGACTTTCACTGCAAATGAATACACAAATCGTAAAGATTGAATCCATCAAATAACTTCTGAACAATAATTTCTCAATTGTGAGATGCAGAATTGGAGCTAATTCCCATGGTTTTTTTTATGGTTTTGTGTTGCACTCTGTTCCAAGATAGTCTTTTGCCAAACGTGGCCCAACATCCATATCTCCTATGACACTGACGGTTAAATTTTTATGTAAAATCATTATATTTACATAAGCTCATAATATAAATATAGAGATGGATGAATTTATTGTGATTGAGAAATTGAGAGTGATGGGAATTATGTTGACTGCATGCGATTTTATGTACTTTTAATGCATCTACATGCTTTAGAGCAGCGAGAGAGAGAGAGAGAGAGAGAGAGAGAGAGAGTGACTGGAATTTATAGCGAGCGAGGTATTATACAAATATATATGACGAGTTTTCTGAGAAGTGAGAGGATATTTAAGGGAAAAGCTGGTGCTGTCGGGCCTCTCTGTTCTAACAGACAAGCACGCTCCTCAGATATGGAGGCGGGATGTAGAGGACGGACCGAGGGAAGTCAGCCTGAGCTTGTGGTCTCTCTATCTCTCTCTTCTTTTCTCTCCCTTGTGGTTCTTCTCTCTCTCCTCGGGATTGATAGGGTTCTATGCGGCGTACATGAGTTTAGGGCGAGGATCACGAGGATGTGAAAGGGAAGGACCCGTGCAAGATTATCTCTTATTATTCTGAGATGATTTGCTTTGCATGAAGATTTTTTCTATATATTTTTTTATGAGAAAGTTTCATGTAAGATGGTGTAGGCTTCTAGCTAACTATTGACAAGTAAAATGCAAATAAAGCTACGTTTTTTTTAAATAAATTTATTGAAGTTTTTTTTTTTTTGGGAAAATTATGGGCAAAGCCCAATTCTATTAAAAAGAACATTCATGAAAAAAAGTAAAGTAAAGAGCTTCAAAACAGAATAGTGTTAAAGAAACATTAAACAAAATGAGCTAAAAATCAAAGGGAGTAGAGAGAAGTAGAAAAGGTCCAGCCATCCTAGGGGCTCAGTATATGAATTGCGTTCGCCAGGCAATTCTCTGGTTGCGAGGGTCACCATCCAAGAGCATGTGGTTGCGAAGAGACGCCATCCAGGGGAGAGGAATACAATCCATTCATCCTCGCGCCATAATACCAAGCTCGACGCCAAAAAGCCAAGACCAAATGAAGAAAACCATACAAATCAGTCCAAGGAGGAGCCAAAGAACTCACGGCTAGCAGAATAGCAGCAAAAATCCAAGCAGAACGAACCAGAAAAAGGACAGACAATAGTATAAAACCCCGAAAAAGCTCCAGTAAGGCCATAAGGAGCAAGCAGCCAACCATCACACAAAATGTAACCTCCCTTTACATAATACTTTTGAGCATTTCCCCATCCTTCCATCTAGAAAGCTTCATGAAGACAGCTTTTTTAACAATCTCCTTAATAGTGAATGAGCTTTTAGCATTAGATGCAAACTTCCTTTCATTACGCTCCCTCCAAATATAATAGACATAGCACCATAAAATTAAAAAAGACAGCTTGATCGGTTTTTCCTTACTCCCTTCAGAGATGAAATCAGCAATTTGAAATAGATTTGGCCTTCGGAGAAATTCCCTGAGACAGGGAATTAAGCTGGAAATAATAGAGAATGAGAAGTCACACTCGAAGAAGAGGTGAGAAACGCTCTCATGCTTGTTATTGCATAGTGAACAGAAAGGGTCAACCAAAATCTTTCTCCTAATTAAGATGTCAGCAGTTTTAAGTCCTCTGACCATGCTTAACCACCCAAAAATTGAAAATCTCAGAGCATAGTATTTATGCCACACAACATGGTACCAAGAAATATCATTGTCATCTTTGCAATATTCTAAAATGTAGGATTTAAAAGAATAAATCCCCTTATCCCATTTCAAACGGCAAGTATTCTCCTCAAAAAGGATAGGAATAGCACGAATAGTGTCACTTAATGCCTCATGGCTAACGACAGGCAAATTCCAACCCGTGGGGCTAAGTAAAACATTAAGCCTAGCGGCAGAGGGAAAATGATCTAGAAGAGAGTCATGGTTGGGGATATCATTGAGAAAAGACCCATTGCACCAGTGATCCCATTTAAGGGAGATGGGGCAGTTAACTTTGACATTGAAACTGAAATTATTTTTTGCTTTGAGAGCTATGCCATTAATACTTTTCCACATAGAAGAAGGAAGAGAGATGTCCTTCCACGGAGAGCAGTATCTGTTAAACAACCATGAGGAGAGCCTAACAATCAAAGAGCAATCAAAAGCAAATTTAAGAGCAGTTATAGCCGACAGCGCCAGTCCCCCTTTTATTATTGAAGTTGTATTTGGCTGAGGCATATAGGCTTTATATTATATTATTATATTTTATTTTGTTCATTTTGAAAAAAACTTTATTACAAATTTACCCTCATACATGAATTTCCATAAAAATAACTAAGACTCAGTTCATCTTGATTCATTAATTAATAGTTTTAACTATCAACTAAAAAATTTTAGATTCTGATATATATATAAATTTATCTTAATCAACCTAAATGTCACAAAAAATATAAAAAAAATTTAAGCTCTCAAATCATTCTTCATGACATAAATTTTCTTTTCAACATTTTATCTTTTTAATATTATAATTTAACTTTTATTATTATTATATATATATATATCATGATTTTATCTCTCTTTGAGAGACATGCTTGCTTTCAAAACAGTCCATTTACTTTAGTTATGATAAAATTATATATGATGTTCAATATTAAGAAATTAAACATATAGTTTAATAGCATACAAATATTATTAAAAAAACCCTATGCCTCAACTTGAAATATTTTCTCATTAATTATCTCTTAAAAGTCTATTTATCATAAAAGATGAGACAACTGTGAAAAAAAGAAAATAATTATGAGCAATTTGCAAAATAATTAAATCATAAATTTAAAAATAATAACTTTGCTTTATACAATATGTTCTAATAACATGAGATTACTAATTAGAATTTAGAATAGAGCTTTCAGTTAAAACTTAGAAGTTAGTTACATATTTTTAAGAATTTTAAGATCTATGACAATAATAATTGACCAAAAAAAACTTTTTTTACACAAACGTTCCATAAAAGCGAACAAAAAATAAAAATGAAAGAACAATTATAGCAATAATCGCTTACTGATTTGAGACAAACAATATTAAAGAATTAGAACCTTCAAGTAATTAGTGCGCTTGTCTTTGATTACTTCTAAGAGAACGCTTTAGTGTTCAAATTAATTAGTAATTAATTGAGTAATTAGTGCTTGGAAACTTGATCCAATAATTTACTTAATAATATATAATAGTTTTGTTGAGCCCTTCAAAATTTATATTACATTATTATAAATAAATATTTATGTATTATGCAAAAAATTGCTTAATTGTTTCATATTTTGTTTGGGACAGCTTTCTTACTGCTTCTTAATTTTTTGTATTAGAAAGCTACTTTAAGAAATAATAAGAAAGTCGTCCCAAACGAAGCCTCACTGTGCTCAACGCCGTTTATAAAGGCATGGTTTCAATTCTGGCCAATCAATTGCCTTATGCATCGATGCGACCCCCTCCTGCAGTATGGTAGAAGAAAATCAATACAGAAATCGTTACAGAACCGAAAAAAAATCAGAACAAATATGAATTATTCTCCAGTTTTTACCCTTTTCTTGAAGTAAAAGAGAACAAACATCTTGTTTGTGAAGTCCTGTATGAATTAGATAAAAGAACTGAGTATGTATATTTAGTATCAGTGGCTTAGCTCTGTAAGTAAAGGAAGCGGAAAAACTGTGACAGCAATATGAACCTTGGAGCTCAATGTGAAGCCAAGCTGCTTTACAGCTTCAGAGAATTTATCTGGATCAGCACCTCCATTGTTTGGATCAAACCTGCTTCTTACTTCTGCTATCAAAAGCCAGCCGCTGCAGAAATAGACATGAAAACAATACTAAACATAACAGTAATCTTAGAACAGCATTTGCTTGCATTGGAATCATGTGAAAAGCTATTTGGATATATCGGAACATATAAAGGTTATGCGGCAAACCATGGCTTGAGGACCCTATTTGCTTCCTTCAAGTAACTGTGGTAGTTGATTCCCATCAGAGAAAGACAGAAGACGGCAACATCGACAGATTTTGACTCCAAAGGGGTCTGTTAGTAACAAAGGCAAATGAGCAAGTTTAAAGTTAGTGCAACCAATTTTTTACTTATAAGGAATTGCAATCTTCAGGAAAAGGAAACTGAAGAGGCGTTTAGTTCATGCGATCCTGAGGATTCCAAACATCTTAAATAAGGAATTGAGTAATTATGCACTTGGTTACAGGTATGAATGTATGATCATATTTATCAAGAATAAAAAAAGAGTACACTGAGTGGATGAGGCTCATACTGAAGTATGTCTGAGGGGTGACATATTAGACATGATATTGTAAAATAAGAGAAAAGCTTAAAATAATCCCCAAACTATTCGTATATAACAAATTTAGTCCCTCAACAATATAAAAGTGAACCCAAAAGATGCCAAATTATGCCCTC
This sequence comes from Dendrobium chrysotoxum, assembly GCA_019925795.1. Lineage (NCBI taxonomy): Eukaryota > Viridiplantae > Streptophyta > Magnoliopsida > Asparagales > Orchidaceae > Dendrobium > Dendrobium chrysotoxum. The sequence continues at coordinate 45,757,700 of CM034301.1, forward strand.
GACAATGCAAAGTTGATTCCAATTTAGTGTTTGAGTGACCATTTTAAAATCAATTCTGCATTAGTCAAGGAGATAAATTGGAGAAATGTAATATTATGGTACTAAATTGGCCACTTGACTATTTTGTGCTTTTTTGCTAAATAAATTACCACCTAAGTAGATGATAATTTTATTTTCCCATAGAGAGGAATTCCAGTATGAACTTTAAGGACTACAATACTCTATTATTATTTTCGGGACAATTGGGCTCGGTAAATGATTTACTTCGTAAAAAATATATAAATATGTACATATATGTACTAATCTTGCACCCAATAAATTAATTCACATACTAGGTTCCAGGTAGCATAATTTCTACTAGAAATAGATCTAGGAGTGCGAGAACCACAATCGCATAAGGGAAGTGCGAGTTCACTAAAGCGTATAGGAGAACACATGCCACCATAGATCTATGCACTTGGTAATAGCTAAAGCACTCCAGTGGCAAAAATCTTAAGCAAATGTCAAGTAATATCCATTTTCTGACCATATTATGGAAGGAAATTTCTAGATTGGAAGCAACTGCAGGAAAATATCTTATTAAGAAGATTTATTTTTATATCCTCTTAAATGAGGATCTTCTCCTCTTTATTCTTTTCCTTTGCATTTAACGTATATGCCAATATATAAGTCAATAATACATTGAAGAATTGTTCCTCAATTATGGCATAAGAGCAAGTAGATTCTTGCCTTAGTCTCCTCCGCTTGAATGCCGCACAATCTCTACATGCAACAAATTTCCTCGTTGCTACTCCCCTATTGCTACCACTCCTGCTTTGTTATGATCAATTGAGAAGCCTTGCTAAAATCACTTGTTCCCATGCTTACTTGCATGCCAATCCATTGAAAAACCTCTTTGCTCATGCTCTTGCCCCTTGCTATCATGTCTGCAACGCTGTCTTACTCCCTACCTCACTCGTCATTAAATCGCCAAGGGCATGATGACTTCAGGCTACCTGGCTCCCATGGTCTCAATTTTTTAAATAAACCTCAGATTTTCCCTGCTCTCAAATGGTGTCATGGCTTCTCAATCATATCTTAATGAGGTGAAACCGTGAAACTCTCCTCGCCATCAGTACCATAAAATTTATTAGTACCAATTATCCTTTATTGTCAAATGACTTAAGCTTCCTTGCTATTTCTCATGACAAGATTTAACATCTTGATGTCTCTCCTCCATGTCACACTAAAAATGTCAATATTTTCAAGTGTCAATAATCTAACAATAGTACCCTTACCTGTTTCTAGTCTCTAGCCTTATATTACTTCAACCATCATGTTTCAAGATTCTGCCAAAAAAAATGTGGCATTTTCTTTATTCAACATATTTAACATATTTTAGGGATAATAATATCACTTACATCTTCACTAATCTAAGATTTACTCTTCAACAAATGACATGTAGAACCAAGCGAATTATAGCACAAGGAGAGAAAAATGAGATGAATAACTTCAGCACCGCCCCTTCACTATTAACTGCACTATTTGAGACAAATAAAATGAAAAATTTCTCCTAGCCAAATTTATCTTTGTCCTACATCCTTCTTTACATGGTGCGTAGTCATAATTGATGGTTGACTCTGGCATCCCAAATATTGCAACTACTCTATCTCAGGTTTGTTGCATCACAAAAAAATCCTCCTCAATCCCCAACTTATTACTCCTAAGCAATCAACTTGGAAAACTAGTTCAAGTGGTCAAGGGAATCGTGAATGTGGTGGTCATTTGGGTGGTAATTGTCGCGGCCATCAAACCTTTTCATTTCCCTAATTGCAGTCACACCAATCCTCCTCCTGAATATTGCTAAAAGAAATTCAATCATCCATTCATGACTCGACATACTTCGTGCCTAATCCACTCCTTACAACACCAAATCCTATGGACAGATTTATTATCTCAATGTTACTTCTATGCCTAGTCAAAGTTGGTAGTATTTATTATCTCAATGTTGTTTCTACTTTTGCTTTGTCCTTACTTTCCCCATATAAATGGCAATGCCATTTAGATCAATCACCGCCAAATTAACATTAGAGCTTCACCTAAGTATCACGCTTTTTTTTCAAATTTGAATATGATGCCTATAAATTTGACAAAACATCATTGAGTTCCCTCTCACTTGTCATATTCACATAGTAATGCACTTTTTTTTTTTTAATTTGACCAAACTGACATTGCGGACCATGTCCCTTCAAGGTTTTTATTCTTTTGTCTCCATTCTTGATGACTATACCAAGATGACTTCAGTTTATATGTTAAAGTGTCACTTTGAGATCTTATCAACATAAAAAATATTCAATAAATAAATAAAAGTATAATTTTCTATCCATGTTAAAAAGATAACACTACCGTTGCCAGGTCCCAAGTCTTGGATGAAAAAAGTGGATGGTTACGTTAAGTAGTCGACATCCAGCGTAAAACTTGTCGAATAATAATGACATGAATCCTTTAAGAAATTGTGTTAATGCTAGGGCGTCCCCTGGAAGCGACGCGCTGTATGGCCTGAATACAGTGACAAGTGTGTAAGGGCCGCTGCACCGACGCCCGAGTGCAGTGTTAAATAGGCAAGAGTTCCCACATCAAGGACGGATATGGACAAAAAAGCTAGTCCATGAAACTAAAATTATGATAGGAACTTGGAATATAGGTTCCCTTACAGAAAAATTAATGGAATTAATAGATATTATGATTCATAGGAAGATAAATATTCTATGCATTCAAGAAACTAAATGGGTTGGAGAGAAGGTTAAGGAGATTGATAGTTTAGGATTTAAACTTTGGTATTCAGGTAGGAGTCGTACTAGAAATGGTGTAGGTGTGATTATAGATAAGAGCCTGAAGAATAATGTTATAAAAATTAATAAAATTAGAGATAGAATTATAGCTTTAAAGATTGTTGTTGATGCTAAAATTGTTAATATTATAAGTGCTTATGCTCCTCAAGTGAGTTTGGATATGGATTCAAAATTAAAATTTTGGAATGACTTAGAAGAATTAATACAAAAGATACCTCTTGAAGAAAGAGTTTTTATTAGAGGAGATTTAAATGGACATGTTGGCAGAGAGGTAGATAATTTTAAAAGCATTCATAGTGGCAATGAGTTTGGAATGACAAATGAAGGTGGTAAGACCATATTAGATTTTTGTTTAGCTTATAATTTTTTAATTGCTAATACATTATTTAAGAAAAAGAATGAGCATCTCATTACTTATAAAAATGAATATAGTACAACTCAAATTGATTATTTTCTTATAAGAAAATTATATCATTTAGATTGCAAATATTGTAAAGTTATTCCGAGTAAAAATTTATGTTTCCAACATCGATTATTAGTTTTGGACTTTGAGATAAAGGGGCAGAAAATAAAAAATAAAGTAAAACGATATTCTAGGATTAGATTGAGGCATTTAAAGAATATTAACAAAAATATTTTTGAGAGTAAGATTTTAGATCTTAAGATTTTGTCTGTGCATGAGGATGCTAATGTTATGTGGAAAAAAGTGGCTAGTGATATTGAGAATATTGCAAAAGATGTATTTGGAGCATCAAAGGAAAAAGTTCGTAATAGTAAAAATAGTTGGTGGTGGAATCCAAATGTACGAGAAAAGATTAAAAATAAGAAGATTTGTTATAAAAATTAGTTTATTGTAAAAATTCTAATAATTGAGAAAGATATAAAGAGGCACATAAGGAATCTAAGAAAGCAATATGCGATGCAAAGATTTTAGCTTTTAGTGATTTATATAATAGATTAGATACTAAGGAGGGAGAAAGATATATGTATAAGTTAGCCAAATAAAGAGATATGAGTAGTAAAGATTTAGTATAAGTTAGCCAAACAAAGAGATAGGAGTAGTAAGGATTTAGTTCAAGTGAAGTGTATTAAGGATGAAGATCAAAAAGTACTTTTTTTAGAAGTTGATATTCAATAAAGGTGGGTGAGATATTTTGCTAAACTTTTTAATGAAGAATGTGAAAATTCGATTGATTGTATTGACCTTAGCGCCCTAAATGAAAATAAAGATTTCTGTTTTTATCGGCGTATTAGTAAAACCGAAGTTAGAGAGGCTTTAAAGAAAATGAAGGGTGGAAAAATTGTTGGACCTTATGATATTCTAATAGAGGTGTGGAAATACTTAGGAGATGAAGGAATTTCTTGGCTTACTAAACTTTTTAATACTATTTTAAAGACTAAAAAGATGTCAGATGAGTGGAGAATGAGTGTGTTAATTCCTATTTTTAAGAATAAAGGTGATGACAAGATTGTGCGAATTATAGAGAAATTAAGTTAATGTGTCATACTTTAAAACTATAGGAGCGAGTTATTGAGCGTAGGTTGTGGCATGATACCACTGTTTCTCAAAATCAATTTGGAGTCATGCCGGGTAGGTCTACTATGGAAGTCATACATTTATTAAGAAGATTGATGGAGAAATATAGAGAGAATAAGGAGGATATACATATGATATTTATTGATTTAGAAAAAGCATATGATAAAGTTCCAAGGGAAGTGCTATGGAGAGTTCTTGAAAAGAAAGGAGTTAATAACGCTTATATTCAAATCATTAAAGATATGTATGCATGAGCTATTAATTGTGTTCAAACACAAGGTGGTTTGACCAAGTATTTCCCTATTTCGGTTGGATTACATCAAGGATCAGCCTTAAGCCCATATCTTTTTGCTTTAGTCATGGATGTTCTCACTAGACATTTGCAAGAGGATGTACCTTGGTGTATGCTTTTTGCTTATGATATTCTTCTTGTTGATAAGACTAGAGAGGGAGTTGAAGATAAACTTGAATTATGGAGGTGAACCTTAGAGTCTAAAGGTTTTCGCTTGAGTAGATCTAAAACGGAATATATAGAGTGTAATTTTAGTAATAATAGACCTAGTGAGGGGATTGGGACTTTGGGCGATCAAGTCATTAATAAGAGTACACGTTTTAGATATCTTGGATATATTGTTTAGAGTGATGGTGAAATAAATGGGGATATTATCAGCAGAATTTAAATTGGATGGTTGAAGTGGAGGAATGCATCGGGCTTGTGTGATAGAAAAGTCCCCCTCAAACTTAAGAGAAAATTCTATAAAATGGTGGTGATACCTGCAATGCTTTATGGTGCCGAATGTTGGCCATTAAAAGAGAAACATAATACAAAGTTAAGTGTTGCAGAGATGAGGATGCTCCGGTGGATGAGTGGCTTTACCCTTAGAGATAGGATATGAAATGAGCATATACGTGAAAAGGTTGGAGTAGCTCCAGTGGAAGATAAGATTAGAGAGAGTCGCCTTAGATGGTTTGGTCACATAAAACGACGGCCTTCCGATGACCCGGTTAGGAAAGTAGAGGTATTAGATTTGACTTATGTTAAGAAAGGTAGAGGTAGACCTAAAAAGACTTAGTTAGAAAATATTAAAAATGACTTTCTTTATTAGATTTAAACGAGAATTTGACTTTTAACAGGACACAATGGAGAAAAAAGATTCATGTAGCCGACCCCATGTAGTGGGATAAAGATTTGATGTTGTTGTTGTTGTTGTTGTTGTTGTTGTTGTTGTTGTTGCATGTTAAAAAGATGATTCCCGTGAATTTATGCAATCTCTTTTCATTATTTATGTGTCCAAAATGTTACTATACATTAATCATCTTGTATGTATACATTTCGACAAAAATGAGCGTAAGTGTATGCAACATCATAATCTTCTTGATGTTGCTGAATCCTTAATACTTGACATGCATGTTTGGCCATTTTTAGGAATGCAATTCTCATCACACATTAATAAATTAAGATTCTGCTACTTCTCTTAAATGAAGACACTCCATCTATGATGCATCGACACCCTACTTATGAAGATATGCAGTAGACACAGACAAGCGCCCAACATGGTTGGGACACGTGTCAGACAGGGTTGAAACGTGCCTGATTAAAATAATATTTAAATTTAAATGGACACGTGTGTCCTAATATTTTCAATGATATCTAATAAAAAAATTAAAGTCTTTTTAATTAAATAAAATGAGCTGAACTGCATACATATAAGTTATCTTGTATCATTTCGTATTCGAAGTCATTTCCGCGAGCAGGCGAGAGTTTTGCGTCGTCTTCTTCGTTTACGTGAGCAGGGGAGGCCGAAGGAGCTTAATACGCGAGCAGGCAAGGCCGAAGGAACCTAATATGCGAGCAGGAGAGGCCGAAGGAGCTTGCGTCTTCGTCGTCTTGTTTATTTTTCGAAGGCATGAAAATTCGAATGTGCGATTAAAGGTTGGTGTTCATCATCTTCTTCATTTCTGCAAGCAGACGAGGACGCACGAGCGTCGTGTGCTTTATTGAAGCTTTATCAGTAGTCATCTTCATCATTTCCACAATCGGCTAGGGCATGCGACTCGTTCTATTGTGTCTGCATTGTCGAAAGTAAGTTTATGCGTATGCTTCGTAAGGTGGCTTAAAAGATGTAGGGTGTTCTTTATTTATTTTATCTTTTCAATTTCACAATCTTCTTTATTGTTCTGGTGATTGTTCTTAATTTATTCCAAGTGAATGGTGACTAACATCCTCAAACCTCCGCAACTAATGATCTAAGCTAGGAATGGCATATGATCCCAAATGCTAGAAGCTCTTTTGAGTTCTAGGATTAAGGTTTGCAAACCATTCAATTTGTTGAAGTTCTTTATTATTATTATTATTTAAATTAGTAGTATATTATTTACTGTTGATTATTTATCCCAAACTTTAATGTTGATTTTTATACATAATAGAATCTGAGTTTTGCATGCCTGTGATAGCAAACCATTAAAAACTTTATCTTGATTTTAGTTAGTTTTGTTATCATCTTGCATGCAGTAGTCTATAGGATTTCTGCATAGCTAGTATAAGATCTCCACAAATCTTACTAAATCAAGTTCAATATTAAGAGCATAAGTTGCATTTTATGGCCTCTCAACATGAGAATCCATATCAAGTTTATTTGATTGATGGACAATGTAATGATAGCTTGCCGTATGCACACTGTAATAATATTTATACTCAAGCCAAACTTGTTGATGTTAGGATAGACAAGTAATTATGATATTGATTGTCATTTCTAATATGATGTTATATTAATTTCTATACATTATTTAAAAAATTATAATGTCATGTCCGCACCGTACCCGTGTCCTATATTTTCAATGATAGTCGTATCATGTGTATGTGTCACCGTGCCCGTGTCGGTGCATCATAACACTCTACTCTTCATTATTTATCCCCATAATACTTATTTTTCACCTAACCATTCGCATCTGTCTAATTGTGTATTTCCTTCCCTTTGCCAAGCTTGAATTTTTTGAATTATTATCCTACTTAGAAAGGATATCAATGTTATGAACTTTCTACTAGAATACTATATCTATCATGTTACCTTATATGAAAATCTCCTTATTTTTGCTCATACATCATCTCCTACCAATACTCCCTTTCTATATCTCTACCTCATTTAGCCCTTATGTTTGCCTCTCCATTATTTATTTATACTAGTCAACCTCATTCAACACTTCCCTCCATCTTGCCTACTACGACTGGTTATGCAATTGTTATTGGGTCCTTAGATCTACATATTCCTATTGCCCTCTATAAAGGTAAGCTCCAACACACGAACTATCCATTACACCTTTTTATGTTCTTTAATAATCTCACCCCTTCCTTTCATTGATTTGCCAATTATCTCTACTCCCATGACAACCAAGAGGCTCTTCTTGACCTTAATTAGAAGTATGCAACAATGCTTTTTCCATGGAAATCTCACTGATGTTGTTCATATAGAGCAACCTCCAAGATATGCTTTGGGGGGGGGGGGGGGGGGGAGGGGGGGAGGGGTTCTTGTTGATGTTGAATTGTAGAGTAGTAATGCTAATCACTCTATCTTCATTCCATATTTTTCCACAAGCACAATAATTCCAACTGTAAAAATTTGACATTCATATTAATGGAAGGGATATTTTGACCACTATTGAAATAAAACAATATCTGCAAAAACTGTTTTTCACTAAAGATCTGGGAGGGGTGCGCGGTTCTTGTTGATGTTGAATTGTAGAGTAGTAATGCTAATCACTCTATCTTCATTCCATATTTTTCCACAAGCACAATAATTCCAACTGTAAAAATTTGACATTCTTATTAATGGGAGTGATATTTTGACCACTATTGAAATAAAACAATATCTGCAAAAACTGTTTTTCACTAAAGATCTGGGATGTCCAAAATATTATTTTTGGCATCAAGTTTGCAGAAAGACATGAAGGTATGCCCTCTCAAAGAATATATAACAGAAATCTTCTTGAAGAAATCAACTTCCAAGATGCGTCTGCTGACTCTCCCATAGAAACTCTGCAATCATCTGAAGATGATGAAAACATGGAGATACTTCTAGCTATCAACATCTAGTTGACAAACTTATCTATGAGATTGACACTCGACCTTATGCATTATTCATTATGGGCGCAGTTAGCTAGCAAGTATAAAATCCAAAAAAGAAATATTTGGAAGTTGTTCTAAGGATTCTAAGATATATCAAAAAATCTGTACAAAAATACCTAGTCTGACAAAAATATATGCACTTAAAGATTGAAACCTTTTTTATTTTGACATGCAATTGAGTATAAAAAATCCATCATAGGAAGTTACTATCTTTGTGGGTGAAAATCTCATGTCCCAGAAAAGTGAAGAAATAGGTGGTTGTAACTAAGTCTAATGCTAAAGCTAAAGTATAGAGCCATTATTCATTTGCTATGTGAAATGAAGTGAATTAAACCTTTCATAGAAGAAGTCTGCTTTCCTATTACATAGCTTATGAGCCTTAACTATGATAATCAGGCAACCATCTACATCACAAATAATCTTATCTTTCATAAAAGAAGCAAACACAATAAGTAGATTTTTACTTTATTAAGAATGATGTTATGTTTTAAAAAAAAATCATCACTCCACATGTCTTCAACAGAAAAACAATTAGTGGGTATCTTTAGCAAAGTTCTAAGGCTTTTACAGTTTTTTTAATATTTATAACAAGCTAGAATTCATTAATATATATACTTCAAATAGACAAAAATTGTTATCATAAAAAATTTATAGATTGGAAAGTGTTATAATAAAGGATACTTGATTCGGAAGATTTATTTTTATATCCACTTAATTGAGGAAATCTCCTCTGTTTTATTTTTCTTTTGTAGTAAATTTGTATTGTATATAGAACCTATATGTTTAACCAGTAACATATGGAAGAGATTTTTCTCTAACAAACCACATTCTATAAGGCGCAAAAATAACCTTGACGGCAATTATTAAAGAAACTTACTTTAGACATGTCACAAGCAATCACTGATGGGTCAGTTGAGACAAGATCAATAGAGAAAACTTTATTTTCTATGGTTCTCGCAAGGCTTGCATTCCCTACAAATAAGGAAAACTATTAACATGAAAATCAAGAAAGAAATTTAACTTGATTTCCTCACTGTCGATCATCTGAGATTTTTCCCTTACAGACTGAAAATACAATAATAGAAAGTGTAACTAGACCTGCATCTGCTCTTACCACAGCCAAAATCAGCAACAACCAAGGAAGAACTACGACTTTTCAGCCACTTAATGATGATGTTAATTGGTTGTTCAGGCCATCTTGACATCTGCTCTTGATATCCTGCATGGTACTAAGAACAAAATGGGTAAGCTTGGTAGAACTATTGAAAATAACTAATTTAGTACTCTAAATTTATTTTAGAAAAAAACTATTGAAAATTGTTTAAACTTTTTTTACATCGGCAGGTCCAGCTCCTAATAACTGGGTGATAGCTATTAGCAATTTGCTTAAATGTTCTTTTTATGACTTAGTCGGAGAATCCAATCTAGTTTCCAGGAATTCTTAGAAGTTTGCTCTAAGACTACACTTGCGGCAATGTTAAGGTTGGTTCGTTGACCTTTTATTTGATAAACTAAAGCATCACCACAAGGCTATTAGGAGTTTACTGATAGGAAACACTTGAAGATCTCAAGTAATTCCTATCGATCTTCGAAAAACAGCGAGAAATCTCCACCAAAAGCCACATGAAAACACGAAAATAGTAGATAATTTGTATTATTTGATGAAAGGGAACGGAAAACTGCAAGATACAATTGATCCTCTATTCGAGAGGAGGATCTTTCTCTCCCAAATCTCTAGACGCCGCTAGAGCCCAAAAGACCTAAGAGATCTCAAATTTCAGCCAAATTCAAGATGCCCTAACCCTAGGAAAACAAACTATTTAATGCATACAAATCAAAAGGAATTCCCTAAACAGTCCCTACATTCAATTTCCCTCCTAAACTCCCTTCAAAATCTTTCCTAACGGGCGCTGGCTGGGCGATGGATCGCGCGGATCGCGCGATAACGAGGCGGAAGTTCACCTCGGTTCTGCCTAGGCCGGTCCTATGTGGACCGGCTGAACCGGTCCAATTGGACCGGTCTAACAATACTCCCCTCCCAAAGATTCACCTTGTCCACAAGGTGGAAAGACGACACTATCCTCCCATCCTTCTTCATCACAAACAACAAGAACCTGAAGAGTTCGGTCCTTACATCTGTGCCCCGGCGTATACCTCTCGTCACATCTGAAATAGATCCCCTTCGCCCTCTTCTCCTGTAATTCTGTTTCTGTGAGCTTCTTGAAGTTGTCCCCAGGTCTTCCGCCGGCAGTCTTCTCCTTCGGAGTCTCCCGAAAGGTACCCGGTGTCGGCTCCTTAGGTGTCAAAAAGGTGGTGGCCATCCTGTACGTGCCTCTTGAGCTGCTGCCTTTCACCAATTTCTCCAGGTGCCTCTGATCCTCCACCAACTGAGCTAGTTCCATAGCCTCTCCCAAGTCACGAGGCCTCATTACTCTAACTGCTGCCCGGATCTCTGGTGTCAGCCCCTTCATGAAATTTCCCTCGAGCACTGTCTCAGGAAGGCGGTCCAATCGGCTAGCAAGGTACTCGAATCTCTCCCGGTACTCCGTCACTGAACCCTCCTGTGTCAAGGCGAAGAACTGCTCGTAGAAGTCTCCTCCCCTGCCAGTTCGGAAACGTTCTACCAAATAATCCTTGAACTCTCTCCAACTTCGTATGGGTCGTCGCATGTCCCTCCACTGATACCAAGAACAAGCCTTCCCTTCCAAACATAGGCCCGCCGCCGTCAGTCTCTCCTCTTCTGTCAACCCATTGACGGCGAAATATCTTTCTACCTTGTAGATCCACCCGTGTGCATCCTCCCCCTCAAAGATTGGCATCTTCAGTTTCCTCACCCTCGGGTCACACCAATTTCCCCTAAATCCTCCATAACCTCCCATTCCTTGAAGAGGAGGTGCTCCCCAATTGTCACGATCTTCCCTCCGGCGATCATAACCAAACCCTTCATCAAAATCCCCTCTTCTTCTTTCAAAATCAGCACCCCGGCAATCAAAATCATCCATTCTCCTTTCAAATTCAGCACCCCTTCTTGCGTAGTCACTGCTCCTCTCCTCTCTAGAAAGTGGTTCTATAGGAGGCATTCCATCTTCTCCCTCCAGGATCTCCACTTCTGGATTTTCCCTTCCCCTAAACGTGTTAGGGTTCTCATCTCTTCCATGGCCGCCGATAGTTTCCTTTGCTTCCGATGTCACTGGTTTGATTTTGGCTTCAAGCAATTTCTTCAACATCTCTTCCATCACGGCGAACTTCTCTTCCATCCTTTTATTATTGGATGAAATCTGATTTTGAAAATCAAACCATTTTTCCTCCAACTCTGATTTAAGTTGCGCAATTTCTCCTTCCAAAACTTCAACCTTCTTCCCGGCCATATTTCTTCCCAAGAACCACGAGAAGATCTTCTTCCGGATGAGATTTCACCGCTAAAATTTTATAATTTCAGCCGCCGATGGTCCCAAGACAATGCTCTGATACCAATTTGATAGGAAACACTTGAAGATCTCAAGTAATTCCTATCGATCTTCGAAAAACAGCGAGAAATCTCCACCAAAAGCCACACGAAAACACGAAAACAGTAGATAATTTGTATTATTTGATGAAAGGGAACGGAAAACTGCAAAATACAATTGATCCTCTATTCGAGAGGAGGATCTTTCTCTCCCAAATCTCTAGACGCCGCTAGAGCCCAAAAGACCTAAGAGATCTCAAATTTCAGCCAAATTCAAGATGCCCTAACCCTAGGAAAACAAACTATTTAATACATACAAATCAAAAGGAATTCCCTAAATAGTCCCTACATTCAATTTCCCTCCTAAACTCCCTTCAAAATCTTTCCTAACGGGCGCTGGCTGGGCGATGGATCGCGCGGATCGCGCGATAACGAGGCGGAAGTCCGCCTCGGTTCTGCCTGGGCCGGTCCTGTGTGGACCGGCTGGACCGGTCTAACATTTGCTCTGCAGAGAAAGTTTAAACAAAAAAAGGGAACAATTTATAAGGAAATAAGAAACCAACAGAAGTGAATGACCTTGGAATCTCTAGAATGGACAAGTAAACCGAGCAAATAGCATAGATAAGGACTTCGGTTAAGGTTTGTTGAAATTGGTGGTCTTGCCAAATAAATGATTACCATACGCCATTCACCAAACTACTGATTAAAAACATAAAATTCAGCATTTCCACAAAAGAAAACCATAAAATTTGGAGAAAGGATGTTATTATTTAATTCCCATAAGCACTTTTCATAAAATCAGCTTTACCTAGTAAATCAGAGGAAGTAGAAACACCTTAGAATGAAAATTCTGGCCTGTTTTCAGAATTGAGAATATTCAAAAGTAGATCCACGCAGTTCTAATAGAATAAGAGAAAGGGGTAGAAGAAAGATGACAATTGATAGAACAAAGGGTGTACCACAAAGCTACACAATCCCCTGCAAGCACTTGATGCTATGACAGACACAATCGTAAATGCTTGTTTAGATTAGGATTTTTCACTATGCAGCTATTGTTGTTTATATTATTTGTGCTAGCTGCACATCTTATAATGTATTTTATTGTGCTTTGTTGTGTGATGTATATGCATAGGAATTAGACATGATCTTCTGTAGGGGGTCATGTCTACAGAGGATAGGAATGTAAATGAATGAAATATTGGGTTCTTTTTGCTTTTACATGTACTTCTCGGAGTATAAAGAGTATGTATAAAACCAAGATATGATCATGATTTCCGGTGGAGTATCAGAATTATAAAACAATGAAGGCAAGGACCAAGAGCAGATAGATCATGTTCTATACCTTAATTTGAAAATAATATTTTTGCATAAATCGGATTGTATATATGCAGCACCCAACTGCTTTCTTTTTTATTAGGATGCATAGCAGACCAGCTGCAAACAGCCTCTCTTTATTTTTAATATTGTGTTCACTTACTACACTTAAATGATTTTTGTTGTTTTTTTTATTCATGTGTTTTTTGTCTGAAAGCTATTACTAAACGCTAGGCTCATAGGGAAAAGTATATCTTCTATAAAGCTAATTAAAATGATAATCAACTTTAAAATCAATCCTAAGAAAAAAATCAATTTTCATAAAAAATGTTTACTATTGCAAGGCCCTTATGGCCTCCATTAAAAATAATAATAAAATGAATTCAACGCCTCAACTATCAGCATTGAACCAGGACTAATTTACAAAAGCATTAGATGGCCTAAATCCTAAAGCAGATTAATAAAGCCTTAATATTACAACAACAACAACAACAACAAGCCTTTATCCCACTATGTGGATTCGGCTACATGAATCCTTTTTCTCCATTGTCCTGTTAAGAGTCAAATTCTCATCTAAACCTAATATAGAAAGGTCATTTCTAATATTTTCTAACCAAGTCTTTTTAGATCTAATTTTGCATCATTAATATTCTATAGAGCATATTACTCTACCCACACCTAACTTGATTTCATGATTTTATTTGCTTGGGTGATGGTCTAAAATGATATTGCGTATATTAGATCCAGACAAAATTATAAGACCAACTTGGATATTTTAGCTCTTATGGTTAGATTGTCCCTATCCTTTTCTACTCGTAGGCATCCGTTTTGAAAGAAATAAGCCCTATGCTCCTAAAATCCATTAGAAATTTGTATTTGCTTTCCTTGGTTTGATATGGTGGTAATACATGCAATACTTTATGGTGCAAAATGTTGGCCATTAAAAGAGAAGCATAAAACTAAGTTAAGTGTTGCAGAAATGAGTATGCTCAGGTGGATGAGTGGCTTTACACTTGGAGATAAAATGCAAAACGAGTATATTCATGAAAAGGTTGGAGTAGCTCCAGTGGCAAATAAGATTAGAAAGAGTCGCCTTAGATGATTAAGTCACATAAAACGTCGGTCTTCCGATGACCTTGTTAGGAGAGTCGATGTATTAGATCCTACCTATATTAAGAAAGGTAGAGGTAGTCCTAAAAAGATTTTATTAAAAAGTTTTAAAAATGACCTTTTTCACTAGATTTAAATGAGAATTTGACTCTTAATAAGACACAATAGAGAAGAAGGATTCATGTAGCTAACCCCACATAGTGGGATAAAAGTTTGTTATTGGTGGTGGTTTGAGATTACAAAACTCCTCTAAAGGATACAATTCATGGTTACTAACAAAGCGTCTCAAGGCCGGGTTAGTTGACTTGCTTCAAGGCTAAATGAATCTCAAGCTTGAAGAGGTGAGAAGAGGGATCCATGAAGTACCGATCAAGTCATGTCTACCTTCTCTTTATTCCTTCTACAAACCCAGCAACCCATTTGAACCCATTCATCCATTTGATGCCTTACTTTGAGGTCATTTCATAGACTCTCGCTTGTTGCAAGGCGGCTACCCACTGGGATAGGATCATTCACCCTATAACCTGTGTCCCAATTTAACCTTGAAACATAAGGCTTCCAATAATGAAATGAAAATATCATTCCTTGATAAACCTAGTTGAATAGATTTGAAATTCAAGCTTAATTCTTTTTATTGAGAGTATTCTTAAGAGATCCAAAATCCAGAATATATATATATATATATGAATTTTTTGAATTTCTCTCCCTATCTTCTCACGTGAAATATTCTATATAAAATATCTTTCATATTTTACTCCTCTCCAAACTTAATAAGTGCAAGAAAGAATGGGATTGACCAAATGATACACACCTATAACAAAAGACTTGGGCATCTTAGATACTTCCTTGAAATGGAAATCTCTAGGAAGAATTTGGTCTTGCTATTTCTCAAAGAAATTATATCCTTGATCTCTAAAAAGAAATTGGTTCGATTGAAAGCAGGTTGATCAACATTCGTATAGATCCTAATACTAATTGAGTGATATTAGCACTAGTTCACCACCAGAAAGCTTTGTGAAAAACTCATCTATTTGTCTCATACTAGACCTGACGTAGCCTTTGTTTTCAGTTTGACAAGTTAATTCATGCATGCTTCTTATGAAGAACATGTGAATATTATTACTAGAATTCTTAAATGCCAAATAGGAAGCCTAAGAAAAGGACTTTTCTTTAAGAAAGGAAAATCAAGAATTATAGAAGCATGTGATGTTGATTGGGCAAAATCTATAGTTGTCAGAAGATTCATATCTAGATATTGTACATATTTATAGGATAATCTTTATTTTAGAGAAGAAAAATAATAACATGTGGTGGCAAGTAGTGCATAATTAGAACACAGATTATTAGCCAGTGGGACCAATGAATTACTTTGGCTCAAATTATTCTTTCAGGTAAATATTAGAACTCCCACGATACTCTATTATGACAATAAAGTTGCTATCAATATAACAAACAATTTTGTACGTCATGATAGGACTAAACATGTGGAGATTGATCTAAACTTCAATATTTAGAAAATCCAATACAGAGATCTATTCGTTCCATATATGCCTTCCTGACCAAAGACTGTCAACCCCTAAATGAGAAATTAATAAACAAGCCCTGTTTGTTGGATGTTTACAAATCAACTTGAGGGAAAGTGTTGAATAATTCTCTGCTATAATAATATATTTTTTTCCTTCTAATGCTAGAGGTAATTAGGGACTCCTGCACATGGAGGAATCCAAATTTGGCAAGGGAGCTACAATAATAATAGCCTGGGTGGATTTTGCACAATTGGCAGCATTCCAACTTGTCAAGGTGAGGTGCAGCTAAAATGTTGGAATACTTCTGGACTTGGACCCATGTGTTGCGGCTGTTTTTCTCCCCATGAATTGCTGGCATGGCATTCTAATAGGCCCTAGATTGATTTTTAACGGCTAGTGGTTTTGGGATTGATTTAGTAGGAAGCTTTTGAGTGTAGTTTATGCGTAATTGCTGCCATAATATTATTATTCCTTTCTAGCATCTTCCTGTTTGTACTCATTGTAAAATCCTATAAATTAAAACATATTTTGGTCGAATGAACACAACAAAGTATACCTCAATTCTTCTCCTTTATTTCTCTTCTATTCTCTTCTTAACCAAGAACAACGGTGTTCCAACAATCCCAATCTTTTTCCAAACTTTCAAAAGATAATGCTATTCATCATATAGAATTCTCAACACTATACTCATGCACCAAAAGTTACAAGAGATAGTAGCGAGTAACAATATAGCCAAAAAGTCAAGTCATTTAAGTTGACCAAGGAATGGAGGAGAAATCGTATCAGCTCCCTTCGAACCACTTATATAACTGTAAGTGGGTTCATATATGACATCACGAAATGGCTGTCTTTATTCACAATGACTACAGTGAACTCCTGTTAGGGCACATTTGGATGGTTGTAGATGAAAAAAATATGTTCTAAAAACTGAGGATTTTGTTTTCACTCATTTTTAGTGTGAAATTGAAAAGCTCATTTCTGAGAATTTTTAGGAGGTTTGTGGAATTTGAAACATTTCTAGTGTTTAATTACACCCCAACCAAATGATGGATTTAACATTCTCTTTTTCAAAACAAGATTTATAATTTCATGCGACCAAATGAGAACTTATTCAGATTGAATTTGACATCTTAAAAATAAATAGCAAAAAGAACATATTATTTTTTGAGAAGCAGTACACTTGACACCAATATCTACAGAAACATATTAGAATCATGATTTAGAAAGTTTTAAACCGAAAAAAAGCAGGCCAATATAAAACTATAAGCAACTTGCCAATAAGACAGAGACGTAGGAATATTGTTTCGTGTCATTTAATCATGAACATGATAATAAAAATAATGGATAGACATAAAAAAATTAGAAACAAATTTAAAATATCGATTGAGAAGGGAGAAGACAAAGTAAAGGCTGGTGAAAACCGCTTACCACATCAAAAAGTTCTGGCTCCTTCTTGAAGAAGTGGAATGCCTCATTGCCACTAACGAGAAGAACATATGCACAACATAAATGATAGGGAAATAATGGCGCTTTACCATACAACGGTATACAAACAACCTCTCCTTGTGTTACGGACATGCAAAAATGGTAATATGTAATGGTAAACAAAGTAGCAATGCAGCAGATTGTGGTGCTCAATGAATAAAATCCATCAGCTACGAGGAAATTCTATATATAACGATACAGAAAAGTATTAAATTGATCCCCCTATTATTTGTTGGGGGCCATTTTAGACTCGCAATATAAAATGGCCCATTAGTCCCTAAACTCTTTAAATAGAAGCCAAAATAATCCCGCAAATAAAAGTGATGGAAATTTAAATTAAAGTTAACTGATTGGATTAAAAATGAGGTACTTATCTCTACAAATATATGCAGCAAAGTACAAAGTTTTTGGTGACTGAAAGAATCGACAGAAAAATGTCACTATGGCACAAATAAATGAAATAGGATTACTCATCAAAGAACAGGGACCACCATAGATTCAAAAAATAGTTAAGATATTATGGCAAGCTTATTTTTCCCATAAATTTATGGCATTCAACTCATATTCTGGTTAGACATTAATTTTTCCCACAATTCATCAATTAAAATCAAACTTTCTGGGATTAGAATTTATTTTCAAGTCCAACATGGATATCTGTAATCAATTGAGTCCTTTCATTTTTTCCTTCTTAATAAAATGCAGCAAACAAGATGCTGCATAGATTGAGAAGCTGAACAATAACCAAAGCGAAGAAAGTGAGCTACCTGCATGTATACAGCTTTTCATTGAGCATTCGAAAATGTCCACCAGATAACCTAAGTCTCAGCTGAAAAATTATAGGCATCAGAATGACTGGAAAAAAAAAACTGCTCAGGAGCAAAATAACTCAAAAGAAACCAATGACTTCCATGTGCTCAGGGGTGGTAACAAACAAAGAGTTGAAACTAACAACTGACATATTCATCTCATTTGCAACAATCAGGTAACAGAAAACTTACATTGTACTTAATATTTCTCGAATCGGATCAATAGGACTTTGATACGAAGGCAGAGGCAGCAACCCAGTAGCTGATTTGGTGGGGTCCAACAATGATCTAATTACTGTTAGGCGGGGATTAATTAGGAAAGGAATATTCTAATTTAAATTTAAATAAGAGAGGGAATTAATTAAGGCAGGAAGGCTGAATTAGGAGGGAAATATATAAGGAAAGGGGGCTAAGGAGGTGGGAATTAGGAGGGAAATATATTAAGAAAGGGGGCTAAGGAGGCGGGAAAGCTTATATAAGGAGAAGTTTAGGGTTATTTTGTTTTATGCAGAATTTGAGTTGTGTTAAGGTATTTTTCTTTTGTGAGGGCTTCCTAGCGGCGTCTAGGGTTAGCCGGAGAGATGATCTACCTCTCTAATTGTAAATCGATTGTAACTTTTGTTTTTAGTCGTGTTATTAATAAAAATCAGCCACTATTCCCCCTAAATTTGTTGTTTTTGGCTTGTTTTATATGGATTTCCTGTTGTGGTTTGCTGTTTTTGTATCCAAGACGCATCAAATTGATATCATAGCGATGTCCTAGGCTAAAATTTAAGTCCTCATAGCTGATTCCTGCGACATTTTTTCATCCCGCCTTGCTAATTTTGTTGTTTGAAGGCCATCGTCGCTTTTTTTCATTACATACATTGTAGCAAAAGAAAAAATACATTTCATTTAATGATCAAGCATTTCTATTTTCAATCAAAATACATGAGTATGTCAATACCCCATACAAAAAATCTAGATCAAGAAGGCAATAGCATGAAGTATTTGAAACTTAACAAATTCCAAGAAAAAAATAATCAAATCCACAAAATAAAGTTGAAAAAAAAAAATTATACCTCTTGACTGTGTTATGTTCAACTGTGCCACTCTTTGCTTACGAGTAGCTAACGAGGTAGGTTTGGTGAACAACGAAGGATCCATAGCAAGTGTTGCAATCGACGATCCTGAATGAAGGAAGATCTCTAGTCTACTGCGGGACCTGGTGTTCGACGCGATCGATGGCTCGCTATGGCTTTGAATAGTCGCTAGGGCTGCGGGAGCGGGAGTGGTAGTCAACACGTGCGCGAGACTGCGAACGGCTTCGGACGGTCGCTAGGGTTGTGGAAGCGGAAGCGGAAGCGGTAGTCGATACGTGCGGACTGCAAATTGCGAACTGCGCTTGACAGTCGGTCCGCTGCGTTTAATTTAATCTTCTGCTGTCGCTCGGTCCGCGGCGAGACATGCAACTCTACGGAGAAGGGTTACACAAAGAAGGGTTACGCATATAATATGAAGATTTGTTTTCCTTTTCTAATTACACCCCTCCGGTGCTTTTGGCAGATGCATATTTGTCGTTAAAAGTTAACGTGATGACCATATTAGTCCCATTTAGTAGAGTTGAGTGACCAAATTGGTCCATCCAAAGAGTTGGAGACCATTTTGATCCCTCACATAGAGTTGAGGGACCATTTTGGTCATTTTCTTGTTACTTTTTTGTCAACAGGCTGAATGAAGGGGAAAAACTCATGATGGTGGGTCTATGCTTTGAAGGGAAAGCTCTAGCCTGGTTCTAATTGGAGGAAGGCTAGGTATCCAATCTACTCCTGAGGAGAATTTATAGAGTGTTTGTTGGAACATTTTTGAGCCATTCGGGAAGGAGACTTCCACGAGCAGTTCTGTGCCCTCACTAAGGAGGGGACAATTATGGAGTACCGGGAGAAGTTTGAGCTGCTGTCGGGGAAACTGAGGGAAATCTCTGAAGAAAAATTGAAGGGAAATTTCATGAAGGGGCTTATGGAGGACATACGGCTAGAACTCAGGGTATTGTGGCCTAGGGGGCTGAGGGAGATAATGAAGCTAGCATAAAAGGTGGAGGAAAAGCAGCAAAGGGAGAGGAGCAATTGAAGCAACACCATGGGAGGGGCCTATAGGAGCACTTCTACGACCTTGGCATCGAGGACCCAGACGGTGTCATTTCAAAAGGAAGCCCCAAAAGGCACTGGAGCCTATCCTGGAAGCATTTTCAAATGCTTCACAGAAGCAAGAGTTCAGGAGAGGTGGGTGAAAGGGCTATGCTTCAGGTGTGATGAGAGATTCACACCCAGGCATAGGTGCAGGAATCGAGCCCTTCAGGTCTTACTAGTCTGCGAAGGGGAAGAGGAGAGCGGGGACGAGTTGGAGGATGAATCGGACGAGACTGAGCAGTTACACCTGGATGTGGCAGAGGTGCCCTTGAACTCAGTGGTGGGATTTACTCTCAATCATACCACGAAGGTGAGGGGGCAAAGTGGAGAGCAATCTGTGATAATTTTGGTGGACAACGAGGCTACACATAACTTCATCTCAAACTAGTTGGTGGATCAGTTGGGATTGAAGTTAGTGAGGACTGAAGGATGTGGGGTGATGATGGGAATAGGCAAGATAGAGAGCAGGGGGATATGTAAACGGGTGGTGATAACCTTGTAGGGTATTCAGGTGGTGGAAGACTTCATTCCCCTAGATTTGGGAAGTGCAAATGTGATTCTGGGGATGAAGTGGCTAAAGACTCTGAGAGATATGAGAGTGGACTGGAAAACTTTGACCATGGAGATACAGATTGAAGGGAAACAGGTAGTGCTTCAAGGGGATGTCAGCTTATGCAAGACCATGGTCTCTTTAAAAATCATGCTCAGGATAATTCAGGATGCAGGCCGGGGATATTTGGTAAAATTGCAAAGCATATAAAGGGTCCAGGAATAGGATGCAAGGGAAATTCTAGTGGAAGCCCAACAGATTATGCAACAATATCGTTACCCCTGGATCCAGAAAAATGAGATAGAGAGACTGATCAGGGAGTTGATGGAAGCAGGGATCATCAAACCTAGTGTGAGTCCCTTCTCTAGCCCGGTACTGTTGGTGAAGCAGGTTGGCAGTTGAATGTTCTGTGTAGATTACAGAGCTCTAAACAAGGAAACGGTGTTAGATAAGTTTCCAATTCCAGCGATAGATGAACTCTTGGATGAGTTATTTGGAGATGTGATCTTCTCCAAAATAGATTTAAAGTCGAGATACCATCAAATCAGAATGAAGACAACAGATGTGCATAAGACGACCTTCAGGACACATAAAGGGTACTGCGAGTTCCTGGTGATGCCTTTTGGCCTCACTAACGCCCCAACCACCTTCCAGTCACTTATGAACCGAGTGTTCCAGCCATATCTCCGAAGGTTTGTTCTAGTATTTTTTTGATGATATTTTGATATACAACAGGGCAAAGGCAGAACACTGGGAGCACTTGAAGACTGTCATGGACACATTGAGGGAGCATCAATTGTTTGTCAACTAGAAAAAGTGCACATTTGGGCAATCACAGGTGGAGTATTTAGGGCACGTGGTGTCCGAAGAGGGGGTGTCAGCTGATCAGTCTAAAATTCCGGCCATGGTGGATTGGCCTCTCCCTAAGAACTTGAGGGAGCTACGGGGTTCTTAGGGCGCACCGGTTACCACCGAAAGTTTGTGAAATGATATGGTACCGTAGCAAGACCTTTAACGGAGCAATTGAAAAAATATAATTTCAAATGGGGGGAGAAGGCAACCTGAGCCTTCAAGGAGTTAAAGACAGCGATAACCAGTGTACCTATGCTGGCACTTCCAAATTTTAGGAGACCCTTTGTGGTAGAGACAGGTGCATCAGGTTGACAGCCTTGTCAATACCTATGAGACTAGATTGGGAAGCTTTAAAACAAGAGAATGAACAGGATGAAGGATTGAAGAAGATTAGGGCCAATTTACTGCAGGACCCAATTAGTCACCCTGGTTACACATTAAGGGGAGCCCAACTGCTACACCAAGGGAGATTCGTTCTGCCAAGCAGATCAGGATACATCCCCAAGCTGCTATAGGAGCTTCATGGCAGTACAGTCGAAGGGCATTCCAAAGTTCAGAAAACCTACTGTCGATTATCTGCAGAACTATACTGGGTGGGGATGCACTGCGATGTAGAGGACTGGGTAGCTCGATGTGATGTATGCCAAAGGCACAAGTACTTAGCCATAACACCGGCAGGATTACTACAACCCCTAGCTCTACCAGTGAGGGTATGGACGGAGGTGACGATGGATTTCATCGAGGGGCTGCCATGATCAGAGGGGTTCTCAGTGATATTAGTAGTAGTGGATCGCCTAAGCAAATATGCCCACTTCATCCCTCTGAAGCACCCTTATACCACGGTTATTGTGGCTACTCTTTTCATACAAGAAGTGGTGGGCTTGCATGGATTCCTTGAAACTATCGTGTCAGACAGGGACAAGGTGTTCCTTAGCCACTTCTGGAAAGAGTTATTTCATTTACAGGAGACAATCCTGAAGAAAAGCGTAGCCTACCACCCCCAGACAGATGGCCAGACAGAGGTGGTCAACAGAAGCGTTGCAACCTATTTGACATGCTTCGCATCAGACACACCGAAGAAGTGGGCAAGGTGGATTGCGTTGGCCGAGTATTGGTACAACACCTCATAACATTTAGTAGCAAAGACCACTCCATTTAGGATTCTTTATAGGAGAGATCCACCTCACTTGATTCATTATGAGCAGAACACTACACCAATATTCGATGTAGAGCAGTACTTGGAAGAGAGGGAAAATATATTATCTGAGCTAAAGGGACATTTGTTGAGAGCCCAACGAATCATAAAAAGGAAGGATGATGAGTACAAAAGAGAAGTAAACTTCGAGCCAGAAGAGATGGTTTACTTAAAATTGAGGCTCTACAAACAAAAAACACTAGTAAGGAGGAAGAATGAAAAATTATCCCCACGATACTTTGGGCCTTATGAGGTCTTAGAGCGCATTGGAGCAGTAGCCTATCGATTGGGGTTACCACCCACATCAGAGTTACAACCAGTCTTTCATGTCTCCCAACTGAGGAAGGCAATCAGAGAACACACACCATCACCTCTACCACCGACATTGACAGAAGATATGGAGGTCATAGTGGAACCCCTAGAGGTAGCGGGTGTACGTGGTAGAGGTGTAAAAGCACAAAATGTATTAATTAAGTGGAAGAATCTACCAGGGCATGACGCCAGGTGGGAACCATTCGAGACAATTAGGAGGCCGTTCTCAACCTTCCACCTTGAGGACAAGGTGGTACTTTTTTTTTGGGGGGGGGGGGAGGGGGGGGGAGTATTGATACAGAGGTAGAGGTAACAACCCCAACAGCTAATTTGGTGGGGTCCAGCAAGGATCGAATTACTTATGTTAGGAGGGGATAATTAGGAAAGAAATTTCCTAATTTAAATTCAAATAAGAGAGGGAATTAATTAAGGCAGGAAGGCTGAATTATGAGGGAAATATATTAGGGAAGGGGGATATGAAGATGGGAATTAGGAGGGAAATATATTAGGAAAGGGGGCTAAAGAGGTGGGAGAAATTATTTAAGGAGAAGTTTAGGGTTATTTTATTTTATGCAGAATTTAAGTTGTGTTCGGTATTTTTCTTTTGTGAGGGCTTCCTAGCGGCGTCAAGGGTTAGTGGGAGAGACAATATACCTCTCTAATTATAGATCGATTGTATCTTTTATTTTTTGTCGTGTTATTAATAAAAATCAGCCACTATTCCCCCTAAATCTGCTATTTTTGGCTTGTTTTATGTGGATTCTTGCTATGGTTTGCTGTTTTGTATCCAAGGCGCATCAGACT
Source organism: Dendrobium chrysotoxum (assembly GCA_019925795.1). NCBI lineage: Eukaryota > Viridiplantae > Streptophyta > Magnoliopsida > Asparagales > Orchidaceae > Dendrobium > Dendrobium chrysotoxum. Next base: position 45,781,758 of record CM034301.1, read on the forward strand.
TACCCACAAAACTGAACTATTTTCTATTTTTTTAATTAACAGAAAAATAGTCAATCTCTCAACGCATAGTTACACTAGTCATTTTGTTCATATAAATTACATATATATCTACAAGGATCCTATTATCTTGCTTATGCCAGCATTTTGCCCAAATTAAAATCAGTGCTGGTTTTTCATTAGCTTTAATCCACGTTTGCAATGCACGTTGTTTTCTCTGTTGCGCATGTTCCCCACTAAAATAATTGATGATCTTCCTAGACTGTTAATAAATCCAGTTGTCTAGTTGTTTGAGAACCCTAAGTCCATTTAATTTCCACACTCATCTTCAGCAGCCTTGTCGAGGGAAGGATTGCAATTGCATTACATTCTTTCCATTTGCCTTCCTTCTTAAATCCTCTCATGCAGCCTGAAATAGAGATCAAGGCCTTATCATTGCCAAGAAAATTACCTATGTATATTCCACTTTTCTTTTTCAAGGTGGACCTTCGAGAAGCATTTTATTAATTATGGATTTCCGTTTGCTTTTTTTCAAACTTTTTGAGTTGCACATGCCACTCAATATGAGATAGAAGATCTGATGCTTTTGTATGTGATGGAAAAAGCTCACTTGATAGAGGTAAAATTGGTGAACTTAGCCCTTTTATTTTGTAATTCAGAAATGACAAGTGTTGTTAACATTTCTTTTGGGTACAAATGCCAAAAAAATTATTATTTTTGAGTATCCTGATTGAAAAACCGTCAAGAAAGTAGTACTGGGATTCAGACAGGTTCTGAAAAGCAAGTAATATTTGACAATCATAACCTTGATTCATTAATATTGACCATGCAGAACTTGGATGTGTTTTTTTGGTTGTATTATTGCAAACGTGTTCCTTTTTTTTATTTTGCCTTGGAAACTATTGGGTCATAGGTTGTGGTAAACCCAGCAAAGCAAATATGCATGATTATTTTTTTTTATGCAGCTATGCGTGATGGTTTTGAGGTATGAGCTAGACTAGTGTGGAGAAAAACTCAAGTGAAATACCAGATCATGATGATTACAACAGGATGGTCTAATATTTCCTGAGATGCTATTTGATTTCAGCAGCTTTACGATGCTTGTTGTTGTGTTTCTTCTTCTCAGGAGTACTTACACAGCAAGACAGGCAACAATGTTTTTTAAGAAAGTAAAGGATGAAAAAACAGTCATTTCAAAGAAAGAACAGAATTGAAGGCTAATCCCATAATCTATATGTTTTATATCTAAAAGGAATTAAGATTCTGACGACCTTTGAGATTTGGCAATCTTTTTAATTTTGATTGTTTAAAGGTTTTCAAACTTAAATGAATCAAACAAAGCTTCGCATTTTTTTTTTTCATGTAGAGGTTCCACATGTAAATGGCTGATGCATAGAATGTCATCTTCACGTTTTATTCAGAATTCATCTTTGGTATACAAAATCTTACTGTGCAATTTTATAAAGAAAAATTCGTCTCTCATTGCCATCTGACAAGCAACCAGCCTAAAATCCACAGCCTATATTAGTTAGAGTTATTCTTACGCTCCGTCATTACGCTGCCAGTTACATTATGATCATAGATACAAAACCACCGAGGTGAAATCAAGTTGCCTGTTACCTCCAAACAACATGAATTATTTATTTGGGTATAAAACATTCCTCCAAGAGTGATATTATGTTATTACTTACAATAATCACACTAGCAAAGCGGCATAAACTGGCAACAGGCATTACTTTTGAATGTCAATAAAAGGTCAAAGGCATTTTTTATTTATCTCCACTTGATTTGACTATCATTATAAGGCTCTTTATCGTATTTACTGATTCCAGCTTCTGATGTAAAATTAGAAACCCTCCTAATTATGGCAATGCCATCAAGCATTTGACAAGATTGTTAGACTGCATGGTAATCCCAAGGTTGTCATCCAAGGCTATCATCTCTGATGGAGATGAGAGGATTACATTGCATAGGAGGGATGAGAGGATTACATGGCATGGAATTCCCAAGGTTATCATCCAAGGCTATCATCTTTGATAGAGATTAGAGGATTACATTGCATAGGGAGGTACAGATGGGGGCAATTTCACTTAATAGCACAACATTTCATACTCAAATTGATGATCAGAGAGTGATTCAAATTTTGGAGTACTTATTGAGATTCTGTATTTTAAATTTTGGTGAAGAATGGGAAGATCACATTTCAATGATTTGAGTTTACTTATAAAAATAGTTATCAGTCTAGTATCAAAAGGGCATCTTATGAGGAAGTATATTCTAGTTAAAACTCCATTAAGTTAAAGATTAATTAGTAAAAGTAAAATAAATATGCTTATGACAAAGATGGTGGATGAAACTATTGAAAAGATCATAATGGTTAAAGATAGCCTAACAATTGCTCATGATAGATAGAGTAAATAGTTTGATTCAAAAGGTAGAATGGTAAAGTTTTTGGTTGGGGATTTGTATATCCCAAAGTGAATCCAGTGAAGAGAGCGGTTAGATTTGGAAAAGAAGGAAAGCTCACTCCTAGATAAATTGGTCCATTTGAGATTGTTGAAAGAGTAAGGTATCATACAAATTGAAACTTTCAACAAATATTCACAATATGTTTCATGTATTATTATTGAGAAAATGGACATCAAATGCTTTTAGCAAAATTTCATATAAAGAAATAGAAGCTTAGCCTTATTTGATTTTAGCAGAACCACAAAGGATATTGTGATGTGAGATAAAGCAATTGGGGGGTAAGAGGGCTCAATATGTTAGAGCGCACTAGAAGCATGACTCAAAAAGAGAAGCTACCTGAGAGGTTTACGATAATATTAAATAAAGATATCCACAATTCTTCAGAGAAATGTGATCGAATGCACTAAATTTTGAAAGACAACTTTTAAGGCATAGATGCAATATTCAAAATTTATAATATAATTTTAATTGTGGTCAATAACGAGTAATTATGAACATAACATGTTATTATATAAAATATTTTGAGTATACTTCGTTTGAAGCAATGTAGTACAAAAAATTTAGGTCTTGCTTTTTGGCAATTTTGGAGATTTTTTACTCAGAATTAAATAAAGTGATCATGATGAAAGCTAGGAGAATAAAATCTTGCAGTTCTAATGAAAATGTTAAGCCCCAAAAACTAAGAGATTATCAGTAATTTAGAATTTAGGAAACTTGATTTGATTGCTATGTATGATAATATAAGTTTAAATATAATTAAAGTAATTAATGTTGCTTAAAGATAAATAATAATAGTATTATTATAAATTAATATCATTAGTGTGTTACGCCGGCCCAGGAGGGGCCGGCTGGACCGGTCCAACCTGGACCGGTCTGGGTTTACCGCAGAAGGGCCAGGTGGAACAGGGAGGAGGGAGCGGAAGCTTTAGTGGGGCCCATGCTTGGGTTATTTCAATTGTGGGAGGGAAAAATTTGAAGGAAGGGCTGTTTAGGTATTTCCTAATGGTCCTTTGATGTTAATTAGGAGCTTAGGAGGGAATTAGGGTTTTTATCTTGAGATTGGGAGAATTTTGAGATCTTGTCTTGTGCTTGGGCTCTAGGTTTTGCTAGAGAGTTTTGGAGAGATTATCTTCCTCTCGAATTGAAGATTATTGTATCGTTTGTTGCTTTTATCCATCGTCTAGTGGAATACAAAGCTTTGCTTGATTTTCCTACAAGTTTCCTCTCTTATTTTCACTGTTTTCCTACTGTTTGGCTGTTTTCCTGCTGTAGACAGCCATATTGCTACTGTTGGAACTCCGATTTGGACTAGGTTTGCTTGCGAACTCAAGTATTCCTTCGGGTTACTTGCGAACTCAAGTATTTCCTATCATAGTGTTATTTAATCTTGTGTTAAGTACATGATTTCTTAAAAGAGGGCATGTTGCATATGCTAGCATATGAAGTGAAAAAGAGTTAGCTTAGTGACAAAGTAAGAGAAAAGAGGAAAAAAGATTTTGGCATAGTGCTTTCAGAGCATTTGCCTAAGGAAATAGAGTGAGAGAATTGTGGGAGAGGAAAGGAGCTACAAAGCTTTGAAGAAGAGAGTTCATTAAGGTATCTTCATAATGAGGGAAGTAATTCATGGAACTAGTGTAGAAAGCAATCATGTTTCTTTAGTATGCTTAAAGTAAATACCATATATATTTATATATATACCAAAATAAGTAGGATAGCTAAATTTGATGGAAGTTCCTTTTATTTTGCGTACAAGTTTTATCCATGAAAACTATGAAAATGTTTCTACTACATATAATGGAACATGTTATGGAATGATGTTTGTGTAACTTGTTATGAAGCAATTTATTATGACTATGCTATCAACCAAACAAAGTATTTTAACGTTAGGGAAATTACATGGAACATGCTACTTTTAATGCAAAGCTTAAAGTGAATCATTACCTCTTTTATGAAACGTACTGCACATTAGATATGTTATGTGTTCATATATCTAGAACTAGATGATGCCACATCCTTGAATGTAAAGAATAAATTGTGAGAACTCATTTAGGAAAATAAATGGCTATTTGTAAAGCTCTTGATATGCTTAAGAACTAATGCAAAGCTTGTTATATCAATATGTTGATATGCTATTTATGATAAAGCATGGAAAAGTATGGAGAGATGATGGCATGAAGTAAAAAATGAAAAATAAAGAATGAAAGATGATCCCTATATTTTTAAGAATGTAGGAGAATGAGTTAAACGATTATGTTCTGAGCCCTGCCTAAACAAGAGAGCAAGCTACATGCTTGTGATATAAAATGATCCATGGTATCAACAGAAGAGCTAGCATGAGTTAGTAGTGCCCAAAAATGATCCCCAATCTAGACTAGAGAGCAAGCAAAGTCATGTGCCAAATGATCCCTGTATAGGAGAAGCATGCTCAAGAAATGACATAATAAGATGAAAAAGAGAGCTAAAATGGTCTACTACTTTTTATGAGAATGTAATGTTATTTTGCTGTTACTAACATACAATTCAATTATATGCAAATGATGAATTATTTACTTATGTCGGATGAGAACATGGTATGGTCTAAATATTGTGAATGATTTACCATTAATATTTCTTTTAATGGAATCATTTGATATGCTAGTCCATGCATTACCTGTTGAGCTTTGTGCCCATTCCAATCATATAAAATCATTTTTTTAAGGCGTGGATAAGGGCAAATAAGCTTAGTGAGGTTTGTAAGGGGAGGTGATAATGGAGGTTTAATATTGACTCTAGGGTCTGTTTGGGATTACAACCTTTTGTAAAGGTGGTTGTAATGTTATTGTGAGGAAATCAACTTTTAAAAAGTTGTTGAGGGCTTTTTTTTTTGTAAAAATTGGATATTAACATTTATACAACTCCACACACTAATAGAGTTGATTGTAAAAAGAAACTTTCAACTATAATAATTTATGAAAAGTAAAAGCAAAATGAAAGTGTGGAAGTAGCTGAAAAGCAAGCAGTGGTTAGTTTTTGAAGTAATTAAAATCATGAATCATTGTTAAATAACATAAAACTATCATTGTAAGACTATTATGAAGTTAAAGGTGCTTGTTTTATCATTTTAAAACGATTAGTTCTGTATTACTATCTCCATGTTGATGCTAAGCAATTTATTAAATGGATTAATGATCATGAAACAATGAGTGTTGATAATAAGATGCCTATAATAGTTATGCTTGCCCATCTAGATGTTGTTTTAGGACAACTTATTACTCAAATAAAGGATTCGAAGGGTTAGTCCAGCTTAATACTTAAGTCCATACAATCATTATTACATGACACAAGCTAACACATAGGATTCACAACAAAAGGCCCAAAATACATAATGATGCGACAACCCATAATACATCAGGTGACTCAATGAGGAGAACACACAAGGGTGGCAAAAGGAAAAGAATGAGAAAATGAAAATACAATCAGACATGTCCTAAGTACATATGAGAACTAACTCCAGGATGACGACGTCAAAAGCCGTTGTGATGCATGCACCAGAAAAACATCTAGATGTTGTTTAGGACACAAATATTACTTTTAGAGAAATACAATCAAATATGACTGCAAACCAAGAAGTTGGCATCTTCGAGTAATAATGACATAACATAACAACAATATATGTGAACCAAAATGCCCCTTAATCCCATCAAAGTATCAAACACTTCAACAAGAAAACATTGAGCTTTCTTGATGTAAAGAGAGTAGTAAAATTCGGAAAAAGGATTTTCGCAGCAATGCACTAACTTCTAAAAGTTCGGCCTTTTAATGGCGGAAATAACTAATCATCGTTTCCCTAGACAGAAAAAAAATGGGAGGATATTCAAGGCATAAGATTTGGGAAAGAAAGTACCTTCTCCAGAAGACTAGGCCGGTTCTGGTCTGGAGCGTATTTGCACTTCTTTCTCCGCTTTGGGTTTTTCGACGGCGAAGAAGGTAATAGATCCTTCACAGTCGTCTCCTTGGGGGCATCCTCTTGCTTCTGGGATGATCTCCGACGTTTACCGCTCCTGTATTTCTCTTTTCCGTTCATCTTCGCCGCGCCTTTCATCTTGCGGCCCTCGTTGTCGACTCTGGTGCGGCAATTTACAGTGGAGACCTAAGAGCGGGATTAAGTATGTAATAATGTTTTATTCAAGTTGATATTACAAAATTGGGAAATTTACATATATACCACTTTATTTCATGCTATTTATATATCTAACACCTAAAATTTTAATATTACATTTCTATTACTCATTTAAAATTTTAATATTACATTTCTATTACTCATTTAAAATTTTAATATCAAATATACCACTTCTATATTTCATTATCAGCATTCATATCACTCTACAAACTTTAATATTTCATTCCATGCATTCATTTTTGTTCTATGGATGATAAGTATGTAATATTAAAGTTTTAGGTGTTAGATATATAAATATCATGAAATAAAATGGTATGTATGTAAAGATCCCTAAAAAAAATAAATGATATTGTTTTTGGAGGGTAAGGATATTTGGAGAGAGAGAGAAAAAAGAGGGAGGGATCTAATCATATGAATTTTATGTTAGATTTTGTCCCCTCACCTTTCATGCATTCTCATGATCTTAGATGACTAGGTCAATTTGGCAAGCACTAAACATATTTAGTAGTGCAAATTCGAATCATGATTAATTGAATAATTCGAATGGCTACTGAGAATATTTTTATTTGATCATGTCTTATTATAGTTTTTTTTTCATAACAAGATTTTACCTACTTTATTTAAATAGTTTAGGTTGATTCAATCAAATAGTTTGAAAATCTTTGCATTTTTGAAGGGGCTTAGTTTCACTATTATGGTCCTCATTAAATGAGCAATTTTACTATAATCATTTTGATAATAATTGTTTCTCATGATTCAAAGGTTTTTCACATCATAAAGTTATGAGATTAAACAAATTTATAGAATAATCCATGATCATAAAGCCATCAAACATGTTTTTTTTTTGGATAAAAGTTTGATTTCAATAGATGAAAAGAAACATTCAAAGCAAGCCCAAAAAGAGGTCAAAACAAGAAATAACACAGCCACAAAAAATTCCAATAAATGATAAATTGCAAAGCTGCCTACAAATAAAAAGGAAAAATAAAGTCCTGAAGGCTGCCAAACTCAGAAATGCCACCCAGTTGTCAGGCTTAGACCATCCTTGGAGATAGAGAAGGCAACAGCCAAAAGTCCCAAATACACAAAGGCCACAAAAAACCGAGAAGAGAGTCAATCGCCAAGGTTGCCAAACAAGCCAAGGTCATCCAAGGGGTGTGCAGGAAACCTGCCTCATCATTGTCCGATCCCGCAATTTCAACCAGCCAAGTATACACCACAGCAAATAGTTGCCAGTAAACCCACAACCAAGTAGCAAGCACATCTGACAGCCAGCCTAGAGGATCCACAACATTAACAAACAGATAAATCAATGAAAGAATGAGATAACCAAATCAAAAGAAACACTTCTTTTTCGATTTATGCCAACCTCGTTCACCAATAACTTTGTTAAAACCATCCTCGATACGGCCCACGTTCAAACCATACATATCCTGAAAAATTATCTTCATGATCATCATTATCTTCCCCAACACCCAATTAGCAAATGGATTACACTCAGCCAACCAATCATAATGATCCACATATGCATCCTTTGATTTTAAACCCAAATGAGCTTTCAAAACATCATTAGCAACAAAAGAGACCGGCATATCTATAAAAGCCACATTATCACTCTCCCCCAAACTCCTATTTATCACAGCTGGTTCATTGGATTCCACAGCCAAATGACTCGAATTGCATTCCTCAGAAGTTTCATCCACTTGATTAAGATCGCAATACTCTGGATCCTTCACAGGAGAACAACCAATAACAAGGGTGTGCACAATAACAGGAACAGGAGAGGAAACAATCTCGTCCCTCGCCAAATGCCCCACAGGAGATGACACAGAATCCACATTGACAGGAGTAACATCCATAACATTTTCCCCCACAGGAATAGGAGCAACCAGAGGGTTAGGATCGGAATCCACACTGACAACGGAAGCAGGCAAACGAGCCAGAACTACTGGGCCAATAGAGGCCAAAACCACAGGCTTAGACCCATTACCACTAACAACTAAGAGAAGCTCAACATCACTAGCACCAACTTGATTGTCGGTAGAGGGCTGGGTACCCTTGTTAATTGGATGGGATTTAACATAAGAAGAAATATTGAGATGGGGATGTAAAACACGACATTCCTCTTTCGAATGGCCAAACGAATTGCAGTGCACACAATAAGCATGGAATTCTTTCATTAACATAGACTGGATGTAACCCAAGTTATCAGGACCAACCCAAACTTTATCAGGAAATTATTTGGTAACATCTAACTCCACAAGGAAACAAGCGACAGACGGTCAAGAACCAGATGAAGTAGTGTTATCGATTTTTAAAGGCCAACCGAGCAGGGACCCAAGACCATGGAGTATATGCAGAGAGAAAAGGTGAGCTCGCAGATTTGGAAATGAAATCCAAATAGGAATGATAAGTGGTTCAACCTCTATATTCAAAGAAGGAGTCCATTTAACCAATTTCATAAAAAAGTTGCTCACAAAGTAGGAACGATGAGCAAACACCCTACAATAATCCAAGTCATTAAAAAGCTTAATCCAAACATTCATGGGGTTGAGGACAGTGATCGAAAAGTCATCAAACACGCTCGTAACCCAAATTATCACACATTAGGTCTAAAAGACAGTACATGTTGATAACATGGAATATGATGAAGGGATTGACTTCAACTTTTGAGATAAGCTTTAAAAGTCAATATTAATTAATTTCATTTTGTACTCAATAGAGGAAAGTTATTATAAGCAAAACATATAAAAACAAGTGTAAGGGAAAAAATAATATTATTGCAACAATAACCTGTGCAACAAAAGTTCAAAAGGAAAATAACAAATGCTAAAAAGTAAATGAGAGAAACAACTATATGAGTAAAGACTACCCGAATCTAATAGTAATCTAAGTATAAATATAGTATAAGTCAAGTATTGAATAAAATGTTATTGCTAAAAATTATGCTTTCATTGTGATGATCCGCTAAATAACTTGGTAAAGCTTATTATTAAAAAAGTACAACAAATGAGTTTTATAATTCAACAAATAATTCTCATTTATTTAAGTAAAAATAACAGGTATAGAATGTGCATCTTGAACAATAAAAAGAGGTACCTTTTATTATATGATAATAGTACAATGAATGCCACCAGTCATCACATTTAAGTAATGTTGCATTGCATTAATGAAAGAGTGTCATATATTTTAAAATAATTTGCATTATCATTATGCTTAAGATCATTTAGATGAAAATAGTAACCAATTCAATTCCACTCTAACATTCTCATGTGCAACCACATTAGGTATAATCATATGCATATAAAGCTAACTCATTAGTCCTTTACTATTTCTTTATTCAAACTCACACTTAAACCAAGATGAGATGCACCGAACTATGAAAATTCAATAATTTTCAAAAGAGTAGTCACTATGTGCACCCGTTGGCCTGACTAATCTATATCTAAAAAAGTTTTATCAACCTACACATCCATTACAAATAGACATATATTTTTTATATTTATACTAAACAAGTATTTAATATTTTTTTATAATCAATGATAGGTTTATACTAAAATATGATTGGTTTGAATAATATTTATTGTATTCAACTAAATAAAGGCATAGGAGAATAAGTCTTGCTATCAAATATGCATCAATTAAATCTGATAAAGCTATTTATGACAAATTTCTTTTTTAAATAAATATTAAATAAGGTCTATGAGGTTGTATGGCAATCAATTGAATGTGAAAGGCATGATGAGAAATCTTTTAAGTTATCCTCAAAATAAGTAAAAGTTAATCTTCTTAAAATGTATGGTACAAAACAACAAGTTTTATTGAAACTCAACCAACTTGTCACCAAGTGAAAATGAACCAGAAGGTCCTACAAAATGAGAACCCTAAATCAATTGCAACACATTGGCATTAAAAATTAATTGCTACATAATAAATAAATAAATAAAAATTAATTGCTACATGCAAATTAGTTCACATATATCAAGGTCATTTGAATTAATTACGATCATTATTATAGGATAAAGCCAACCACATGGCGCCTAAACACATAATATATCCTAAAGTTTATTAAAGTTGTATAAATATAATATCATAATAACTAAAAATTTAGATTAATTTATGCTTTATTAGTCAAGGAAAGAATGATAAGAAGAGATCTCGAAGGAAGAGGGAGAAGAGGAAAAGGGCTTACTATGGTTAGGGTCAATCCTCCGACTAACATAGAGGAAAACTCACATTTGGGCGCTTAAAGAAATGATAAAAAAGAAGTGTCTAGTGGCTTGGTTCTTAGTAGAAGAAAGGAGGGCTCAATTAAGGAAGAAATATATGGGAAGCCCTAGACCTCAACCTTCATAAATCAAGAGCAAAGGTAGCAATAGAAAAAATTTATTGCAATAATGGTGAGTTATGGCACCATCACAAAAGTTAGTGTTGGGGAAGGAGATGGACGAGAGTAATTTGAATGAAGTGTTTAGCTAATTTGGGTTTTTTTTATTTAGGTCTATTACATAAATACAAATTTAAAAATATAACACATATATATAAAATAAATTATCGAATTCGTATATTTTCCATTTCATGATCAAACAGTTAAAAATTGGTAGAAGTGAAAAATACAAGTTGGTTGGTATGTAAATTTCAATATTTATGTAAACATTTGAAGAATGGGGATAGGATGATGTCAGTACTAAACAAGATTAAGATATTATATAAAAAAGTATTCTTTTTTAAATAACAATTATCCTAAGGCTATAATAAAACTAGTGTCACATATGAGGATCATATATGTGAAATTTTCAAATGAGCAATATGATATATCATAAAAAAATTATCTTGATCGGGCAACAATCTCGAGGCAAAATCATGTTGGAAACTTCAAAAATTAAATCTGGGACCACCTGAACTCCAATTTCAACAAACTTACAATCGAACTAAACGTCTCAAAAATACGAACCCAACGACACCAAACTTGACCCAATTCGAGCTCAAATGGTACAAATTAAAGACCCGAAGCACATTTGAAAGGTTCAAACCATAATTTGGTTTACTAAATGGTTTTCAAACGTGACATGCTTATAGTCAAATCAAGCAACTCGATGAGATGAATCCAACAAGCTCAAGATCGTTGAATTCTGATATCATTAAGATATTCCAATGCCCAATAAACGGTCCATAATCGAGGGAATCAACATCGATCGTCCATTCCAACCACTCCTAGCTTACCCTTGATCTCCCTCCTATTTACTGGCACTTCAGAAAACTATAAATAGACTCCTCATATCTCATGGGCGAGGGCCAAGCAAGGAAGCAAGGAGGGAAAGAAGAGATGAGAGGAAGAGAAATTAGATTTCTCTTCCCACCAAGCTCCTCCTCGACCACCTCCCCGCCACCGACTGTCGTCGAATTTTCGCCGGACTTTTGCACGACTCCAAACTTCTGTCCATCTCCAAAATTTTGCCCGTCTTTAGACTTTCATCGAACTTATACCCGACGCCAGACTTCCGTCCATCGCCAGACTTCCGCCCGTCGCCATACTTTTGCCTGACGCCAAACTTCTGTCAATCGTCGGACTTCTGCTCGTCACCAAACCTTCATCGGACTTCTACATAACGCCAAACTTCTGTCCATCGTCGGACTTCTACCCATCACCAGACTTTCGTTGGACTTCTTCCCAATGTCAGAATTTCGTCCATCACCAGACTTCCGCCCGTCGCTGGACTTTCATCGGACTTCTACCCGACGCCGAATTTTCATCCATCACCAGATTTTCGTCGGACTTCTATCTGACGTCGGACTTCCATCCATCGTTGGATTTTTGTCCATCGTCGGACTTCTGCCTGACGCCAGGCTTCCATCCATCACCAAACTTCTGACCTCTGTCGCCCGCTGACTATTATCCTTCAGACCTCCTTCACCGAATAGGTTTCTGGCCACTGTTGCCCGCCAACTACGGTATTTCTGACCTATGTTGCCAGTTGACGATCTTTCTGACCACTACCACATGCCGACTATGGTCATTCCGACCTCCATCGCCAGACAACGGTCTTTCTTATCACTGTCACCCGCCGACTATGGTCCTTCTGACCTCCGTCACCAGACTACGATCTTTCTAACCACTGTCGCTAGCCAGGGTTCCTCCGACCACCGTCACCAGACTATGATCTTTTCGACCTCTATTGCCTGCCGACTATGGTCATGCCGACTTAACAAATATGTTAATACTGATTCTTTCAATTCCAATCATATAATGCACTCTATATTATGTATATTTATTACATCAAGCCAATGCCTTCCTCCAAGGAAAGGCCTTATTTATAATCAACCACAAATACTAGTGGATTTATTCAAACTAGGCTAGGCCCTGTGATTTTTTCCCTTTTTAGGGTTTTTCATATATAAATCTTGGTGTGTCTTATAAATATTACACCCTCTCTTTTTATCTGATTTGTGTGCTGGATCTTCGTACAAAGCTAAGACGTTAAACTTTATATTTCTCTACCGCTGTGAATATTTTAGGATACAACAGTTTGGCACCGTCTGTGGGAACGTGGTCCCTGATTGGAGGGCAATTTTTGCTCCAACCTCAAAAGGTCATTCGTGTCAATATCCTTGCATCAGTTATTGCTGCATCAATTTTATGGGAATTAAATGTGGACTGGGGGGCAACCTTGACTATAGTCGTAGTCAAGAAGATTCCTCCAACCCTTCCAATATCCAAGACGATATCTTGGAATCATAAAGCTTCTAACAAATGTAATGATGCTTCCAATAAATTTTAAGCTTTATATAATTCCTAGCTAGACTTCTACTCCTTGGGCAAGATCTTAATCTCAATCTCAAAAAGACAGTAATGATTTAAAGGTAGACCATTCTTCACCTTTGATTTGGGATATACATGGCATTCGCCCCCTCCCAATTAAGGCAAAATCAATCATTAGTGGATTCTCTCAACCTTTTCCATATAGGTTAACGTCATTGAGCAATGCTTTGATATACAACCTCGAATAGGTTATACATCCTTGGTGAATTCTCTCGACCTCTTCCATATAAGTTAATGTCATCGAGCAATGCTATGACATATAATCTTTGATAGGTCATATATCCTTAGTGGACCTCTTCAATATAGGTTAACATTATTAAGTAATGCTCTGACATACAACCCCAGATAGGTCATACATCCTTGGTGGATTCTCTCGACCTCTTCCATATAGGTTAACTTCATCAAGCAATGATCTGACATATAATCTCGAATAGGTTATACATCCTTGGTATATTCTCTCAACTTTTTTATATAGGTTAATGCCATCAAGCAATGCTCTGACATACAACCTCGGATAGGTCATACATCATTGGTGGATTCTCTCGACCTCTTCTATATAGGTTAATGTCATCGAGCGACGCTCTAACATATAACTTCAGATAGGTCTTACATCCTTGGTGGATTCTTTTAACCTCTTCCATATAGATTAACGTCACTGAGAAACACTCTAACATACAATCTCGGATAGGTCATACATCCTTGGTGGATTCTCTGGACCTCTTCCACAGAGCTCAATATCATCAAGCAATGCCTTGAGTGGATAACATCTTCACTAGAAAGATTCTATGAGAGTACGTGGTTGATAAAATCATCACTCAAATAAATATCTTAGTAGGCTAAAAAACCTCAAAAGGCACATTGAGCAATATATCAAACTAGGTCTCAAAGATGCATAAACAACTTAGTTTTCTTCAAGGAACAAGTTTGTTTCAAATGAAAAATAAATATCAAGCTCATTAAATAATCTCAACTTCATATACAATATCATTGGAGTTACATTACAAAATTGTACATCAAGATCAACTATACATTCATTTTTGTAAGAAGTTGAAATTAAAAACTATATTGACATCATCCGTATAAGTTAATATCATCAAGCGACAAACAACTTCAAATAAAGATCAAATATCCTTGGTGGATTCTATTAACCCTCTCCTCTACTGCACACTGAAGCATCTCTTAGAAATTATTTTTCAAGAACTATTATAACCTGATCATCATCAGGCCTCCACTCAATTGATAATATTAGTGTGTCGTCAGACTACTAACATGTTATATTACTTTAACCCCTTCAATCAAGAATATCTGATGTTTACACATGTCAGTATGGATGCATATTGTCATAGCAGAATGCAACTAGACCACCTCCATCATCAACCCTTCGTCTGATGTTTGTCGTCAGTCCTTTACTTCATATCAGTCATCATAGGCTTCTCGCTCAACTGATATTAGCAGCACACTCTCCAATTGTCTCCTTTAGCTCTCCATCCAACCATCGATCAGCATCAGACTTCCACTCGATCGTCGAGGGACTTTCGCTCAAACAATATCATTATTCTCATCTACTGACATCACTACTTCTCCTCCCAATTATTATTACCGTCAGATCTTCTCAAATCACTCTCACAGACAAGCAATAATTGATCTTCTTCTGTCAATAGTTATGTATTAAGAGAATAATATCTCATCGTGACTTCTTCTATACAAAAGAGGGGCACTAAAGCTTGATAAGGAATATCACCTATCTTAAACAGTGGAATACCACCAATGTAAGAAGAAGAATACAAGAGAAGAAAAAGGAAGGAGGAGAAAGCTCCTTCTACATAAAAGAGGGGCACTGAAATTTGATAAGGGATGCTGCCTATCTCAGATAGGGGAATGCCTCTAATGTAAGGAGAAAATCAGAGGAGGAAAAAAAAGAAGGCTGAAAAATTCTAACTTCTACACAAACAGGGATACTGAATTTGTGTTTGTGATGCCACCTACAAAAAATAGTGGAAAGTCTCAATTGTAAGAATGTTAGAGGGAGAAGGGAGATGAGGAGAATCGACAAATTTTTTATTACCCTAGGGGGGCTATTTATAGGATGAAAAGGGGGAGAATATTTCAAATATACGGAGGAATTTTGCCTCAAAATTGTTTAAAATATTTGAAAAAATTCTTCTAGAAGTTTTTTAAAATTTTTTAGGTCCAAAATTTGACATTTTCGAAATTCTAAAAAAAAAACAGTTATGTCTTATCTGTTAAAAATTAAAAAAAATAGAAGAGGCGGGCGACATTGTGCAGCCGCACGCCAAATTGAGGGGAAAAAAAATGGGGCCCACGGTCAATTTTTTTTTAATAGAATAACTATAGCCGGCGGTTTTCCGGCTGCCTCATTTTCAGAATTCTAAAAAAAATAGTTATGTCTTATCTGTTAAAAATTAAAAAAAAATAGAAGAGGCGGGCGACATTGTGCAATTACCCACCAAATTGAGAAAAAAACAATGGGGCCCACAGTCAAAATTTTTTTAATAGAATAACTATAGCTGGTGGTTTGATAGCTGCCTCATTATCGTTCTCCCCTAAAGGGGAGCGACCTTTCGGCCCACGTCAGCGTGGGCCCCATTTGTTCGGCCGCCAATTCACGTCTAAGCTCAATTTTTCGGCATAGACAGTCCAAATTGGACGTTTTTGGGGTCCCTAGAATTATTTTTTGATATTTTGAATCTAATTTCGGCACTTTCAGAGCTCAACGGATCTTCTTTGATCAAATTTGAGCCAATTTAAAATTTTGGAGCGCAACTTTTTTGACATTTTTTATTCGAGTAATTTAAAAGGCTGTGGCACATATTTTTGAACTTTTGAAGCTTCAACATCCAAAAATAGGGGGGCAACTGATATATCATGCAAAAAAATTATCTTAATTGGGCATGAATCTCGAGGCAAAATCGAGTTGGAAACTTCAAAAAATAAATTTGGGACCATCTAAACTCCTATTTCAAGAAACTTGTAGTCGAACTGAATGTCTCAAAAATATGAACCCAACGACACCAAACTCGACCCAATCCGAGCTCCAATAGATCCAAATCAAAGACTCGGAGCACATTTGGATGGTTCAAATCATAATTTGGATTACCAAACAATTTCCAAACGTGACATGCTTATAATCGAATCGAGTGGCTCGGCGAGACGAATCCAACTAGCCCAAGATCGTTGAATATTAATATCATTAAGATAATCAAATGCCTAATAAATAATCTATGATCAAGGGAATCAACATCAGTCGTCCATTCGAACCACTCTAGCTTACCCTTGAACTCCCGCCAATTTACTGACCACGCCACTCTCAGAAAATTATAAATAGACCACTCATTCCTTATGGGAGGGGGGTCAAGCAAGGAAGTAAGGAGGGAAAGAAGACAGGAGAGGAAGAGAAATTAAGAATTTCTCTTGCCACCAAGCTCCTCCTCGACCATTTCCCGGACACCGACGGTCATCAAACTTTCGTCGGACTTTTGCTCGACACAGAACTTCTATCCATCATCAAACTTTTGCCAATCGCCGGACATTCGTCAGACTTCTACCCGACACCAAACTTTCATCCATTGTCGAACTTCCGCTCGTTGCCGGACTTCTGTCCATGGTCAAACTTCTACTCGTCGTCAGACTTTCGTTAGACTTTTGCCCGACGCTGAACTTTTGTTCATCGCCGGACTTCCACATGTTGCCGAACTTCCGCATGTTGTCGAACTTCTGCCTGTCACCAGACTTTCATCGGACTTTTACCTGACGTCAAAATTTCATCCAGCGCTGGACTTTTGCCCGTCGTTGGACTTTCATCGGACTTCTACCCGACGCCAGATTTCAGTCCATCACCGAACTTCCACCCTTCGTTGAACTTCCGTCAGACTTCTATCTGACGCCAGACTTCCATCAATCACTGAATTTTTGTCCATCATCAAACTTCTGCTAGACGCCGGACTTCTGACCTCTATCGCACGTCGACTACGATCCTTCCGACCTCCTTCACAAGACAATTATCTTTCTAGCCACTATCGCCCGTCGACTATGGTACTTCTGACCTCCGTCACCAGATAATAGTCTTTTTGACCATTATCACGTACCGACTGTAGTCCTTCTGACCTCTGTAGCCAAACTACGATCTTTCTGATCGCTGTCACCCACTAACTATGGTCCTTCCGACCTCCATCACCAGACTACAATTTTTCTGACCACTATCGCCAGCCAACTACGGTCCCTCAGACCACCGTCACTAGACTACGGTCCTTTCGACCTCTATTGCCCAGTGACTATGGTCCTACCGACCTAACAAATATGTCAATACTGATTCTTTCAATTCCCATCATGCAATGCACTATATATGTTGTACATTTATTACATCAAGCCAAGGCCTTCCTCTAAGGAAAGGCCTCATTTGTAATCGACTGCAAATACTAGTGAATTTATTCAAACTAGGCTAGGCACCGTGATTTTCCCCTTTTCAGGGGTTTTCACGTAAAAATATTGGTGTCTCTTATAAATACTGCACCATCTCTTTTTATTTGATTGTGTGCTAGATTTTTGTACAAAGCTAAGACGTTAAACTTTATATTTCTCTACCGTTGTGAATATTCCAGGATGCAACACAATACTACACTATTCGATTCACAATTAAAATAAAGTATTGATGAGTTGGGATAAATATTATAATTTACAAAAAAATACTAAACTTCTCTCTCTCTCTGTTTATTTTTAGAGCAATTCAAGCATGCTCAATAACCAAAAGTAAAAAAAAAGAAAAATAAATAAAATAGGAGAAAGGGCCAAAAAGGGGGCTTATTTGTTCAAGTTTTATGCCCCCATACTCTTTAAATTCATATATTTATGGGCTCATAAGGGCCACTTAAGTTAAAGTGTTCTATTAATTAGTCATATTTAATTACTAATGAATTGTAATTAGTTTCACATTTTTTTCTCCCCAACTCCAACAACCTTGTCCTCAATTTTGATCTTCTACGGTCAATACAATGGAGGCAGTGACTAATCATTTGGCTATATTTGCTCAAGTGAATCGTTGCTATGTACCTAACCCTTAAGTTGTAAAAGAGAAAATTGATCCATGGAGATTTGAAAAATTTATCAAATTCATCCCTTGGTTGCCATAAAAGTTACGATCACATGTTTAGCAAACGCGTGTGGATTTGCCTTGTGCAATAGTTGTGCTGCAATAACCTTTTATATTAGTTATCACATCCTGGGTTTGGAAGGCGATACACCATGGCAACGCAGGATGCGATGAGGGGATATGAAGACATATTTTTTATTCACAAAGAGAAACATGCATAGGCAAGTGATATAATAGAATATGTATACAACAAAGTAAATTGAGAAATGAAAATTAAGAAATCAATTCATTAATAAAAAAAAGATAAATAACTAGTACATCCAAATAGCAATAATTTTGATACAAGCAAAAAGGAATGTAAATAAAACAAATAATAGGAAAGAAACTACTCAACCCTCAAAATCAATACACAATAAACTACTACAAAATATAAAATATAAGAAATATTCTACTGCTGATAACTCTACTTCAATGGTGATGGCCCGCTAAACACACCTACAGGACCCACTATACGAAGAGACGATGAGTGAGCTTCATAAATCAAACTCAATAAATAACTCATATCTATCAAAATATAAATAACAATGGAGCGAGGCATGTAGTATAAACAACCAAAAAGTGAGAGTAATAACCTATCATCATTATATTAAAGTAACAATGACACATGCCATGGAATAACCCAAAAAAATATTTTTTTTAGGAGTCATTATAAGTCAAATTTAAAAATCATCTTCGTCATAAGATATATATTATTATATTTTAATTACACAAATTTTTTTTATAATTTTTGGGCACTAGTGAAAATTCTTAAGAAATTAATACATGTCGGTATAAGTGGGGATTTTGGGACTGTCGGGTGTCCATTTTGCAAACCGATTTCATAAATATTTTTTAATTAAAATGATTAATTTTATAGATATTTTTTTATAATTTTAATGCTCTGAAAGAATTTATATGAATTTTATATTAAAAATGATTAAAAAAAATAGTTATATTAATATTATATTAATATTGTATTATAAATATCTTAAATAATTATATAACTTTTGTTAATCTTTATTTTTTCTTTATGATTCAGCTAACGTAGAAGGCTTAGGGAGAATTAGAGAGAAAAAGAGGAGAGAGAGAAATAAAATCTTAGGGTTTGAAGGCTATAGATTGACGTCGACCTTATTGAGAAATTTGCTCGTCTCGTTGTAAGGAATCGATATTTTATTTATGATTTCAACAATATTGTGTTTTTGATATTTTTTCAATCAAATTTATATTTTTGTTACAAAAAAATGAGGATAATTTTATATTGATAAAACTTTAACCGCATAACTTTTTATATTTTATAGAGATCGAGATTATGAATATTTTAAGTATATTCTAAAAAATTTTTGCTGGTAATTTTGAAAAAAATAGTAATTTTTGTCTACTCTGAAATTTATTTTGACATATAAAATAGTATTTTTATTTAATTAAAACTTGAGAATATTATTATATACAATCCCTGATAATTTGATTAATTTTTAAAAATATGATTTTTTGCTCAGTAGGGTTTTCTATTACCTACTGCTAGGATATTTTGACACCTTCTGAATTAAGTTCAATTATGCTTTATTTACTATAATGCATTGAAATAAATGTAGATATATGATTGAATAATAGTTGGTCACTATTACTGTTATAATACTTGTTGACCTCATTTTCGTACACTTTTCCCTCGAGCGCCCTCGAGTGTACTTGATCGACTAAATTAGACCTTGTCGAGTCTAATTTGAGTTCGAATCGACTCTAATTTAGTCAAATTAGGCTCGATGAAGTTTAATGAAAGTCGAGCGATGCTCGCCAGCCGCGTCGAAGTCGATTTGACTATAACCAGCGTCAATTCAGACTTAATTTTGTTAATTTGGTCGAGTCGAACCGAGTCGAATCAGTTTTAATTTGAATTTCTTTTAAATCAATTTATGTAATTTAATTACAATTAAAGCCTAATCAATTTTCTAAAAGATTCAAAATTATTCCCAAATCGAGAAATTAGATGCGATAGTCTCAATTTCGTCAAAAATTTGATATTACCGTTTCGATATCCTTAATTGCAGTATTTTTTTTTTGCTGATTTAGGCATTTTACATTAGGAAGCAAGAGGGACCTCCGCCTCCCTCTCTCTTGTTTCCTCTCTTGCTCGCGGAAAACCCAGCCAAGCCCGTGGACCTCTGAAAGGACACAGAAACCATCGCCCCGCGAGGGGAGACAATATCTGGCCAATGGGAGGGCAGATTCAATCACACATACGATTAACCATTGAGGATAGTGGCTCTCACCAACACACCCCAATGGATAACAATATGTCTGATCTAATCACAACGGGTTTCCCCCACCCGATACATTAGCTCGAATGGGGTTTATTTGAGAGTGGGATGCGGTTTCCACGCGCGCAAGCCCCCGTGGTTAATTACATCTCAAGCTGGGGCCTGAGAATACTCTCGATTAAGGATTCTACATTATTCTTTCTAAATTGGGACTGGCACGTATGGCAGAGGCTAGGAAATCCTACTCGAAGGGAAAGAAAGGTTCAACTAGGCTTAGTCAACATGCACGACTCAGATCAACATTCAGAGGGACTAATGTAGTGAGAAGAAACTGGAGAAAATAAATAAATCATGCACTCGAAGCATGCAGGAGAGAAGGATGGAGGTGGCGTCATCCGTGTGACGCGGATATATAGGGCTTATGGTCTCTGGAAGACAGGAGACCTACCTACGGATGAGGCGTACTACGAAACAATAGTAGCCTTGAATCTTAAATCTAATGGGTTTAGTGTTCTACGCAACACTAACACCCGTGTCCTAGCTAATGCAATGCAAAATCTGGACTTACCCCGGCCTGGAAGGGGGAGCCAGCTAACCACCTAGTCGTTTCAAAACCATGCTGTCTAGTCATTTAATGAAAGATGGGTGGGTAGGTTATAGTTCTTGGAAGTAGGGCTGACATCTAGAGGATTTCCTAATTGGCCCTGGACCGATGTTGGGTGAATGCTCCTAGAGCTAATGCAATTAAAATTTTGATTTAGTTAGTTTCTAATGCAATGCATGCTAGTTGAAGCTTCCAAATCAGGTATGCATAGAACTTTAAAAAGGCTTATAAAATAATTTTTAGAATTAGACTGGGCTTCCCCAGGTCCGGCACCTCATCCTCATAGGTCAGATTATCCGGACTCTACCCGCAGGCGGGGAAGTGTCTTATAGAAGGAAAGAGAGAAATGCAATAATATGCATGCGACCCCTGACGATTCCGGCAATTCCCTAGGTCGTTAAGTTTCTAAATTGCTTAAACCTTAAAATTTTAAATATTAGTTGCGAGTAGAAAATGTTTTAGTCCTTAGAGAGCCTAACGAAATCCAGGCTAAAACAAAAGCGGCATGCAGATCACCAATAAACTATGTACAGCATACAACCTATGCGCAATCATCATCAAATCAAACATAATACATAATTAAACAAATCAATTAAATTTCCATAGGCCAACTGCCCTTAATTATAACCCAGGGTATGCAGAAAATTAAAGTGGCCGGGCACCACTGCCAACAACCCGGATTTCTAATCCTAAGACTGACGCAAGTTATTTTGAGTGGGATACTCTTGCTCTTCATCTCCTTGGTCTTCTCTTCCTTAGACTCCTCGGATCTCAGCTTCGTTGGACTCCTTGGATCTCAACTTCCTTCGATTCTTCAGGTAGTAGAACGATCCAAATTTGGACTCCCAAATAGAAAAAGACCATCCTCATATTGGGTGTCCTTTCCTCTTCGGAATCCAACCTTTGGATCCTAGTATCCCCACTCAAAATGAACTTTCATAACTCGATGCCAGATTACAAGTGATTTACATTAATAAAATAAAAAAAATAGTAAATCTAGACTCTCCTGCAAGGTTATCCTAATAAAAGTCATCCCAAGCGGTTTAATATATCACAAGCAGTTATAAGAAAATGAAATGCTCATCACAGCCACACTTGGCCATGCTCTTAATTATTTTGAGGGCTAAGCAAGCTCTGGAGCACCTGTAGCAATTTATAATGATTTTGGTTTTAACTAGCCCTCATTTATTTAGGGGGGCTGAGCAATTTCTGAAGCACCTGCATAAAACAACATTAGTATTTAAATCATGATTATTGCCCCCCTTTTATTTAGCGTTGCATGAGCATGGCCACCTACAGAAGACATCATTAGTATCAACATCGATCCTAACCTATGGGTAGTCTATCGTGCAATCAAATCCCAGAGTGTAGTAAAAGTAAGCAAACACACCAACAGTTCAATCACGACATGCAGTGAAATCCGGAAAAAGCTCGGCATACAGCAAAAAGTAAACACCGGCCTAGCCTAAGTCTAGAAGTGGTGTCCTAGCAAACAATTCTACAGTGTGTGTAAAAGCCTGTGTGGCTGAGGTAGATCCTAAACTAGGTAGTTAGTTACAATTGCCTACTGTCCAGGTTGGTTGTAGGTCTGAAGAGGAAGTTTTAATTAAAGTATAAATATTAGTGAATTAAGATCCATTTTAATTAATTTGATATGTAAGTCAGTTTTAATGCTTAGGGTAATAATATTTAAAGTTTAAATTGTATTAGTGAGTTTTAGGAGGTTCGGGATCCACCTATACACTAGGCAATGGGGCGGTCCAAAATTAACTTTTTGACTAAAGGCGATTTGTGAATAGCTAATATTTTTATAAAATACTGGGCCTTAACCTGATCAGTTAGACAGTTAGCATGCCCAATTTGGATTCTTTTATCTAAAGTTATGAATTTCTGAAGTTTTGGTCTTGTTTTGAACTAAGTTTGACCGGATTGTTGACTTTTTGATTTAAGTTGATTTCTAGAATTTTAAGATTTTTAATAAATACTAGACCCTAATGTGAGTTGAATGCCTTTGAGTTTGCTGGATTTGGAGTTTCCTACGCAAAGTTATGAATTTTAGAAGTTTCGGGCCCTAGACTATAGGCTACGGTTGACTGGAAAGTTGACTTTTCAATTTAAGCTGATTTCTGGCCACCTAAGATTTTTAATAAATATTAGAGTTTAATTAGAGTTGTATACCCTTTAGTTTGCCCATTTTGGAGTTTTCTGTAATTAGTTATGATTTTTGGAAGTTAGGGCAATTAAATGAATTATCGAAATTGCCTAATTAGGGGTACTTTGGGGGTTTTGGCCCAAATCAGCTCCAAACTGTTTGGAATCACCTCCAAAGGTCAGAAATGACCTAAGAAGGTGTTCCCAAGTGTTTGGGGAAAATTTGGGATTTTTAATAATTTGTAATGATTTAATTAAGGCAAAAAGGTGATTTTTTGATTAAGGTTGAATTAAAGTCCAGATTAAGGTTCAATCAAGGGGCCCTAATTATATAAGGTTGGAGACTAAATTCTGGAGAGTTTGAGATATTATGGGTATTTTTATGATTTAAAATGGATTTATTAGATTTTTCAGAAGTTTCTAAGGCTTAATTAACGGGTAAATTAGGGTTTGCTAATTAAGTGTTTTAAAGAGTCCCAAAAATTCCTAGAAAATTCTAGGGGGTTTCAGATGTCACTAAGCACTAGTGTTTAAGGTTTCATAGCAATCCGGGATCTATCCTAGCTCCTAGAAATATTCTAAGTTCGCTAGACGGTCCTTAATTGTTGTCCTTAAAGTGTCACTACGTTATATAGGAATAAAATGAAGTAACTAACCCTTAGGCATAACATAGAGGGTAAATACAGCAAATATAAACACACCAATTAAGTCCTTAGATCTAGGAGAGCCTAGGCTATGTGCTTGTGCAACCTACACATGCAAGGACTGCAAAAATACTAAGTAAAGAAGCCTAATGAAGTGATTAGTGAATGATTGGGACACAATCATTCACTAAACCTTCTCCCACATGAATGTTGTTCACATATAGGTCCTATGTTTAAAATTTCACAAGGGGTAGACCTCCCAAAATTAAAGGATTTAAATAATATGTAATTTTTAAATCATTTTTTTAAATACATAAATATTATAAATAATAATAATATAAATTTGAAAATGAGATAATTGAAAATACTTCAGTTCATAAGCATAGGAGGTCTACCAGCCACCAAGGGGTTTTAAAATAATTTTTAAAATAATTAATTATATTAATTAAATAATATTTAAATAGCTAAATAATACAGTAATACAGAAAACATCCAAAAAAAGACAGAATCAGATACAAGAAATAATTTTAAATTAAAATTCACATTTTTTTTTTGAAAAGAACGAGGTATTATACAACGTAATCCGACTTAAAATGAGAAAGTTATGAATTTTCTAAGTTTAAAGCAATTTTAAAAATAATTTAAAATAATTAATAATTAAAAATAATTATTAAATTAAATTAGGAATTAAAAGTTTTTTTGAAATTTTAAAATAATTTGAGATATAATAATAAATTTTTAAATTAAAATTAATAAATAAAATATAGAAAATAGGATTTCAATTTTAAAAGAAAAATAATAATAAAATGATAATTATCATGAATTAAAAAAGGTTCAAATTAATTATTAATTAATTAGAAATTTGAATGATTGAAATAATATTAAAAATAATCTAAATCAAAATAATAATTATTAATACAATAATAATATTAGTATAATAATAATAATATTAATAGAATAATATTATTATTAATATAATAACATTATTAATATAATAATAATTATTATTAACATAATAATAATAATATTATTATTATCATAACAATATTGACATAATAATAATATTATTAATATAATAATAATAATATTAACCAAATTATGTTATTATTAAAAAAATAATAATGATATTATAAACATAATGACATTATTATTAATATAATAATAATAATATTTAAGTAATATTAAATTAATATTATAATAATATTACTATTATTATAATAATAATATCATTGAAATAATAATAATATTATTAATAATAATACTAATATTATAATGATATTAAATAATATTAAATTTAATATTATAATAATATAACTATTATTATAATAATAATTATACCATTAATAATATTTTTAATATTATTATAATAATATTAAATAATATCAAATTTCAAAAATACAATTTTCTGATTTTTTTAAAAAAAAATTAAATTAAATAATATTAAAATACACCTCGGCGGAGGCGGCGGCGGCGATGGAAGCCACGTGGCGGCCCGGGATTGGCTCCGCGGTCCCGGGCAATGATTTGGGAGAGGAACACGACGGCGGCGCTAGGTGGCCACGTGGCACGCTCTAGCTGGCTCCGCAGTTCTGGGGCAATGATTGCCGCGGCAGGCAATCATCGCGTAATGACCGCGGCAATGATTGCCGCGGTCGGTGCCACTTAGCCACGTAGGACTAGCTTCCTCCGCCGTTCGATCGCCCGCGGTTCGAGTGGGCGGTCGAGATCATGCCAGGTGTCAGGCGTAATCGCGGGATCGAAGTCCGCGGTCAGCCCGAGCCGCTGGAGGATGGAATCCTGACCATTGATCGCGAGATCAACGGTCCTGATTGAATCTCAGCAGACGTAGCCGTAATCCGAAGCCCTAACTCATTTTTTGGCGATTTCTCTCGATCGGGTGAATGAAAACGAGCGAAATTTTAAACCTATACTAATATCATGAACAGAAATCATGTGGGAACAATCTCATGGCTTGAATCGCAATGTGTAGAGAGTTATTTAGATCTAGGTGTTTCTAGCTAGGGTTAACGATTATACCTTGGTTTATGGATGGATTAGACCGTAAGAGGGCTTGTTGAACTTGTGAATTGTCCAAGAATAAGATTGTAGAAGGTCCCTTGAGCTCTCAACGCCTGGATCGAGCGCAAATGGCCTTGGAAGATTCCTAGTCTCGGTTCGCCGGAGATTCTGCCGCCGGCGAGCGTTTGACGGCTGGATTTGAGTGGGGGAGGCAGAGGGAGGTCGAGAGAGCTCACACACTAGAGTTCTCTGGCTTAGGGAGGCTGGGGTGAAAACGAGAGCCAAAAAGTCCCTTCTAATGAAGCCCTAACTCTCTATTTATACCCCTAACCTTAGGATGAACAGTTAGGATGGCCTCTAGGTTTGATTAGGAGGGCTCTAGATATCCTAGGCCGTGGACTTGGGTCAAGAGACCACTTGGAAGGTCCTTAATGGCTTTCATAGGTCTTCAGTAGGTCAATTTGACCTATTAAGACTTGGGTTGACCAAGTCAAAGCTTGACTTGGTCAACTTGAGTCCATTAGGTCAATGGAGTCCAAGGGATGAGGTTGGAGCCCTAAGAGAGGGTTTGAATTGGATTTGGGCTTGAATAGGGTTTAAATGGGCCTTAATAGGTCATTTAGACCCATTAAAGGCTAGGGTTGACCAAGTCAATGCTTGACTTGGTCAAACCAGTCAACTAAGCCCAGGGGATGAGGGATATGAGCCTTGAAGCCCTTGGTTGGGCTTGGATCTGATTTGGACTTGATTTAGACCCATATGGGCCTAATGGGTCAACCTGGGTTGACCTGGCCAACCAGGTTGACCCAGGGCCTGGGTCTGGGCTCAGCAGACTTGGCTTGACTCCCTGAATCCATTGGGATGGGTTCTGGGGTCTAGCCTGGTCAAATTTGACCAGGTCAACTTTTTGACCTAGGGTATGGACCAAAATCAGGGTCAACAAAGCCCAGACGGAATAGGTCCGACGACCTCCAGCTCCCGTTTGCGAGTCCCAGGCAAAGCCGAATCCACCCTGACTCCTCTCCGTTCCTCTCTTGCTTGCGGGAAATCCAGCTAGGCGGAACTCCCTCCGTCGCCCCTATTCGCAAGCCCCGACGCCTTGCTCCCATCCGAAGCAGCCCAAACGACCGAAGCCTTCCCATCCTCCCGTTCTCTCGCGTGACTGCTTCATGGAGAGGTGACTGCTTCATGGATGGCCAGGAGATCCTCTCCTCAGTAAACCAATGTAGTGCCACCCATCAGTTGTTTATGCCATTATTCTAGATTCATCATTTTAATCGTGATTCGGCTTTTCAGTTTGCAAACAACAAATATTTTGTTCTCACCCACAGCTTTTCCTAAAAGTTGTCTTTTTATTAGGAAGAGATCTAGGGGTCCTTTCTTTTGCCTTTCGGATCCTAAATATCGTTTGTTGGGCTTGGCCTACCCTAACGTCTGGCTTACACTCTGGAATGATATGAAATTTGTGGTTTTGCTTGGCTTGAATAGATCCTCTCCTCAGGCAACTGATGCAGTGCCACCCATCAGTTTGTTTATGCCATTAATCTAGATGAGACATTTTAATTAAATTTGATAGTTGTGATTGGGCTTCCCAGTTTGCAAACAGCAAATATTTTGTTCTCATTCGCATCCATTTTCCTCTTCTCAATTGATGGTTTCGCAATGAAGAAATTTCACTTTTTGCTATTTGGGTTCAGGATGTTGCAGCAGTCTGTATTTTGAGTTTTATAGTTTTAGAGGCTGCAGGAAGGCTATGAGTATCATAGTTCCCCATTGTAAAACCAACAACCCGGTTCTATCGAGAAAATAAAGAAAGAAGACTTCAGGCTGCCATTAGTTGAGAATCGAAGTTTTCTTCTTCACTTTATTTCTGTCGACTTGAGACATTTCAATTGAAATTTATCAAGATAATCATGCCTTTGTTCTGATTATAGTTTTCCACTGTGACAATATAAAAACTTGCTCCGGGCTGAAGTCTTGACAACTACAGACTTTGGGGCAGGAGAATTGACTTAAAATATGAGATTTACAACCTTGTTCTATAGGTTGGGCTGCTGACTTGGGAGTATCGTGCAACATATTGATGAATTTGATTTTTGAAACAAGAGTTCGTGAGTTTATAAATTGATTGCACATTTTTTTAGAGTAATTACATGCTTCTTGAGGCATTTCAAATTTGAATTCATCTTACGTTAGTTTCGTAGCATCCTCTAACTTTAAGTTAAAGCATTTAACAGGTTTTTTTTTCTTTGAGCATTTAAGAGAGTTCTGAGTGTTCTAAATGTAGTAGGGAGGTTTTATTTGTGCTTGTAGGTGAGCTTTCAAGTTCACTGTGAATTTTGTATGTTCTGTTTTAGTTCAATTTTAGTCCTCTGTTTATAATTTTATTCTTATTTTATAATTTTGCAATTTTGTATTTCAAGCATTCTCATATATATTTTGCCAGACTCCAGGCGTTTCTCCAACACAGGGAACATCTGCAAGGATCGTTAGGCATTCCTTCCCCTTCTAAAAAAAACTATACATGTCGGTGTTTTCAAACTTTGGCTGGGGATCTTTAAAACCATCATGCTTAAAAAAATGTCTAGGCCTATATCGAATGCTTGATAAAGCATATAACAAGATTCCTTACCTTGCTAAAATAATGCGCACGAGTTATTATTTTGAGATTTCACTTGTATTGAAGCTTTGTTTTAAGAGACTTGGGATGGCTTTCTTACATCTTACTGCTTCTTAAAGAAGCTTTCTAGTATAAAAATTATGGAAGAGAATAATATAGCATAGTGCATAATTTGATTTTAATGTTTCTTAAAATTAGCTTGAATTCATGGTGTGTAGGTCCACTGTTGAACATATATATATTTGTTGGGAGGTTTGATAGAGATGTATAGACAAAGTAAGTATAATCGACATATTATATTTATTGATTTAAAGGAAGCATATAATGAAGTTACAAAAAAAATGCTCTCGAGAGTTTTATATGTGAGAAAAAGGATTTATGTTTTTGCTGGCAACAAGGAACTGTTGTTCGATCCTAATATTTTCGTTGCATTTTTTTATAAAGGTATTCTATAAATTCAATTCATATCAGAGGGAAATAGTTTGTAATTGTTATCAAGTTCTATGTTTTATGCAGTATCAGATGATCCCTAATCCACTTTCTAAAAATAATAATGTGAAAGAATATGTGAAACTTGGTGGGCATTAGATGGCAAGTGACTTACAGGTTGTCATTCCAGCTTTGTACAGCAAATCAACAACATAATTTGATTGAGTGAGATGAAGGCTAATAGATGTTTGTTAAACTTGAATACCGAGAAAATAGTGGACAGCTCCAAGTTTTTTTTAAGCTGAAAAGCTTGATGTAAATCAACAAGAAGTTGCTGAATAAGAGTTATTGTTGCCATTAAGAAGATATCGTCGACATATATCAAAATATAGATATAAAATTGTTCTTGATGGTAGAGTAACAATGAAGGATCTACCATGCTAGTTTGGTTGCCCGCTCACATACTCTATTTTCATTAGATATTTTATGATGAGATGAAATAGAGACATCTAGTTGTAGCAAGTTTGTGATCGCTTTATTATCATTCATTCACTTCAAAGGCTTTGGAGATTTCCCTTCCTTCTCTTAATTTCAGTTGGGGTGTTTCACTTGAACTTGGATGAAGAGTTTTATATAATATTGTTGGGTAGTTTCTTTGAGCTTTAGAGAGGATTATGAAGCTTTATACTAGAAGGTTTCTTGAATTCATTTGAGATGAAACTTGTAGATTGGGTTTGAATTGGCGTAGGGTCTTATGATTCTCTTGTTGGATGGTTTTCCTTGAGTTTTGGAAAAGAGTTAGAGAATCTTTTTGTGCATGTTTGAAATGTGAACTCCTACTTAAATGTGATTTATGCTTTATATTGATTGGAATAATTCTCGAGTGTTGGAGAAGCATAACATTGGTTTTTGTTCTTGAATATACATGGTTTCATCAAAATTGCTTTGACGAGAATGCAGAGAATGATTTGGCATATATCTAAGACTTCATCTATGAAATTCAGAAGCATTTTCTCTTATACTTTTTTTAGTCACTTGGTGTTGGAGAGTTTTATAAGTTGCTCTATTGTTGAAAGCTTTACGAAAAGCTTTGTGAATTGTTTTGTATTGAGAAATTCTACAATATATTTGGTGAATGTTTTATGGCGGAAGTGGCATATGAAACTCTTTTGTTAGAGAATTTTTTTGAATTTACCCCACGTTAAAGAAATATACTATTTATTTTGCATCGATAGAAGTTATCGTGGATTTTGTATTGGGGAAGTTTTATGTTTTGTTTTGTTTGAGAGATTTTATGAGTTATTTTGGATTCTTGAGACGTCATGAATTATTTTATATTTGAGGGGCCCGATACTAAGAGGCTCTCTTAGTTCTCTTTTTCATGAATAGTTTTCTTCTTCTTACTTGCATTTTCTTCTAAAGATGGGCTTACGCACGTGGGTTGAAAGCATGTTTAAAGTTGAAAATTTTATTTGGATTTTGGTTTCAAGATTGGGTTTTCTTCTCTATTGCTTTGAGTTTTATATGAAAGTGATTTGGGTGATTGTGTCAAGTCTTTCGAGTGCTTTCTTAAAACGTGGGAACAGTAAATAACATCCAAATTTTCCTTCCTCTTATTTGCATTTGGCTTAAATGCTAAATCGGAATGAGGGATGGGTCGAAGGTATGTTTGGCTTTGACAGGGCATGCCTATCAATGAGATGCTAACATTCCATAAAAATAATAAATAAAGACAGTTTTTGAAACGATGTGGGGAGTTCTTAAAATTTGGATAGTCCTGGAGAGCAAACAGCCGAGCTAACGTCCAGACAAAAGAAAATGTATGTTTTTATTTAATAGCATTTTATTTTGATTATTCGCATATTGAACATGATCCTGCTCTCATCTAATTTTCTTTCTTTTCTTTATTCTCTTGCGAGGTACCTGTGTGAAAGCAAAGAAGGAGCTTTTAAGAGCACTAGACGAAGGAGCTTGAACAATCGGATCCGAGCATCAATCGCCCCCGTTCATTCTAGTGGGGGTGCTACGGGCGGAACCACCGGGTCATATCCCCCGGTGTTGTGAGTTTTATTAAAACTTAGATAGCCTCTAGGGAGCCCATCTATGTGTACGTTCCCCTACCCTTAAGGCCCTGCGAAAACTTTAATTCTTAGGTAATTTTCTTCTTTTATTTTGTTATAAATTCCTAAACCCGTTTACATACATACGAGTGTATAAAGGGTTAGAAATAAAACCTCTTTTCATTCCCTACAATACTAGTGACACATAAGGACAAAAATTAAGGACTGAGTCTTAGAGAACTTAGACTCAGGATGCATGCTCCCTTAGGATAGAAACACTAAACATAGAAAACCTAGTGACACATCACCCTAGGGCTAGTTTGCCTTAATTCATTAATAAAATAATAAAATCAATCATAATCTAAATCAGAAATGCATTAGAACACTTAATCTTCAATCAAACTACAATCAACATACGAAATCACTAGGAGGTGGAATCTGAACATAAACTTAAACTAAAATCTAATTAAAACATTAATCATCTCTTAATCAAATATTAACTAAAAAAAATTCATCAAAACAAACTCAATTTCTATGAGTTATAAAATTGGGAAGCAAATCTAACTCGAACCTAAAAGACTCATAATGCCCAAACTTTGAAAATTCATAACTAATTTCAGGAAAATTCAAATCAAGTAAATTAAAAAGCACTCAACCCTAATTAAAGTTTACTATTCATTAAAAATATTAACTTTCTAAAAATCAGCCTAATTTAAAAAGTCAACTCTCCGGTCAACCGTAGTCTAATAACTAGGGCCCGAAACTCCTAAAATCATAACTTTGCTTAGAAAACTTCAAATCCAACAAACTAACAGTCTAATTACTCGTAGTAAGGTCTAGTATTTAATAAAAATACTAACTTCCCTAGACCCAACCTGTTTCTAATAATGGCCTTTTTGAACACTCTTAACCTAGCTGATAAGTAGACCCCGGATCTTCTAAGACTCGCTAATGTAACTTAAACTTTAAATATTACTACCCTTAGGATTAAAATGAACTAACCAACCAAACTAACTAAAAATGGACCCTAATTTACTAATATTTAAACTTTAACCAAATCCTCCTTTTCAAACTTTCAACAAATGTTAACTCAAAGTAACTTGAACTAACTAGCCAATATATGACCTATCCAAAGCCACACAAGCCCACTACACACACATAAAATTATTTGTTAGGGCACCACTTCTAGTTCTAAGTTTGGCTGATGTTTTACTTTTCTTTTTCTGTGATGTGACGCTCTTGCATGTGGCACGTGTGCTGTTTATTTTGACTTGGAGTGTTTGTTTATTTTATTATTGTACTGTAATTTACCTGTGGTGTGATGGGCGATAGATTACCCATAGATTAGGGATGATTTCGATACTGATGATGTTTTCTACAAGTGGTCATGCTCATACAGCGCTAAAAGGGGGGCTAAAAATAAATAAATCATAAATTACTGCTACATGTGCTTTAGCTGCTTAGCCCCCAAATAAATAAGAGCATGGCCAAGTGTGGCTGGTTTGAGTGCTTTTATTTTCATATATAACTTCTTGGGACGATTGACTTTGATTGCTTAGGATAACCCTGCAGGAGAGTCTAGATTTTTCTTTTTAAATTCTGATGTAATGTGTTTGATGTTAAGAGTTATGAAAGTTTATAAAATGGGGCATTTTAATTGAGGATTAGGGATCTAAAGGGAAAAGAAAGTCCCTTCACGGGAAATTTCTTTTCATTTGGATATCCTACTGGCGGTGTACTACGAGAAGACTAAAAGAAGGTGATCCATAGGAGGACTAGAGGATGAAGATCAAGATACAAAATGCCTCATTTTAAAACTTGCGTCATTCTGTAGGATTAGAATCCAAGTTGTTGTTGGTGGGGCCTGGCCACCACTACTTTTCTGCAGACCCTGGGTTGTACTTATACGACACTTGCCGTGGACTGTGGACTCTTTCTTACTCTGTTCTGTTTATATCGATGTGTTTATTTTATGTGCGTAGTAGAAATTGCCTGTTTTTCTTAGGTTTCTTTCTTGCATGTGCTTGGCCTGATTTCGCTAGGCTCTTTAGGAATAAAATTTTTCTACTCGTAATTAATATTTAAAATTCTAAGAATTAAATAACATAGAAACTTAACGACCTAGGGAATAGCCGGAATCGTCCGGGGTCACATGCATATTAATGCATATTCTCTCTCCTTGCTATAAGACACTTTCCCGCCTGCGGGTAGAGTCCAGATAATCCGACCTATGAGGATGAGGTGCTGGACCTGGAGAAGTCTAGTCTTTTCTAAAAATTATTTTATAAGCCTTTTTTTTAAATTCCATGCATATCTGATTTGGATACTTTAACCAGCATGCATTGCATTAGAAACTAACTAAATTAAAATTTTAATTGCATTAGTTCTAGGAGCATACACCCTATATAAGTCTAGGGCCATCTAGGAGACTCTCTAGACGTCGGCTCTATTTCCAATAACCAAACTACCTACCCATCTTTCATAAAGACATGGACAGCATGGATTTTATGTGATTAGGTGGTTAGATGGCCTTCCTTTTTAGGCAGGATATAAGCCCAGAATGCATTAGCTAGGACACGGGTGTTAGTGTTGTGTAGAACACTAAGCCCACTAGATCTAGGATTCAAGGCTACTATTATTTTGTAGTATGCCTCATCAGTAGGTAAGTCCTCTATCATCTAGAGGCTATAAATCCTACCTATCTACGTCACACAGATGACGTCACCTCCATCTTTCTCTCCTGCATGTTTTGAGTGCATGATTTTATTTTCTTTAGTTTCTTTTCACTACCTTAGTCCCTCTGGATACTGATCTGAGCCGTGCATGTTGACTAAGTCTAGTTGAACCTTTCTTTCCCTTTGAGTAGGATTTCCTAGTCTTTGCCTTATGTGCCGATCCCTTCTGAGAGTATAATATAGAATCCTTAATCGAGAGTTTTCTCAGGCCCCGGCTTGAGATGTAATCAACCACGGGGGCTTGCGCCCGTGGAAAACTGAATCTCACTTTCAAATAAACCCTACTCGAGCTGATGTATTGGGTGGGGGAAACCCATTGTGATGATAAGGTCACATATATTGTTACTCATCGGGGTGTGTCAGTGAGAGTCGCTATCCTCAATGGTTAATCGTATGTGTGATCAAATATACCCTCCTATTGGCAGATACTGTCTCCCCTCGCGGGGCGGCGGTGTTTTGTGTATCCTTTTGGAGGTCCACAATACTTTGATAATAATATGTGCTTGGGGGGGAAATACATAAAGATTGGTTATTCACTAATATTGGCTGGAGACTTATTGACATGTATAAAATGGTGGGATAATAGGCTTTTCTTTAAATACCATAGTTGGGTGTTATCCTCTATTGATTTATGTGATACTAATAGGAGCTTATAAGGAGATTATTACTGTACCGACGAAAAAATAGTGACAACTCTGTTTATTGAGCTAACATATTATTGATATTGACAATAATACTGGAAAAACACTGCTTTAGCTAGGACTTACTTGTTGAATATGATTATTAGAATGCATGATACTGAATCATTGTTATTATACGACTTTACTGTTACTTCCACCCATGATGCTGATGTTACTACTATTTTACTATTATTAATATATTGATCATGTGATATATATTGAGCATGTGCACTAGACACTGATACTAAGTTGACACTGATATGATATTTCTAAGCATGTGATATACGAATGCAGTTATTTTTTTATGATTTTACTACATTGACATGATTTCAACAATCTTTATCGATGTTTTGATTTAATGTTTTATACGATTTCTCTACCTATTTTAGTATTGATATGACGATTATTTTAGTGATTCGATACCTGTACTGCGTTACCAATTTTTCTATTATATTGTCCTATGATTATGTAAATGTGACTGTTATGATTTGACTGTTGATATGTATATTATTCCTTTGCCTTGTGTTGAGTTCAATTATAAGTTTTGGTTGCTTACCAGGCTTGTGAGCTCATTATATATAGTTAAATATTTTCAGGTTATGGTAGAAGATCAAGAGTGTGAGATTAATCAAGATTCATCAGGTTCTATTTTTTTTATTTTAGCTATTCTTTTATACTCAAGATAGAGCAGTTATGATATGATTGTATAGATTTTGAATAGTATATATAATTTTTTAGGAAATGAATAAATGTATATATTGATGTTTTGATCAATAATTTTATTTCTATTGCTATTTAGATTAATAAAAGAAATTAGATAATTTTGATTGTGTACATTAAAAGATAAAAGAATATTTTTTTCAAATTAGATTCTAGGGCATTATATGTCATGTCTCCTACAATAAATTCTATTATACTGATGTATATGACAAATAGCTACTAACGTCAAATCATTCTAATGCTTACAACTACACCACACTAGGTATACTTATACCTCAAATGACTTATTTATCATTTTCAATTCATGTTCAATTATATTTAACATTCATATACATACATAGTCAGTTTATCAAATACCTATCACCGAAAAGGTAAATACCAACCCAAGGAAATACAATGATTTTCTGTAGAGTCATCACTTTAGGGACCTATTGGACTCATTAAGCCAATATAATATATATATATATATATATATATTATATCAATAGTAGTACTTCCATTGATATTTTTTTTACTGTAAAAATAGTAGATAGCTCTTGTGGATATTAATTAAAAGATAAAAAGAATTATTCTTCCAATTTAGATTATGGGGCACTACAACTAAAATGCATGTTATTGATTCATTGTTACTGTTATTGTATGATTTTACTACTTTACTATTGTTGTTCACTGATTTTCTTTCAATGTACAGATTTAATGTTACTGTATTGCTTTATTGTTACTACCACTGGTTTTACTGATGACATCGACATTGTACTGATACTGTTATCGATACGGATACCAATACTATTTGATATCACTGATTCACTGCACTGATATTGAGCACATGATATACTGAGCATGCGATTAAGATACTGATATGATACATGTGCATAAATTTATATGATTTTGTTGTATTAATATGATTCCGATAACTCTTATCGATGTTGTAGTTTTATTATTTTATACAATTTCTTTACTAATTAATAGTAATGATATGACGGCTGCTTTATTAATTTGACACCCGCACTGATTTACTGGTTTCTCCACTATACTACTGTACTGGCTTCTATACATCATTATTTTATCATTTGCAGACTTTATTGCTACTATATGTGAGTTTTACTGATTCTGCACTGATTCATGATCATATAAATATTACTATTAATATTTAATTGCTGACATGCATATTACTTTTTTATCGTGCTTTGAGTTTAGTTGTAAGATTTGATTACTTGCTGGGCTTTTGAGCTCATTATATGTGGTTAAATAATTATAGGTCAGGTTAAGGGAGCATGGGTGTGAGATTGATCGGGATCCTTCAAGTTTAAGTTTTATTATTTTAGCTATTTTTATGTATTCAGGATAAAATAATTGTAATATGATTGTATAGATTATAAATAGTGTACATGATTTTTTGGGAAAATGAATGCAGATGTATATATTAATGTTTTGATCGATAATTTTATTTCCGCTGGTATTTATATTAATAAGGATAATTAGATAGCTCTTACTGTTGTATATTCAAAGATAAAATAATATTTTTTTAAAATTAGATTTTGAAGCATCATACATTCTGACCTTTTTTTTTCAACAATAACAGTGGTAATCTGTGAGAAAAAAGTCATATAGCTGCATCTTCACAACTGATATGAATTGGTAAGCTTTCAATGATTTGAATCCACCAAAAGCCCAAAGGTACTGTCTTTATTTAATGAGTAATTAAAAGACACCGTCATCTACAATTTCATCTTTTTCATTGTTAGCATCCCATCCTTTTCTGCAATTCAGTACCAAAATCTTCGATATGAAGATCTCCATATCAGTTTACCCCATTTTCTTCCTCATTTTTTTCTTAATTCTTCACCATAGATATGGAGAACAGAAGGATAAGATTTCTTCAAAGTGCCATGTCATTCAATGCAAAAGATTGTACCAAGCAATCCTTTCTTTGTAGTTCATCATCAAGTGCCTATGGCTAAATCTTTATAAATTATATTTGTTTATTAAATAAAGTGACCATAGTGATGAGTGATGTCAGTTAAAAAAAAATAGTATCATGCGAAGGCTTCATTAGGAATAGTTATTGGCTTTCAAGAAATTTTTTATTAGAAAATTATTTTAATAAGTAATAAAATTTTTTTTTCAAACAAGCCTAAAAACATGTATAGATCAAAGAGGATAGATATTTATTCATCAAAATTTAATTTGTATAATCAAAAGTGGGATTGTTATCTTCTAAAGATTTCAGCCAAATGTAAATCATTGTTCATTTTTCATGAAGTTTCTGCGGTCAATTAAATTGTCTTGTATTTCATCATAATAATTATAGAGAAAGTGTGCGGAAGTCTCATATTCAGAGGAAATTATTCTGTGCGGTCATCTGACCGTTCGGAGGTGAATCAAAATGTATCATGTCACCCGATACGCAACACCGGTACACAGCAAAAAATGATAGATATTTATCACATTCATCATAGGCTCATCAAAATTTAATCTGTATAATAAAAAATGGGATTGTTATCTTCTAAAGATTTCTGCCAAATGTAAATCATTGTTCATTTTCATGAAGTTTCTGCGGTCAATTAAATTGTCTTGTATTTCATCATAATAATTATAGAGAAAGTGTGCGGAAGTCTCATATTCAGAGGAAATTATTCTGTGCGGTCATCTGATCGTTCGGAGGTGAATCAGAATGTATCATGTCATCCGATACGCAACACCGAAACACAGCAAAAAAATAATATGACACGTCCTGATTCGTCTCCATACGAGATCCAATGACCGTACAAAATAATTTCCCCATATTCAGAGGTGATCTAGTAAATGTACTGAATTCTGATCGCTTGCTTCGACTGAAAGACAACTGAAACCTAACCCACCAACAAGTGCCAGATTAACAGAAAAGTGTTTTTTTTTTTTAATATAATCATTCACCCTACCCGTTCTTAAAGAAGAAGAATTACATTTTTGACTTGAGAGATTCCTGGTCGCATAGAGATCTTTTTGCTGCAAGGTAGGAGATAACGTTTCTTATATTTTGAATGTAATAATACAAATTGTCTGAAATTTATTTCATCTCCTTCGCTTCCTTTCATCAAAGAGCATAGTCCTTGCACATGGTGATAGATTCAAAATGAATGTGTGTTAATTCGGTTCTGCATATTCCAGCTATATATTAGATATCACTTCTCATTCATAACTAATCGCAGTAACTTACTAACTTCAATCAAATGACACCAATTCATCATCAAGCTTCAACTTTCAACATCAAACAAAGACAAAACTCTCAGCCCATCCAATCTATGATTTCTCAACAGAAATCTGAAGCAAAGGACATCAATGTCTTTCACTAACACTTCTATTCATAGTCCAAATTTTACTTAGAATCCTCTTTGGCCTGCTAGGAATAGGGCACAGAGCTCTAAACCTGGAAGACGTGCTTCTCATCAGCCCATCCCTCACCATGACTTGCTCCTCCATGTCATTGTCATCTTCTTCAAGCTTCATCTTCAATGTCGCCATCTTCGTCATCTGGCATTTAGGCCCTGAAGCAGAGCTCCACTCGCTATCATTTGCTTCCAGGCTTGTGCAGTTCATCGTCACTCCCTTCTCATTGAAGCCGACAGCCTTTGTAAGAAGAGCTTTGATGTTGGTGGGGAGCTCTGTAACATGGCCTCCGGCCATTGCCGCGCGAGCCTGCTCGAAGAAGAGGACCTGCACCACTACTCGAAGAGGCAGCATCTCGTTTTGAGCTGCGTGCACACATGCCTCCATTGATAGCTTCTTGCAATCAATAATCTTGCAAAGTTTCTTCCTTTCTTTCTTCTCCAGTTGTGGATGCGCCTATTTGATTTATTGGTAGCTAAATATCAGCGTTTTGGGCGATAAGTACGAGATAAGAAATCAAAACAGAGGAATTTGGCCTCCGAATGATATAAATATTTTATTTTTTTAATTAAATGTTCATCTGTCTTAATAATTTGTTTTAAATTCTTCGCACAAAAATGCATATAAAATTCCTGACCATTTTTTTTTCCTTAAATATTCTGCGTTTAGATTCATCAAAATAGACAGGTAGCTGATAACAAAACAACCTTTAAATTTGTTCTATTGTCAGTTCCTCCTG
Source organism: Dendrobium chrysotoxum (assembly GCA_019925795.1). Lineage (NCBI taxonomy): Eukaryota > Viridiplantae > Streptophyta > Magnoliopsida > Asparagales > Orchidaceae > Dendrobium > Dendrobium chrysotoxum. Next base: position 45,821,377 of record CM034301.1, read on the forward strand.
AAAATTTTATTAAAATAGAATGTTGTGTTCAACATTTCTTTTAATTAAAATCGTAAAAATGTTATTTATTTAGTCTAATCTTATTACGGAGTAATCTTTATGATTCATAATAATAAAAAAAATTTTGACAACTTGATTTAAATTTAAGCCCATAAATTGGCATATTTTAATTCAATTTTCAATTGAAACGACCTTAATCAAAATTCTAATGTGAAACATAAAAAATAAAATTTAAAATCAGTATGATCTAATAACTACCCGATGAAAGCTAATAAAGTCGATTTTCAAAATATTTTTTCTAATGTCGAAGCAGCCAATTAGGGACTCATACTGAGCAAATAATTCCTTAAAGCCTGCAAGTTTAGGATTTTACCCTGAGATATGTATCAATAACTCTATATAGATCGTCGTGATCCATCCTCGCGAAATCTGGCACAGCCTTAGCGAGGGCGATCACCTTCTCCACTGGAAGCTTTTCATTGCGCGCAATTTCCAGCAGGTATAAATCTATTAGCTTGGCTACTCTCAGCATAGAGCTATGCGAAGCCGAAGACGACCGCCGTCCGTTCTCCTGCCCTTCAAAGTCAACGTGGTCCGCTGACCTCGACCGCCGCCTCTCGCCGCCGCTGGTTTTCTTCCTCAGCGGGCTCGTCGGCGGGCTCCGTCCCTGCAGCATGAACTCCTCAACTATGGTGATCACTACATCAACGTCATACAGAATCTCGTCCCCATCAGTAAAAGATGCAATCAGGAGATCATTAACATTGGCTTCCTCTAATTGCACTCCAGCTCTCCTAGCAAGATCCAATTTCGAAGTGGAAGAAGCATTCAATATGTTTGCTGCCTTGAGAAGCTTCAGCAAGAAGCTGCAGGAGACAGAGCCTTTCTCGATTGGAAGCAAAATCACTATCTTCTCCAGAAGCAGTTGGTCCTTCAAATTAACCTCATGGAGAGAATCTCCCATGTTAGGAAGCCACCGACTGGCGTAGACCTTTATTGCTTCTCCGACGATTTTGCTGGAGACAACTCCGGCCGACTTGACTGCGAGCATGATTCTCCAGTAATGGTCAATACTTAATTCTGCCAAGTCCTTTATCCACCACTGCTTGGAGGGGTGGGCGAGAACGCTGGCGGCGAGAGCGTCGATGCACCGGCTGGTGATCTTGAGATCCTCGCAGAGGGGAGGAAATTGCCTCGTGTTCTGCAGGGTGAGGAGCGTGTCCTTCCAACGTTGAAGGATGCAGGACTTGAAGAAAGACTCGAGCTTTCCGGCGAGATTGCCGCGGTCGACGGTGTTGGTCATGAGGAGGTATTCGGCGGCACAGCGCAGGGGAACGAAGTTGAGCGGGCTGACGGTGATGGTGATGCTGTAGCAGAATTTTGCGCAAAGCTCGAAGGCGTCGGCGCCGCCGGGGATGTCGGAGAGATAGATTGTGGTCGGCGAATGGGGGGAGTCTTTTGAGCATAGTGTCTGTAAGAGGCCGCATTTGGATAGCAGGGGAAACTGGAGCAGGATAGAGAGGAGAGTTTGTATATATTAGAGTTGGATGTAGTCTTCAAAGTTATGTCTTTTGAAAGGATGATACCTTGTGAAGATGGTACAAGCTGTCTTGGACTTGGATTTTGATATCGGTGGACACTTCGGATGATATAGACCTGAACCATTAGAGTAGGAGCAAGGAGGAAGAGTTAGAGTAGTTTCCACAGAGAGAGAGAGAGAGAGAGAGAGAGAGAGAGAGAGAGAGAGAGAGAGAGATGGCAGCCTTATGGATTCGTTGGCGAAGAAGGTATCAGGGCGGCTGCCAAGCTTCATAAACTTCATCTTTGTCTTTCTCAGCTCATCACAGAGTCCTCTGTTTCAGTGATAGAGCGTTTGCTTTGGTGACTCTGAAACAGAGGTCTCTCTCTCTCTCTCTCTCTCTCTCTCTCTCTCTCTCTCTCTCCTGCGTATCACAGTGGGAAAAGACGAAACCTAAACAGAGGAAGTGTGAAGTGTGCGCTAACTGGATGAAGTGGAGATTTATGGATCGGGGAGTGAATGAATAAAAAATTGAATGGGATATATATATAATATCTATAATTATATATTATTTATATCACATAATTTTTATATCTAAATAAAATATTTCTTCATTATCACTCCTAATATGTTATTTTTGCTCTGTCAATTCTCTCTCACAAATTCCTGTAGCATCACTAAGGAGTAGTAATCAGTTTTAAGTGCCGCACCAATTTAGTGAAAAGATGCACCATTTAATACAGTAATCCTGCCGCATCTGTCAGCGTCATAATATAGCCAACATTACAGCGTTGAGGTGCTTGTTCATTTTTCACCGCCACAGCCCCACCTTATCAAGCGCTGCGGTGCTTGAATCTGATTCTATACTTGCTATAAATAGTTTTTAGTTCTATTATTTATGAAATTTAGTCACTTTAGTGACCCCGATGTGAAATCTCTTAACCAGCGATTACAAAATTATTGTCAATGACATTCTCAAACGAATGACAATCATAATATTTATAATAGTTTTATAATCATTTTTAGACTTTTTCAAGCAACTAAAACCATCACTAATGCTCTTCAAAATAAGTATTATTTATAGTTGATATTTGTGAGAATTAATGACCTAACAATTAGAAGATAAACTTATTTTTTTTCTTATAGTGAATTTGAATTATATTCATTATTGAACACTAAACCAGATCTAAGTGCGACGAGAACGAGCCAAACTAACAAACCAACAAAATATAAGCTTCACCTTTAGGTTGCAATGCCTGATTAGCTTTCACAACTCTTGGGCACCATAGTCACTAATAATTTGATGCATATACTACATACCATGTTGATTTTAATGAGTTACAAGTAAAGAATATCATGCAATGTATGGGAGATTAAGGATATTCTAATAATATGAGATATCAAATGTTATATGATAATTTTAAAAAATATTAATAATTTTAATAAAGATTAGATAATATATTGCATAGGGCTAAATTTTGTTGGGTGAAATTAATTAATTGTTTCTTTTCTTATTGAAAGAATAAATGAAATTTGACATGCAATGAAATAATTTTATTTTGAAATATCATACTATAAATATGGTAAAAATTCTTGTCTTTTATCCTTTAAATTTTTAATTTAAAAAATTAATTTAGATATTTTAATAATTAGAAATTATTAAATTATTTTCAAATTGAGCTTTTATATTAATTAAAGAGAAAATACTAAAATTAGATTTGATAGATATGATTTAGAATTCAATTCAATTCATCATTTAGTAAGACTTTGATGTATTTGAAAGTTATTATATTTGGTTGATTTTCAAATGCATTATAAATTATATATCATTGCCACTATCATCGGTGGCTACCGACCACGCTATTGTCATTGGTGGCTGGATGCCCAACACCGCTGCCAACTACCAGCAGCTGCCAGTTATATTTATTTTACACTCATTCAAACAACTTAAGATATTTCAAATATATTTACATAACTTTTACACAGTATTCTATTTTATTAAGTATTACCTTTTCAACAAATCAAATTACCTCACTATTCTGATGTCGATTATTCCATTGATGATAAATTTAGCATAGGCCCAACTTGTTATTTGATTTGGCCTCCAAACCTATATAATAATATTCTCAGGTAGAGATTGTGCTTAAATTTATGTCGCCCAACTTAGATTTTTTAAGAAAATCTTGAAGTTTTTTTTTAATATATATATATTTTTTCTGGGAGGGGAGGGAGAGCTCAGTCAATGGCGTATGGTATCTTCCAAATTACTTTTGTCTTACGTGTCTGTGTCTGCCTCTCATTATTGTGATTATGTAGCGAAAGTCTTTACTAAACTTAGTTTCTTTTTATCTCCAACAGGTGATGCATATACAAAGAATTAGCTTTTTGTTAGTGGGTGGAGAAATGATCGGATGAGGTGCAGCTGGTCATTCACCTTTAAGCTTAGGAGAAAGAAGATGCTCCAGTGGCCAATGATTTTAGGTCAGACATTAGAGATGGGTGGGTAATTCTTTTCTGGTATCATTTTCATACTTGCTCTATTTTCCATACCTTGATCATAATTGGAGACTTTATTTCATTAAAGAGGCTTCTTGTGATGGCGTATGTGGATAATGTTATTATTATAGGCCTTGCTTGCTAGAAAAATTATAGTGATAGAGAGAGAATTTTTATGTGAAGTTTATTACAAAAATTCAATACAGACATATATAAAAAAGAAAGTAGCAGACAATAATTTTTATTTGGAAAAATAAAAAACGAAAAAAATTATAAGTCCTAGCCTATATGAGATTATCTACTCTATACATAAATTATAATCAATTGGAGGAGAGATTATTCTGTGTGGATGCCGAATGCAGCTCTATATCCAGATACCAACCAAAATGAGCCACGTCAGTGATACTGAGCCGCGGTACCGAGCCTCGGTACAGGTACCGAGCGGTACTGAGCCGCGTGCTTAGGTATCTGAACGGGGTTCGGCTTCCGCACAGAATAGTTTTTCTAATTGGAGAAGACGGTATTACAAACTACCAAATACTGCTTTTCTTTCTATGAGTGTGATAGAGAATGTTGGAGATACATCAATTTGATGGTTTTAGTCGGGTGATGATGATCAGATGATGGTGGCCGATAAGCCATTTTTTTTTGGGTTAAAACGCACGAATGAGCCTACGCATTAATAGAAACAAAATGATACAAGTCCTTAATGGATCAATAGCTTTATAAAAATATAGCATTTGAAATAAAAACGTAATAATCCTATGCTCCAACTAACACAACATACAATAAATAAAAGAAAACAAAAAAACCAATGAGGAGCCACAAACCAGCCCAACTCAGGGACAACAAGCGAACCAGAGACTCCCAGAAGAAGAGCAACAACACAACTGGAGTAAACAGAAGGATTTGCATGAGCAATGCAAGACAAAACAACTCCAATGAAAAATAAGTTCTGAATAAAAGATACAACACAAGCATAGCCAACCCCAAAAGAAACATCCATAACCCAAACCAAACAGCCAACAGAAAACTCACAGCCGAGCAACCAAACCCCAACCCAAAGGACCACAACCAAACCCCAAACAGAACACCATAGCTGAGCCCCAACCAAAACCTCACCAAACCCCTAACGGAGCGAAATGGAGACATGAGCGTGGGCAGTAGTGTCTATAAATTCTTCTAATCCTTGAGCCAGTTGATTATAACCGAGTGCTGACGGTAGGGTGAAAGAAGTTAGGCGATAACGATTAAATGAAGGCAATCAGGCGAAGATGGTGGCTGGCGGTGATCTTTGACGTCAAATGTCAGCACTACAGGAAAATCATGTATTACCGGCGGATTTTCCGGCGGAAAATTATTCAGTTTCCGGCGGATTTCCGGCGAAAATTTTTTCGACGGTAAAACGAGCGTCGGAAATATGTTCCGTCGAATAAAAACCACCGGAAATTTTTTTCCGGCGGAAAAAAACCGCCGGAATAAAGAAAAAAAGAAAAAAAAATTGCGTTTCCCGCCAGCCCGCCTGGGGCAGCTTCCCGCCGGCCCGGAGCCCGACTGGAGCAGCTTCCCGCCGGGCCCGAAGCCTTGCCCGCCCGCTAGCCTGGGATATCCGCACTGCCCGGACCTGCCCGCGCTGCCCGACGCCTATGGGACTCGAACTAGAGACCTGCAGTTCATGAACTTCTCAACCAGTATGCTGCAGAGGAAAATGTGAAAAAAAGCATACTTTTATATATTTAACTACTAAAATACGAAAATAAAAATCCAAATCAAATTTAAATAAAATATTAAAATTAATAAATAATAAAAATAAGTCATTTAATCTGAGTTATTAATTTAATAATTAATTAAAATGAATTATGAACTTAATAATTAATTAAAATAATTTAAAAAATTATTTATCAATTAAATTACAAATATATAATTTTTTTCAAAAATTATTAAAATCCGTCGGAAACTCCGCCGGAAATAATTCCGTCGGAAATTCGCCGGAAAATCCGTCGGAAAAATGGCAGAAAATTTGTCGGAAATTTAACGCCGTAATCCGCCGGAAATGCGCCGGAAAGTCCGCCGGAAATTGTTCCGTCGGAAATGAGCCGGATGAGCCGGAAATTCCACCGGTAATAAACATTTTTCCTGTAGTGCAGGTATAGCTCTACAGTTCTTTACATCTTCAAGATCTCTCCAAACTCAAGTCCAAGTCCTCTTCATATGGAGAATGATGGTCTATTTATATTATTTTGAGAGTGACATTTTTATAAACTCAATCAAAATTTCTTAACATTGCATCTGATAACTCATATTAAATCATTTGATCATAAACAACTTATCTAGTATTTTAGTGATATAAGCTTCATTTGGGACAGCTTTCTTATTGATTTTTAAAGTAACCTTCTAGTACAAAAATTTTTAGTTTAAAAATTTTTTTGTATTAAAAAACAGCTTTAAGAAGCAGTAAGAAAGCATCTCAAATGAAACCTTAATAACCTCATAATTAAGTGATCATAGGCTTATTTGATTGATCTCATCGAGCCACTTGATTTGACTATAAGCATGCACAATTTAGATACTATTTGATCTTTTAATCAATACTCCAAAATTTCTACTTTACTTCAAGTGCTTGATTATAGGGCTCATTTAAACTAAAATTGGATCACTTTGTTTGTCGATAGATTCATTTTGTGAAATATCTCAGTTTGACTATAAGTGTTGAAATCAATGTTTAGACAATTTTGAATTTAATTTCATTCTTTTTAAATTCAAATAGTGCATCAAGATCTATTAGGATCAAATAATTTTTTTTAGACGTATTCATTACAAAATATTTTTAATTTCATTCGATCAATTTTCTATTGTTACCCAAAATTTACAAAAAAAATATTTTTTTATCATTCTAAGGCTTCGTTTGGGACTGCTTTCTTTCTGCTTCTTGAAACAGCTTTTTAGTACAAAAATTATAATTTTTGTAAAAAAACTGCTTCAAGAAGCAGAAAGAAAGCCATCCCAAACAAAGCCTAAGTTGTAGCATTCAACAAATCTTAGTATTCTAAGCAACATTATTCTTTCTTAGCCATAATTAAACCTAAAAGAGGCAGAAAATGAGCATATTCAAGAGGTACCAAGTAAACATAACAGATGAAAAGGAATAGGCTCAATTCTAAAACCAAAACATTAGCAAAGGAAGTGTACCTAAGCTGCATCATATGAACAATAACAGAATAAACATGCAAATAGACAAACATGAGCAGTAATTCCTGAGTTTCACTCTGAATAGCAGAAACAAACTGTCAGAAACGATAAAGCAATGGTAAAATGCGCTCTTTACTGCGGTAGCAAAAGTGGCCATGAGTAGTCATTCAAGGTTGGAGCTAATCTACAGCGTCATATTTATAACATGCAGCATAGCAACACCTAGCTATTGTATTCATTCATTTCTAAATAGTTCTTGCCTTATGGAACCTATTCAATGAAACTATTACTGCCTAATTAGAAAGATGAGGAACAACAAAGCTTCAATTCACTACCAAATTGTTCAGAAATACAATTTTTATTCAATATATGACTTTTGGACCTAAATATGAGGCTTCTTAATGCATCTTTTAATAACATGAACAGCTTAATTTGAACATGACTACATCAATTGTCATTTGGGTAATTGATATGACCTCAGTTTTAGTTCCAAATTTAGGTTTCATTTGGGACGACTTTCTTACTACTTCTTAAAGCAGCTTTTTAGTACAAAAATTAAAAAGTTGCTTAAAGAAACAGTAAGAAAGCCGTCCCAAATGATGGCTTAAGATAAATTGTCTATTATTTATAAAGGATGCTAATTAGATATTGAGTTTCTTTAGGACTACTACAACTTTTTATAATGATGATTGTAATGCTGTTGTGAAGAAAGCTATTTTTTTTCAAAAGCCGTTGTAGAAAGCAACTTTCTAGCACAAATATTTAGTGGCCAAATAAAAATTATGATTGCGGTCTGAAAAATAAAAAATAGTAAGAAAACAGTCTCAAATAAAATCGTAGTTTGAATCCATTATTTTCTGTTTATTCTTTATAATAATTTTGAGGAAAAGCTATTTATATCAATAACAACAATTTAAATCATTGTTGTATATTAATACTGGTTAAAACCGCTGCAATTAGTTGAAATAATTTTAATTAAATGAAGAATAGAAAAGATTTAAACTAATGTTATTTAGTTAATAGCTTATGCCTCCAAGGGATATGTTCCCTTTGGCCCTCCTAATCAAATTCTTTCTTTTTTTGTTGAAAGGCCTAATCATTTTATTTTCTAACAAATTATGATCATTTGTGTCTTTTGATTATTATATATCTTTTCTATAATAAAAAAACTTCAAACTATTTCATAAAGAAGTCATTATTTTGGAGCTCAAAGTATGTTGCTTGTTACCATTCTTCTATATTGTAATAGTTTTAGCCACTACAAATCTATGTTAAAATCCTTCAAAATCATGAGTAAAATCATATTTTCTCATAGTGATTATATATATTAAATAGTGTAATTAAAGATCACCCTATATATCATAAGTTATTAAGAATATATAAGAAAAATGTCTATTGTCTCATTTTTAAAAAGTTTTTAATCATCTAAAAATTAAATATGTGAGTAAATAATATTTGCTGCAAAAGATGATTATGCCTTTGTTTAGAATAACTTTTTTACTGTTTTATAAGCAGCTTTTTAGTACAAAAATTTTGTGCTAAAGAATTGCTTTGTAAAATAGTAAAAAAATTGTTCCGAACGAAGCCTATTTAGTTAAAAAATGCTTTCATTCACTCTTTTTTTTAAAAAAATTTGATTAGTAATATAATTTTTAGTCAAATTATTTGAAAAAATTGATCATGACTAAAAGTTCCAGTAGAGATTTAATATTTAAAATAATTAAAAAAACAAAATAAAATCCAAAATTATTGATAAAAGCTATCAAAATTATAAAAATCATCAATATTAAATATTTCATGATGGATTGAAACCTCTTTCTCTGTAATAGAGTTTACAATTTTGCCTTTGATCTGCAATTCTATTTGATCAAAAAGGATGCGCTATTTTTAAATTTAATTAATATAATAAAATTATAATATATATATATATTTTTATTTTTTAATTAATTTTTTAATAATTTGATCATGGAATATATAAATATGACATTTCCCGCACGCTCTTGGTGGCCCAGGAATCAGAATTATAGCCCAGCAGGACAAATGTGGGGTCCCACCTCTACTATATCTCCTTGCTGAGCTGCTTTCCACCTTGGCTCTTGCCGCCCCGCTGGCCGACACGCTGGCCCTCACTGTTGCTTTCACAACTCCGCATTTCTGCCCATCTCAGTGTATCGTACGTACATAAAAAAAAATCTTGCCCAAGAAAAAAATTTTGTTAAAATATTTTGATATTAATTATTTGAGAAAATTTTAAAATAATATTACACATAAAAAATTTATTATATATTAAGAAATTAATACAGTACAAATTTTTTATATGTAAATTAATTTTAAATTAAATCTAATAATTTTTAGATATATTCTGAGATAATATTAATAAATGTGAAAATAAAATAGATATTGAAGTTGAGATAGGCATATCAATGATAAAAAATTATTTTTAACTTAAAAATTTTAACATATAAATAATGATAAGTGATCAACTACTTTTAGAGCTTATTAAATATCATTCACCAGTATATAGCTACTCAATCATATGATCGCACTATAGCTACTTAATCATATGATGGCACTATGGGAGCTACATACCATTCTTAAATTTTGATTAAGGAAGGAAATGTTCCATGTGAATAGCGAATCACATTAACCCTTCGTTGTTAATCAAATCATCCACTTTGACGTCACTTGTTAGAGAGTATAAATAAAAGGAGATCAAAATGGGATTAGATAAATTAGTAGACATGTTTGTCAAACATATTTTCAACCTAAAAGCTTAAGCTTAAATGACACGAGGGTTAGTGATTTGGTCTTTCTACACTAATATATTTTTGAACTAGAAATGTTGAAATTGAATGATACAATTCTAGAAAATTCATATGATTGACAAAAATCTCAAGGTAATATTTAAATTAAATTTTTTTAAAATTAAATTAGAATCATCTGAAATCTGATTTTAGCAAACTAATAATTGAACTGAATGTCTCGACGACATTACAAATGATCCGATCGGACTTCAAATGAGCTCAAATCAAGCACTTGAATTATGTTTAGAAACTTCTGAATATTAATTGATGAACCAAATGACTTCATATTACGACATCCTTATAATCAAATTGAGTAGTTTGACGAGACAAATCAAATGAGCCTAAATTCACTTGATTCTAACATCATTAAGGCATTTAAATGTTTGATAAATGATCTATAATCAACGAAATCTATATAGACATTACGATGAGGTGCTTTAGATTTTGGCCATTTATAAAAAAAGTTCATCCTGAAAAGGATACAAATAGAGTCTCATTCTTTAAAGAAAATGGAGGTTCAAGAGCTGAGAGTAGTAAAAAAAACTCTTGCATTTTTTGGCTATCAACACGCATGACCACCACTAGCAATCACTATCTTCGTCTCCAAACTCCTATCAAGTTCTAATCATATTGTTGGATTTCTATCTGTTTGCTTATGGATGTCAAAATTTTGCAATCCCTATAACGGGAATAAGTCACTTATCCTCAACATAATCTCATCTTCTTCAATTATGAGGAAGGAAGAATTCTTGTACTTTATTTTATATAGTGGATTGTTGCAAATAGGTCACACACCATGGGGTTTTTCATTCTTGAGTTTTCCACGTAAAAATTTCTCATCCCTATAACTTTTATATACATGTTAGATAATTATACAATGCTAAGATATTAAACTCTCATTCTACAACTACAAAATTTCAAGCATGGAATAACCTAAAACCTAAATTTCTATAATAAATAAAATCCTACTTCAAGTGACTTAAAAAATTGATGATAATAAAATTGTTGAACATGTCTCCCCAAGACAATCATTTTGACTTTAGAAATGTAAGGGTCATAAGACTTGTCTTTCCAAATTACCTTAAGAAGTTTTCAACTATTCTTCAAAGCAGTTGAAAATATATCTAATAGTAAACTTTTCATGAGTTAAGGCCAAGAACCATGTGAACTATAGGTCACAGTAATCGCTTGATTCCAATCGAATTATCAGCTCTAAAGTAACTTATTAGAGAGTATCAATCGAAGGTTGATTGAGATTAGGATAGATGTACTAGTCCATCTAATTGTCAAATTTATTTTCAACCTAAAGGTTGCTTAAGCTCCACCATCAGGCTAGTCAACCATTTGATATTTTTACACCAATATGTAATTAAATTATTCAAAATAAAACTCAACTCAAAACTTCAAGTGCCTTAACAAATAAAAGCTTTTCCTCAAGTTGTCTTATAATTTATTAATCTTGGATTGATTGGATTCACCTCATTAAGATATTCATTTTGACTATAAGCAAATAAAGATTGAAAGTCCAACATATTTTCGATCTAAATATTAAAACCATTTGATATCTCAATACCAATATATATTTTAAATGTTTAAAGTGAGACTAAACATAAAATGTCAAGTGCAATTATAAGCTTATCTTAAGTGATATAAGAATTTAATGTCATACAAGGATTGGAGGTTGTTTGGCTTTCCAAATGATCTCGAGAATATTTCAGCTTCATTATTAACTGTTTAAACACATACTTGACAAAAAAACTTTGCTCAACTAAGATTAAGGCTTCGTATTGGACGACTTTCTTATTGCTTCTCAGAACAGTTTTCTAGCATAAAAATTTTAATTTGTAAACTAAAAAACTGTTTTAAGAAACAATAAAAAAGCCGTCCCTAACAAAGTCTAAGAGGCAGCCCTAAACCATGAGAAACACAAAACACATTAATCACTAGATCTCGATCAAATCCTCAGCTTTGATACCATTTGTTGAGTTGTGTAAAATCAAAAGGAGTTCACATTTGTGCTAGATACACCAGTCGGTGCAATTGTCAAATATGTTTTTAAACAAATAATACAAGCCTAAAAATATTAATAAGGGATAGCCATTTGATATTTCTAGCTATATCGATATATTTCTCAACAATTCAAAGTGGGAATTTGAAGTGCCTTAATAAATAAAAGCTGATAATTTGAATCTAAAATCTCTTTATTAATAGCTAAAAGTCGCAACCAGTAATTCAAAATGAGCTGCTTATCCTAGCTAGACTTATAAATTCGATGTAAAGTATTTTTTCCTTGTAATTGTCAACGTTGTTGTATTCTTGGACTCCTCCCTTTCTCCTGGGCAATGATGATAGTGAGATCGAGCTGATGGATTTCCTAAGTCAGCTCGCATTGATGAGATATAGCTGGCCAGCTTTGCTCCATTAATTCAGTACTGAGCAGCTGAGCCCCTTTCTTCTAAGAGTGGACCACCCCTTGTTCCCTGTACGTGCATGCATGTTGGGTGGTCAGAATTCCATTGGGCCATGCATGTTTGTGTAGCTTTATATTTCCATTAAATTCTAATATAGCTTGAATAGAAAATACTTTTAATTAATTTATTTTTTAATCATGAATAATACATAATTTAAATTTATGTCCTTAAAAAAATAATATTCTCAAGTTTATAAAGCCTAAATCCTTTCACGTACTTTGCTCCTTTCAAAAGAGAAATCGATTGGCTTTTTTTTTTATTCAAAATGATTCAAAATTATATGTGTACAGTTAATAAAATAAACTCATCAGACAATATTGTATGGCTTCATGAGATGGATGTCTGGTACAGTACATACATGGAATCATGGATGTATGAGTACACTGTACACCTAATATATATATTTTAATGTCTTGTACTCAGTTTGTTTACATTAGACGTCGGATTACTTAGGAGCAAAGGAATATAATTGCATGGTTTATTTCAGAATAATGATACTGCAATGCATTGATATAATAATGAAGAATCACTCCTTTTGCTTGAAGTTGTTCTAAGATTGTTAAAATGTTAATCAAAACCTCAACAAATTAGAAGATGACTATCAAAATATGTTAAAAGTGTGAGGCTTTTATATCATCTAATTAGGGGTATTAATTCGAGTTGAAAATATATAGCTTTGGGTTTGACCTGAAGTTGACCTGACTCAAATTTGACTCATTTGTTATATGAGTCAAAATAGTTGACCTGAACTTGACTTGGCCCGAATTCACTAAACCCATTTATTATATGGATCATGCATGTAATTTTTGGACCAACATGAGCAAATTAAGTCAAATATGACCATTTTGAACCAATTATCTATATGTCTATTTTAATAATGTGTTTTATTTTTCAACACTTAAAATTGAATAATAATCAAATTAATTATGGGTTATTCAGGTCAACTCAAACTATTTCATATCAATAATCATATCTTCAGACCCGACTGATTAATAATTGAGCCAACCTAAATTTTAATTTTTCGAGTTAGGTTCTGAAAAGGTTGTCATATTGATTCATTTATTGACACATCTACGTACTCCAAATACTATAATTAATATAACCCATCATAGTGGAAGGCTAACTATAACAACGGGCTTTCTTCTTGTATTTTTGGCTTCATGTATTTTACCTTTCATGATTATTTTACTAATTTGACATCATTAAATGTCTTTTTGTAATTCTCATTTTTGTTTAAATGAAAATTAGCTTGCTTAAGAAAAACCCCTATTTCAAATGGTTGTGATATGTTTTGCTATTGACAATGCCTCAGTCTACCTTTATGATGCAAAACATGGATGGTACTTCATGGCTTAATGATGTTCCAAATGTATTTGGGATTAATAATATTTGATTCAAAGAATACTCAAAAAGTCTCTCTTATCAAATGGATGGTAGTTCATGGCTTCCTCAAAATAAAGAATAATTTTATTGTATCATAGTAGGGGTGTCAATATTTGACACGACACGAAAATCCGACACGAACCCGACCTGAAAATTTCGGGTTTGACCCGACCTGATTTCAAAATGGGTCGGGTTCGGGTTCCCAAAATCGACCCGTTTGAAAAACGGGTCGGGTTCGGGTTGACCCGGCGGGTTGCCGGGTCAACCCGAAAACACGTTTACACAGAGCTGCCCCGCTGCCCGCCGCACTGCCCCGCGTGCGCGTCGCGTCTCTCCTGTCGCGTCGCATTCAGCTGCCCGCTGTGCTGCCCTGCTGCCCCCGCTGCCGCTGTCGCGTCCCTTCCGCCGTCCCGCTCGTCGCCCGGAGCCCGCCATTCCGCCATCCCGCTGCCGCTGCCGCGTCCCTTCCACCGTCCCGCCCGCCGCCCGAAGCCCGCCGTCCCGCTGCCGCAACCGGGTCGGGTCGGGTCAACCCGGCAACCCGCCGGGTCGGGTCCGAGTTCGAGAATCCGACCCGTTTACATACCCGGGTCGGGTTAGGGTCGACCCGCTTGAGCCCGGATCAATTCCGGGTTCGACCCGAAACCCGATTTTGACACCCCTATGATTATCATAGTGAATAACATCTATACAATATACCAACAGCAGTTAGAATAAATCACATGCGGTTGTTTCTACTATTATTGAAGAACAATTTGGCTACAAGATAGCAAAATGAAAACTTTATGAAAAATTTGTGTTATGAGGTTGAAAATTATTGGGTGATGATGGATTATGATCAACTCAATAGTGATGTTGGTGCCTACATGCTACATATATAAATTCATTTAAAATATGTTAGAAATATATTAATGTTATTGTACCTAAATAATATTTTATTAATCATGTAGGATCATGCATCCGACCCCCCGTAGAGGTAGGCTTAAAAAAAATTGATTAGAAAATACTAGAAATGATCTTTCTTTATTAGATTTAAATAAAAATTTGACTCTTAATAGGACACTAAAGGAGAAAAAGAATTCACATGGTAGATTTTGATATTGTTATTATTGTTCTTATAGGATCATGTATCTGGTCTTTGTTCGACATGTGTTTTTTAATTATCAAATTTATCATTGATTGATATAGGAATGGCCGGTGTCAAGGATAAGATGCTGATCTGATTTGAAAGGGATGTGAACCTATCCCCCTAAGGTTTTCTACGAGGCATAATTGTTTGAAATCTAGAGCTTGACCGATGTGGAAGTAGATCAGCCCCAACCTACCAATCTAGTGGGAGGGCATATATTATTTTATATTAAAGAGCTCTTTATTGCAAAATAAAAATAAAAATTTAATGTTTAATTGTCGGTTCAAAATACCTATGTTGAACATAGAATTAACTCTTAATTTTTGCACAGTTCTAAAAGCTTTAGAATTTAGATTAATAAATAGGTGATCGAACAATCAATAATTATATGAATTGTAAGTTTAAAATTTTGGCTGAGTGTTATATATATATATATATATATATATATATATATATATATATATATATATATATATATATATATATATATATACACACACACTAAAAAGGTTCTTAATTATGTGCGAATCTTGATGCATATTTGAATTGGAAACTTTCAAAATTAAATTTGAGAGAATTCAAACTCTGATCTCAGCAAACTTATAGTCAGACTGAACGTCTCGGCAAGACAAACCTAACGACACTAAAATCGATCTAATTCGAGCACAAATGAGTTCAAATCAAAGACTTTAAACATATTTGGAAGCTTTAGTGCATTAATTGGATGACCAAATGATATCCAAATATAGCATGCTTATAGTTGGATAGAGCACCTCGACGAGACAAATCCAACGAGCCTAATATCACTTAATTATGACTTCATTAAGACATTTAAATGCTAAATGAACGCTCTATGATCAAGAGAATCAATATAAGCCTTCCAATGAAGCACACTCCGAATTTGTCTTGGATCTTCTCCATATTTACGGAGCATGAAACTTTCAATATCTATTAATAGTCCCCCACTCTCTACATGAAGGGGGGTTTTGGAGGCTTGGACCCTAAGCTAGAGACTTAAGAGATCTCTGGGGCTCGAAGAGGCCTAGAGCTCCACCCAGACACCATTGCCGGAAAACCCTCGTTGGACCTTCGCCCAACCATCGCCATCTAACCTCTGCATCATCGAGTCTCCACTGAACCCCTACCACCCACCGACTACAATTCCTCCGACCTTAATCAAATGAAAACAATCCCTCCGACCTCTGTTGCCCGACCTAAGTCATCTAACTACGATTTTTGTAACCTCTATCACCTGCTGACTACAATTTCTCCAGCCTTCGTAGCTTGTAGACTATGATTTCTCCGACTTACGTTGCTCGTCAACTACAATTCCTTCGACCTCTATTACCCGACAACTATCCATTCGACCTCATTTTCTTGACAACGGTCCCCCCGACCTCCGTCACTAGACTGTAGTACCTTCAGCCACAGTCACTCGTCGACTACGTTCCCATTAAATTATGTCACTTGATAATGGTCCCTTCGACCTCTATCACTTGACAACATTTCTTTCAACCTCATTCATTCCACTATGATCCCTCTGACTTTTGTCGCCCATCGACCTTTGTCACCTGACGAAGGTTCCTTCAACCTTAGCTCCCCGACTACAATTTCTTTGACCTCCGTTGCTTGTCGACTATAGTCCCACTGACCTCTGTTACCCCACAATGGTCAATTCAGTCTCAGTCACCCGACTATGGTCCCCCCGACCTCTATTACTCAACTACGGTCCCTCTAACCACAGTCACCTGTCGACTACGGTTCCTTTGACCCTTGTCACTCAACAATAGTCCCTCAGAACTCTGTCGCCTAGTAACGATACCGTCAACCTAAGTTGCTCGCCTATGATCCTTGAAACATTTGTCGCGTGTTGACCACGGTCCCTCCGACCTCCATCGATTGCCAACTAAGGTCCCACCAACCTCTATCACCAGATGAAGATCCCTTCAACCTCAGTCCCTCGACCATGATCCCTCCGACCTCCATCTATCAACTATAGTCCCTTTGACAATAGTTGTCTGCTGATAATGGTCCCTCTGACCACTGTCACATGACAATAGTTCTTTTAATCTCCATTGTCTGCTGACTACCATCCCTTCGACCTCCGTCGCCCGCCGACTACGATCCCACTGACCTCTATCACCCAACAACGATCCCTCCGACCACCATCTCCCAACAAAGATATCTCTAAACACCATCGCATAACTAAGTTAACTTGGACCACCGTCGTCACTTGACTATGGTCCCTCCGACCTCAGTCGCTCGATTACGGTCCCTCCGACCGCAATCTCCCACCTACCATGATCCCTCTGACCACCGTTACCCAACTGTGGTCTTGCTGACCAAACGAATATGCCAACGTTCTCTTAAAAATAACCCCAAGATATTGAAATCTTTCAACCCCAACCATATAATTTGCTGCATTGAGCCAACACCTTTTCCTAAGGAAGTGCATCATTTGTAATCAACGACAAACACTAGTGAACTTATTTTCGTCGGGCCAAGCCTTGTGATTTTTTCCTTTCTTGAAATTTTCATGTAAAAAATTTGGTGTCTCTTATGATTGCTGCACCCCTCTCTATTATCTGTACGTGTGATGGATCTTTCTTCAAAGTCGAGATGTTAAGCTCTTTATCTCTTTACTGCCGCTAATGTTTTGGCATGCGACAATATATAATTCAATGTAATGGTTCCTCTTTAATACTATTATGCTTTTATTATGGTGTATGAAATAAATATAATTTATTTTTTAAATTATTTAAATATTGATAAATTTGACTTTATATGCCTCATAATGCTCTTAATAATTGGATAAGTATACCTACTGTTTTAATTTTTTGGGTCAGAGCAAAATGCCTCAAAATTTGAAGACACATTTATGCTCAACCTTTTGCACAAAAAATTGATCAATGCCTCATATTCTTAGTATCTTCTTCTCCAACAATTCTTGTTAGCAAGCGATAGTAATAAGGCATAATTTGAAGCAATGCTTTTGTCTCCACCTCAATCTTTAACTAGCCAAAATGTTAGTTATGTTAGACATTCACATTCTGACCCTAAACTTAAAAAGATATTATATATAAAATTACTAGCTTTGAACACTCTAACCATATAATGAATATTCGGTTTTGAATAGAAATTTCAAATATATATTTCTCCAAGAAATAATAACAGGCTCATTTCTTTAATTTTGAATATTATTAGGCATATAAAATAAAAAATTTTCATACAGTTATGAAATAATAAAAATATAGACATATAATAATATATGATACTTTTTTTAAACATATCCTAGTACAAAAGAATCTTATATTCCTATAAAAATATTAAATAAAAAGTGTAGGTTTAGAAGCACTTTGTATTGCCACCAACAACCAACATGAATTCAATTAAAGCTTCGTTTGCGATATTTTTCTTATTGATTTTTAAAATAATTTTTAGTATAAAAATATTTAATTCAGAAAATTTTGTATTAAAAAACTGTTTTAAAATCAGTAAAAAAATTGTCCCAATAAAACTTAAGTTGATATGATATCATAGATTCATGGGAGCTTATATTCAATAATAGTGTACATCTCTTTTGCACATTATATTTATAAAAAAGTTGTCACAGTAATTTAATGTAAAACATATTAAATAATAATTAAAATTTCTAATTTAAATTTAGATGATTAATATAATTCAAGATATTATATATAATATTAATTTAAATTTAAATTTAATAAATTTAAAACTCATTATAATATATTTTACATCAAAATATTTCAATAAAAATTTCTCTAAAAAAGTACATCAAGGTATTTGTATATATTTTATATTAGAAAGATAAAATAATTAAACATAGAAGATAAACACTTAAAATGAAGAGGATGAAAGTATTTTTCAAGAAGAAAAATATTCTCGATTATATTATTTATTTTATTTAATTTTTAATATTTTTCTTCTTAATAGACTCAAAAATCCAATATATATATATATATACTATATTTAGAAACCCCACTACTGTTCCTGCAACTTCGTCTAGGAATCGTAGGCTGTCCGTTTGGTCCGTCCAGCTTGCCAAAAGTAATGGTGCATTTAACGCGAGCCTCGACCGAGTCCGGTATTTCGAGCTGGCCATAGCCATACCTCTCACACGTGGGCTGTTGGAATTATTGTAGGTGGATCTCAGTTTTGTTTTTAATAATTAGCTTACTTTTTCTTCAAAATAATAATAATAATAATAATAATAATAATAATAGCTTACCCAAGAAAAATTCTGAAATTTACAGTTAAAGAGTATTTTGGGATAATTTTTTTCATTACATTACCTATCAAAATATAATTATTATTTTATTTGGCTATTATTTTTTATTATTATTTTATTATTTTTTAAAAATTCTTATGATGAAAATTTTTTTATATAATCAAATAGTGAAGTTATTTTCTCCACAGCAAATTCATAATCAATTTTATAAAGTATTGTAGTCATCCCAAAAAGACCAAAATATGAAAATTAGGATTCTATTTGGGACAACTTTCTCACTGCTTTACTTTTTAGATATCAACTGTAATTTTATTTGGTTATTGTTTTCTCATAATTTTTTAGAAATTTAAGTTACTTTTTTGTACCAGAGTAGCTAAATTATTTTCCTCATAGCAACTTCACAACTAATTTTATAAAACACTGCAGCTTTCCCAAACAAACCCTATTTTGAGACATTAATTACAATTATGTTTAGCTACTATTTTTTCCGTTGGTTTGAGATCTTAATTACAATTATGTGTGACTACTATTTTCATTTGGTTATTGCTTTTTCTCACTATTTTTTAAAAAATTTTAAGATGGAAAGCTATTTTTTACAAGTAGAGTAGTTAAATTGCTTTTATCAAAACAACTTTACAATCAACTTTATAAAACGATACAGTTGTCCCAAACAAATCTTAAGAGTATGTTTGAGAAAACTTTTTTATTTTTATTGTTTTTCTTTTGAGACATTAATTATAATTATGTTTGGCTATAATTTTCTCATTGCTTTCTCAACATTTTTATGATCGGAAGCTTGTTTTTACAATCAAAGTACTAATATGTGGTAGCTTTAGAAAATTTAAAAAAGAATATATTTATAATATTCATAAAAACTTTCAAAATATTTATTTTTCTCATAACAACTTTACAATCATCTTTACTCAATTCTATATCCATAACAAGCAAACCATAAATCTCTTATATTAAAATTTTAATTTAACACCCATTTTTAAGAAAATAAAAAAAACTCAGCTTTTTTATAATTATCATCCTACGTAGACCGTAGTACGTACCATCATGATCGATGATATTCTTTTACATACTATTTTATTAATTATTATTTTTATTTGATTATAATTTTTTGCTACTTATTAAAAAAATTATGTATTGAAAATAAATTTTTCACAACAAAATTTATTAGAGTGAAAAAACAATAATGTTCATAGTAATTTTAAAAAAAATGTATTTTTTTACGGCTGCTCTACAACTAATTGTACATATGAATATAATAGCCATCTCAAATGGACCCGGGGTTACTTACGATGTAGTGAAGAATTAGATTTTGCTTGAGACAGTTTTGTTGCGTCCTGAAATATTCGTGACGGTAGATAGTGATATAGTTTAACATCTTATCTTTATACGAATATTCATACCTGATCAAGACAATTTTTTATGACATATCAAGCTTCATTGCTGCTTTCAAAAGCAAGTTTTTAATAAAATTTTTTTTTGAAATAAAATATTTTAACTAAAAAGTTGCTTTAGAAAATAATAACAAAATTATTGCATGTTTATCATACACTTGTTATTTATATATACTATTAATTATTAAATTAAAAAATCATGCAATGATGATCATATTGACTACCACTTCAAGCCACATTTTTCATTTAGCTTTTTCTTCTCTCTGACTCTTCTAATTTACAAATAATTAAGGTCCTTATCACAGTCACCTTTCATAAACCGCCATTGCCGACCGATGAACACCATGCTGCCATCTGCCACCCAAATTTGAGTACAAGTAGTAAACGAAAATAACCCAACAAAATGGCCATGTAGTGTCGTTGGTAGCTGGCAAAGCATATATGATTTATTGGAAAAATGAAGATTATATCCGAATGGATTACTCGATCAGCACGAATTTTGATGTACTATTTAAAATTAAATTCTAAATCATCACAACTTAGATTTTAGCAAGCTTATAGCCAAATTGAGCATCTTGACAAGACGAAACTAATGACACCAAAATTGATTTGTTCTGAATCTAAAGAAATCCAAATCAAGTACGTGAAGTAAAGTTGGAAACTTTATGGCATTAATTTAAAGCCAAATTTTGTTGGTTTATAGTCAAATCGAGCTGCTCGATGAGATGAATCTAATAAGCCCAAAGTCAATCAATTCTGAAATCATTAAGATACTTAAATGCTGAATGAACAAATTATGATTAGAATATTTAAGATGATGCATTCACTTGAATGTTATAGAATTTTAGTCGAATTTATCAAAATATCACTCTCAAAATATTATAAATAGAACTCCATTCTTCATATGAAGGTGCCTGAACTTGACTTTGTTGAGAGCTTAGATATCTAAAGAAGTCTCAAATTGTACTCAATGTTCAACGTCAATGATCACCACCGACTACTATCGTTGCACACTATTTTCGTCTAATTGTTGTTGCCCAGCTGTCATGCATCATCCAACCATTGTAACCTGATTATCATCATCTTATCTTCATCGCCTAATTTCATAGATCATTCATAGTTGTACGACCACCATCATCTAACTGCCATCATACTATCATCATTGCTCGACTAACCCAGCCACCATCATTTAATTATCATCACCGAACTAATGCCATCCAACTACTAGATCTCAAGTAATTTATCACATTCACATTAAGACAAATTTGCATTACATACTTTGTAATCTCGTCTTCTCCTATAATTGAGGAAAAAGACAAACTTATAACCTATATGTATAGTGGATTATTTCATTTGGATCAGATCCTAAGATTTTTTTTTTCTATTTATGAAATTTTCACATAAAAATTTAAGTTCTGCAATATTCTTTTTTATTATCTAATTATATAATAGATCTTTGTGAAAAGAAAAAAGATAAAAAAATTTCTCTCTTTTGCTATGAATTTCTATCACCAATAAGAATATTCTAATATAAATTGGATTAAAATATCATATCACAATTTTAATTCAAATTACTTTCCTCTTCCTCACGGCAATGACACCATTAGAGGCATTGGCAGTACACTATACATAGCTAATTAATTGCCCTTCTTAATTCTAACTAATGAAAACGAAGCATCATGCAAAAGTAAGTGTCATTACCGACAATTATGGGCAGCAAGAAATTGATTAACTCGTGTATCATCCTGTTCAGTTCTTTTTTTTTTTTTTTTTTTGGTCAAAATGAATAAAAAGTCATTAAATTTATTTTAAAATAAATACAATATTTGAGAAATCAATCAAATTTTATATTAAATTTATCTGAAAATAAATTTGATGGCCATTATTGAGACCGATTATATGCAAAATTTTAATCAAATAACTTTGGCTAATTTTTTTACTAATTTAACATATATGGATACAATGTAGAAAAATGATTCATATAATGAACCCTACGTAGTAGAACATGTTCAGGATGAGGAGGAGTAAACATCACAATGATGAAACAAGCAAGAAAGTAAAAGCAGCGAAAAATAAAGGAAACCAGGATTTAATATGGAAGAACTCAATTAGGGGAAAAACCACAGAGACGCCACACCAAGAAATTCACTATGAAAATGGGGAGAAAAAATTTATATATCTCTTCTCTCTCACTCTCTCCTTGCTTCTCTTCTCACATGCACAATTCTAAATGTCTAACAACTCAAAATACAAGAGAAATCTAAGTAAATAACCCCAAGGGACGCAACCCTTCAGAAATACGAGAAATAAAACCGTCCAGTCCGTCTTGCAGCGTTGTGGCGCCAGTTTGGGGCGCTGCGGTGCTCAAAATTCTGTCTTAATCCGTTGCGGCTCCATATCTAAACCGCTGTGGCGCTCTGTTCTTTGTCGTTAAGCGCTGGGGGGTTCAGGTGCGCATCACCAGGGCGCTCGAATACACAACGTCGGGGCGTTGTACAGGAAAAAAAAAAATAAACCCCCCGCACCTCCCAGCAAGCATGACAAACTTGAGATCCAATGCAACCTAACAACCAGATTGATCAGCACAATTAGATTCCACACATAACAGAGCAAAATTTATTATCTCCTATAATTTTGACTGTTCATGGTTGATTTTTGTCAATTACTAAGATATTAAATTTTCTAGCACACGATAAATTGAATATTCTTAAATTATAACACACAATAAAACATAAGACATGGACTGCCTGTCTATCCATCCATGTGTAACAAGTGGAATAAAGGAACCTCAAAGGAGTGGATGAACGATGAGGAGAATTCATCGTGGGGGAAAGCTCCATTGCTCAATTAAGCGATGAGAGATCCCAATGGACCACAGAGAAAACAAATGTAAGGATTTCTGACCCCTAATAGAAATATTGGAATAATTTAAATTGAATGACAATAATGTGGATTGGCTATGCTCCAGCTAGAATGCCTGAGTTCTGTTCAAACTGGTTGGTGTGGGACTATGGGTCTTAAGCTTTGAATGCTTAAAATCACCCATGTGATTTAAGATAAGAATCGAGAGGTGGCTGGATCGCCTTTTGACTCCCACAACAAAAAGCATTGAAGATTTAATGAAAACAATTTCCAATAAATAAAATATCTAGCCAAAAATAAGAAGATATCGTCACAAAAAAAAAATTTAATGAGAGAATTATAATAAATTTGGTATACTTAGTGAAATTGAAATGACAAATGAATATAAATGAAAATGAAAATATATGATTCGGAATATATTTTATTTAAATTTTTATCAGAATGATTCTTATAAAATTTTTTTGAGCCGAGCCGAGATTAGTATGTTTTAATACACTCATCTCAAAGTTAATCTAATGATTTTAAGGCTTCGTTTCAGACAATTTTCTTATTACTTTCTGCATCAGTTTTCTAGCAGAAAAATTTCTTAAAAATAACGAAAAAGTAATGGCCAAAAACTATCCCAAACGAAGCCTAACATTCATCATCCTCACTAAATTTGGATAAGAATAGGTTGATTTAAAACCTTTTCGATAAAAATCTCTCTTTTGCATGACGCCGCCGTCAAAATTATGTCGTATCAATTCATCATACAATAATAACAACAAAAGCCAAGCTTGGTTGGCCTGCTCCTGCCAAAATAACCTAACAAGATATCATCATGTCCATCTTGAGATAGAGCAACATCACAATTGCCCATTTCTCTATATGATCCATATGACTCAATAAGGCTGCTTTCCTTTACTATATGACATCAACACAACCAAACATGTGGCTTTAATTTTCCTTGCTAGAAACAGCTATTTAGTTAAAGCCTAAGACAATATTGTCTGTTGTTGTATGACAACACAAGCTCTAGCCTCCTTGATTTTTTTAGTTTAAACCTATTTCAGAAGAAGACAACCACCACCCATAAAACAGAAATTAGTGGGCTAAGATTTTATCAGGCAAAAGAAGTAATGGACAACTAAACAAAATCCCACAATTTTGACATTTGATAAATTTGCAGCTAATTGAGGCTTCGTTTGGAACAATTTTTTTATTATTTGCTAAAGCAGTTTTTTAGTACAAAAATTTTTAATTTAAAAAAATTTTGTACTAAAAAGCTATTTTAGAAGAGCAGTAAAAAAACTGGCCCAAACGAAACCTAGCTAAAGCCATTTTGGAAAGACAAATGCTTCATTTGGGATGGCTTTCTTACTGCTTTTTAAAGCAGCTTTTGAGTTCTAGAAAGCTGCTTTAAGAAGCAATAAGAAAGCCATCCCAAATGAAGGTAAAATCAGATTGATATGATTGTGTGGTTTGATGATTTAAGTAAAGCAAAAGATGCAAGAAGTGAAGGCATATTTGCACATAAACAATTCATGATTTTGATGGAAACATCAATAATGGTGATTTGTATGTTGCTCGAAGTAGATAATACCTCTAAATGCAGCACATTATTATATGCTGTCTTAAGAAAGAAATTGCATGGTGTGATTAGATAGATCCTTCACTTTAATTAATTAAGATGGAGTGAGAAATAGCCTATCTATCTTGCTTCTTCCTACTTTGAAATGTCATATTGTCATTTCTTCAATCTTTTTCACCATTTTCAAGGGCAAGGAATTAGTAAGTTAAAGCACATGAGCGTATTGAGTTTAATTTATGTGGGATGGACTTATTAAAAATTTTCCAACATATCGCAAGCATCTTATTTTGCGAAGTACAAAGCTATATACTACCGTCACATTTAAAGTATAAAGGAGTGTAGTTTTGTGCTTTATGATAATTTTACATTATTTCATAAGTATATAGCTGTATGTTGGGAATAAAATCATGTAACGAACACAAACAAGAAAAAGAAAGCAGCGAAAAAAGTAGAACACCAGGATTTAACGTGGAAAAACCCAAAACTAGGAAAAAATCACAAAGTCACATCACACTAAAAAATACATTATGAAAATTGAGAGAAATTATACAAATCAGTTACTCTCTCGCTCTCTGCTTATCTCGCTTCAATCTTTTTCACCATTCTCATACAGAACATAAAAAGATATGCACATTAACCACCACGAGGGATACAACTAGGCGTGTAAACGAGTCGAGTAGAGCTTGAGTCACCCCTGGCTTGAGCTTGAGTTTTATTAATTAATCGAGTTTGAGCTTGAGCTCGAGCTTTATGCTACGAGTTCTAGCCGACTAGCGAGCTGGCTCATTTATTATGAAAGAGACAAAATGATCACGATTAAAGCAATTATTATAATAAAATGATAAAAAGAATGACAAGTTAAAATAATAATAATAAAGAATTACTTATCATAAGAAAGCGATGTCAAGTTTTTAAACATTTTAAATAACTTTATACTTAAAATCAATGCTAATATATTTTAAGTATATTTTATATTAATATTTTTTAAACGAGTTGACTCGCGAGCTAACGAGTCAAGTCAAGGCTGGCTCAAGCTTGACTAGTTAGCTTATCGAACTCAGCTCATGAGCCAGTTATTAAATCGAGCTTGAGCCGGCTCACCAAGTCTGCTTAACTCACTTATACCCTTACATGCAACCCTTCAAGTTAAATATGAAAAATGAGAAAGAAAATCTGTTTAGCCTAACTCGCAACACCTCGACGTTGGTTTGGAGCGCCTCAACGCTTCACTCTCTATCTCTAATCCGACGTGCAGCACCATGCCAATGCAGGCTACAATACCGCAACACTTTGCCGTCTATTTGGATTTCAGTCTAAATATCTTCCTCTGGTTTCAACATTCAGTGACTCTTTGGCTAGCTAAAAAAGAAATGTACTATAAAACGACAACTTTGGAGTTATTTAGATGAATGTAAAGTAAATGCAAGTGAATGATTTTTTTTTTGAAGTAATGAATGTAGTGTAAAGTCCAAAAAATGGTGGTGGCCGATGAGACGTCAACTGTGGTGGTCGACGGCGAGTGTCAACTGGCCGCAACAGTGGTACTTAGAGGGAGGTGGTGGCTGCCACTGATGGTGGTGGCCGGCGGCTAGTGGTGGCTGCGACCGGAGGCGATGGTGGCCAAGAGATGGTGGTGGCCGATAGATGGTGCCCAGCGGTGGTGTTGGCTAGCGATGGTAGCTAGTGGTGGCAGCCGACAATGGTGGTGACCTATAGTGGGTGACGATGATGGATGGTGGAGAACAAGCGAGCTTGCTTATGGTGTAAAAAGTTCTCACTCAAAATTTGGTGAGTTTGGTTTACTTCAAAAATGAACTAAAATAGTTTACACTATATTTACTTTACTTTGCTCCATTTTGTATTCAAACCAAACACCAAAATTTTCAAAACCCATATATTTAGAATATTTTACACCATTTGGCATTCCAACCAAATAGCCCCTCATAGCAAAATTTGAAGAAATCACTCGCCTTCATGGGAACCTCTTTATTCAACATTAACCCAACAATATCCTCAAAGTTTAACTTTGAACTTCTTGAAGAATTACTCACAACAATAATTAGCCCGTCCTAGCTATCTGGTAATGAAATTAACAGTAGCATTGTAGCAATGCTCTCACATAATCATCAAACTTGACGCCAACTGATTACATTTGACTTATCATAGTGTTCAAATTATTCAAGTGTTCTTCCATTGAAGTGTTGTCTAACATCTTCATATTGAATAATTTCTTCATTAATAACACTTTGTTTGAGGCTAATAGTTTCTCATACATCTTAGTGCAGCCACGAGGTCGACTATATCTTCTCATTTACAATATTGAAAACAACATATGAGAAATGTGAAAATCAAATCAAACCTATGGCTATCCAGTCAAGAACCCCCCACATCTTCATAGTCATTGAATTTGATTTTGTGCGTGATTTTACTTCCCCAACACTATACTCAAGAAAAATACCTAATTTATGAAGCATTTGAATGTACTCATTATTTTATTAACTATTTATTCATAATATATAAAACAAATAGCTCTATACTTAATCAAAAAATAAAGTGTTCATGTATTTACTTTTATACTTATTGAGAATTTCATATTATTTTACTAGATTATGGATACATACTAAAAATGGAGTACATAAATGAGTGCTTTTGAAATTATTAAGATTTTGTATCACCTCACAAGCACTTTATTTATCAGATTTGGGCACTCTGTAATGATATAGCTATGTTATCAATATTATTTTTATCTTAAGTAGAATGAAACTTTTATCTGCTATTCTATAATTATTGTGATTGCGTCTAACATGTTATTATAAAATATTATAATTTTTTAAATTAATAGATGCTTTATTATTTAAATTTTATCATATTTTCAAGTAAGATTAAATGTTATTTGACTTAAATAGTTTGCATTTCGAACAAAATTTTCATGCATATAAATTATATTACAAGTAAATAACTATGTACTAAAAAAATATCATATTTAAGAAGCATTTGAGTATATAATCATCACTTTATCAATCATTTAATCAAATATTAAAATGCAAAACTTTGTACTAAGTATAAATTTATGAATATTGTGTATATAGACATGTGCTTCTATCTTTATTGAGAATTTTACGTTGCTTAATTAGTTTATAATTATGAACTAAAAAGAACTCAACAAATATTATGAATTTAGGTATTTACTTTCATATATATAAAGAAAATTTCATTACATCAAATTTATCTTTGTGTACTCATAGTTTTATTAAGCATTTGATCAATATATGTAAGTATATAGCTATGTACTCAAGAAAAAATTTCATAAATATGGAGTATATTTGTGTATATTTTTAGACTTATTAAGAATTTCGCATTAGATCACACGTACAATGCTATATACTCTAAAAAACACCGTATTTATGATGTATATGAGTGTTTACTCATTATTTTATTAACTATTTTATCAAAGCATATGAATTATATAGATATATAGTTAATAAAAACTCCCAAATAAAGAGTACATATGTATGTATTAAGGGGGTTGGTTGGGACGACTAAGCTAAGAGTCATGAGAAATGTTATCGCAAAGAGGCATCAAAGAGGTTCACCTAACCAACTCATTCGATGAGAGAGAGCCAAGCCTACAATAGAGTACTTGGCATAACAATTGGACAGACAAAGTATAGAGTTAACCAAGCAAATTCCCAAGGAAATCTTTAAAGGCTTCATACCAACCATTGACAATCCTACTTTAAGTCAAGATACCACACGAAGAACTTGACCTTGATTGAATATGACACGTGTTTGTCTATGTAAAGACAATGGAGGGTCTATTGGAGGAACTCTTCAAGTTCCATCCTCCATCTCTTAGCTTTGTTAGATCAACAAAAGAACTCAACTACGATAGAAATTATAACTCTCATCCACACAAAATATGTTGTACGTTGAATTATTTAAGCACTTTGTTAGTTGTCATTTTTACGGTGATGAAAAATATGTTGATATGCACTCAAAGGATCTACCTAAAGAGTCAAGGCAAATTATGTTGTCCACAGGCTCAATGCACAAATAATAAGATCATATCAAACACACATTGTGTTTTGTCGGTAAGAGTTCTACTTAAGTGGCATGCCCCTAAGGCACCTATCAAGAAGCCATCAAAGGAGATTCTCTCAAGATATGATCTTGGATCCTCTCGACTTATCTCAAGAACACTTTTGAATCTCTTCACAAGCATGCTTTTCTCATTAAGAATATTTTTCAAAATCGTGAATCTTCCTCAACAGGCATCTTGCATAAGTTCCTATAAGTAGTTGTGAAAAATCCTCTAATATAGGACTTATCTAGCCAGTTGTAAAACGTGACACACCATCACTCAAAGACGAATAGTAAATCTATGGCTAGAAATTAACACTTCGTTTGGGACGGCTTTTTTTACTACTATGTAAAGCTATTTTTTAAATAAGAAATCTTTTGAAAACCCAAAATAAGACATAATCATCAAGCAATTTAAGGATTATTGATTCTAATCTGCGCACTTGCCCGCAAACTTTGAAACATTTCTCAAGCAATCATCACTTTCAGAAATTGTTTGAGAAATCT
Source organism: Dendrobium chrysotoxum (assembly GCA_019925795.1). Lineage (NCBI taxonomy): Eukaryota > Viridiplantae > Streptophyta > Magnoliopsida > Asparagales > Orchidaceae > Dendrobium > Dendrobium chrysotoxum. The sequence continues at coordinate 45,851,039 of CM034301.1, forward strand.
CCTCCTCTAACCCCCAAAATTCAATTGCAATATCAAAGTTGATGATTTTATTAAAAAGCCTAGTTTTAAAACCAACAACACCACCTTCCATCTTCTACAGAACACTCGAACACCACTTCTATATTCTTCTTTTTTGCCATATGATTTAGTTATACATCTTCTTTGACTGTAAACCTCTTCTTCACGTTATTCTCCTTCTCTTCTCACTTTCTCTCAACACTCGCAATAATGCTCTACTAGCATTGCTTAACATGTTGGTCATCCTCTAGTTGTCAACACAATGGATAGTTTTTGTTTTTCACTCTAGCAATGCACATTTAGTGATCTAACCACTATAAATCCCCATCATCACCATCTTCTGCTTTTGCATTGTTCCTTTTTCTCTACATCCTTGTAGAGAAACTTCAACACAATATTTTTTTCATTCCCTTTCTTAAAACTATAACAACTCGTCTTTCTACTGTTTATTTTTGGAGTTGGATCTAATTGAGAGACATTCTTCATCAAGATCATCCACAACTTAAACTCCAACCCTGACAAAAACCACTTCAGACTCCATGTTGCAGTAGCGACCTTGTTGAAGATGGCTTAGAGGGATTTGTATTACAGGAGTAGATACGAATTGGTCTCCATACGCCCAAAAACAGCAGGCCAAGGGCCTGCAGACTGGCTGATATCTGTTGGAAACTTTGAAGGCGCTAGATTAGAACCATGGACGATCTCTAAAGGATTCAAGATTGCCCCCGGCATGTGACCACTTAGCAAAAGAATGCATGCAGAAGACAATGGGGAGTTGGAGAGGGCCACTGTCTTGAACAATAGAATGCATCAACTGCTAGCCGAGAGAAATAAATATCTCCGAGTTCAAGAAGTCTAGCAACGAGCTATATGGTCGGTAAAAGAGCTGCAAAGTACTGTGTAGTCCTCTAAGAGAAGAATACAACCTTACATGAAAAGAATAAGCCCTTAGAAGAGGTGCCTAATAGAAGAAAAAGGTGAGGGACCCCAATTGTTATCAGTTCGCTTTCTAGTTTAGGCCTAAGTTGGTTGAAGCATCCCAATGTAGGCATCATGAACAATTCAATCAGACATTAAGGCTTCGTTTGAGATAAATTTTAACCACTATTTTTTTTCTTTCAAAAAATTTTTATACTAAAAGAATATTTTAAAAAACAATAAGAAAACGGCCTGAATAAGACCTAAATATATAACATTTTATAACATGTATGAGAAATGTATACATAACGCACTTTCTCCTAGACTATGAGATGATATAAGCTTATCAAGTAAGAAAAACACTCAATGCCATAATTGATAATTTTCTTCTTGTTACACATAATCAGGATCATCTAAACATCCTATATGGTTTTCCAGTAGCTGAAATTAAAATTTTATTAGTATAACTAATTCACCTTAACAACTTAAGCTTAATACCATAAACTCCCAAGACAAATAAAGCTAAGCTCGAGCAAACCAGATAGTTCACTCCACAAGCGAGCAAGCAAACATACAGAAACAGAGGACCATGTTCTTCATGCATAGCAATGACAGAATGCCACGCTATGAACCCAATACAAGAATTGAATTCTCATTCAAAAGTATTCATTATTTATCACATCACAAGAAAGAAAATGTTAGAAAAAAAAGATCAAAATGATCATTTGACTCTTTATGAAATATAAAAACAATCCCCAACTATATTAAATGACAAATTAAATCACTCAACTACTTAAAAAAGAATCAAAATAGTCTCATTATAAGACTGTTTTGATTCCTTTTTTAAAACTCGAGAAATCAAAATGATCATTTAATATAATTGAAAATTATTTTGATCATTTATAAACAATCAAGCGAACATTTTTGTATTTTCTCAAAAAAAAAAAAAAAGAATAAAACTTAGAAAACATGAAAATGTTTCCCTATATGATGCTTATTTAAAGAGTTTTTGCAAAATTTTTTAAATTAAAATTCTCTTATGAAATTTATGCTTCCCCTTAAATTTTTCTAAAAACGATTCTTCACATCTATGATCTAGAACATTTTGAGTTAGCAAACATTAGGAGAGGACAATAAATGCTATAATGGGCCCCATATAAGCTATAGCTTCTTTTATATAAAAACCTTCAATGTACAGATTTTGGCTGACTTAATAACAAACAATTAGAACTGATGCAGAAGTGTAGAGGAACCAAACAGCAATCAAACATCCAGCCACAAGTCACGAGAAAGACTATATATAGCATCAAAACATGATCACTTTCTTCTTAAGAGCACAATGGGATAACATAAATCACTAAAATACATACACATAAAAGAAACATTAAAGAGATCAGTAGAATCTCCTCTCATAAAGAACTTCTATCTACATGAAAGCAAGCCCACATGAAATAAATGTGAAATATCTTTCCAGATATTTACTTAATTTAGTAGCATGTCCATTAAGGGGAAATATATATATATATAATGATGCATTTTTAGATTTGAAAACCATTATAATATCATGCCTATCATGCCATCTCTATAATAGAAATCACATTCTACAAACACAACCAACTCCAATGTTGGAGAATTTTTCCTGAATCACATATAAACAGCTTTATGTTTGTATAAAATTTCTGTACTTATAATCTTAAATGTAAATGTGAAGAATTTGTCATGCAATTGACATACAAGTCAAATATCTCAACAAAAAGGAATTTATAAGTATAAAATTCTTAGTTGAAATGGTTTCCCTCTCCTTTGGGTATTTTAGATCTCAAATTTATGAGAGAAAACCGGTTCAAAATGAAGATGCCTCTTGGTCCATCCATTTTTTTAATTTTCTATCATCTATTTCCCTTTACAATATAGTTTGTCTACAAAAATAAATAAAAAACAAGCATTTTTTTTTAAGCAAGGAGATATCAGCAAAAGATACTAATCAGGCAGCTCCTATATATACGGAGAAGATCAAGCATAAACTTTTTCTTACCATCAATTACGTAAGTTTGAAGATATTCAAGCTGTTAAAAAGCAAATTCAAGACTAGATTTATATCCAAGATAAAAATAAGGAGTATATAACAAGTATCATAGATAGATTCATTATACCTATCTCGTATGGCAGGGCTGTGTCACAAGGAACATTACACCAGAGCAATTTGACATACCAAACTGAAGAATGCAAGCTTAATACAACTGTAAAACAATTAACGAATCTAAAATAGGATAAAAGACTCTTACTAACAACACAAGCAAACTCACAGCAAGCAGGATTGCAGAAATAACTAATTTAATCCCATTCTTGTTCGCATACAGGACATCTAGCCTAACCAAATAAACAAGAAAGGTTACTGATTCAACGTCTATCAATTAAGACATCATTTTTTAGAGAATTTTGAGGAGGTTTCTACAGTTCAAAATTAATATTTATGTCGAACTAAATCTAACCAAATGACAGATTTAAGAAACTTTATTGTTTTTCAAGCATGATTTGCAACTTCAAGCAACTAAATGAGCACTAATATGAATGAACTCCTTTCCTTTCTCACCCTTTTCAGCTCATTTTAGGAGAAATAAAATCCTCATATAGAGGAAAGTTTTTCCCCCCTTCTCAATCTAAACTTCCAATCAGAAGAAAGTAGTCATTTTATTTCTAATTTATTTATTTTCTCTCAAAACTCACAATCATAATGTACAAGAGTTGCTCATAAAAATATTTGAGATGAGGCATCTTAGAATATGTTATATACAGCTGACATGGTCTTAATAGGTAAGGCCTCTTTTAAAATTAATGAAAAGCTGCAATAATATAAGAATTTTATAAAAGATAAAAGTGTTTATGAGTATTAAAACAAAGACTATCAACTTAAGACAATTACCAATTAATGTTGGAAGAAGATCAATTAATATATTGAAGTATCCTGATTGTATTGTTCACATAGAATTAGATGACTAAAAAAACCTCTATAGTTAAAAATGAATGAGGCATATGAGAATACATACTAAGAGAATGTCGTGACCATTTCTAGAAAAATTTTGGGGAAACGCAATGAGACTATCTGTATAGATATGATATGAATGCGAGTACACATAAAGAAGTCGCTATAAAACCAAAAGATTGAGAGTAACCTTGCAAATGATTTATTAATTGAAGATTGAGAGTAAAGTTGTTAAAGATATGTTATTAGAAATTAAATTTGTCACGTGCCAAAATTTTCACGACAGTAGAAAGAGAGAAAGAGTTTAACATCTTAGAATTATACAAAGATCTAGCACACATACAGATAAAAAATAATCGCAAGAGATATCAGAGTTTTTTATGTGGAAAAAAAAATACGGGACATGACCTAGTTGAAATGATTCCAGAGTGTTGGTCATAAATTACAAATGATGTCCTTTCCGTGATTGGAGAATGTGTTGAGATAATGTAGCAGATATAAATGAATTATGTGGTGGAAGTTGGAAGAAAGTTGGGGCATAGGAGTTGTCTTCAAAAGATTATTTGTAGTTCGTTCATTCATTTTCCATTGAGAAGAGGAAACTAGAGACCATGAAATCCAATATAAATGTTGATGCTGACATTAGGAGTCAAAGTTAGTGTCAATGACGTACATCAACCTTATAAGTGATAGCAATCGTCTAGGCTATTGGTCACCGTTGGCAACAAAGTCAAAAGATCATAGTCGAGCGACGATGATAGTAGTTGGAGGACTATAATCACGTAACGATAGCAGGAGAACCGTAGTCAGGCGAAGGTGGTCAAAGTATTGTAGTAGTGGGACCACGGTGGTCAAAGACCTGTAGTTGAGCAATATTGGTTGGATGACAGTAATCAGGCGACAGTGATTGGAGAACCCTAATCGGATGGCGATGGTACTTAAAGGACAATAGTCGAGAGACTATGATCAGAGGACTGTTGTTGGAAAATAAAGGACTGTAGTCGATCAAAAATTGTCAAGCGATCGTAGTCACATAATGATGGTCAAGGGACTATAGTCAGGAAACAACAATGGTGGTCTAAGGTCCATAATCGATTGAAGGTGATTGGAGAAACATAATCAAGCAACGATGTTTAAAATATTGTAGTCCAAGGCTGATCAGAGAAACATAGTCAGGACGATGATGGTTGGGAGGCCACAATAGGTGATCAAAGTGCAAACATCCAATGACGGTGGTTAGAAGAAGGTGGTCCAACGACTGTGGGCGTACCATAATGGTCGGATGGTTATGATCGGACAATAGCAGTCTGACAGCGGTAACCTGTCATGCATGGTTCAACGACTCTAGTCGGATGGAGGTGGTCCAATGGAACCCTAGAGTTCTTCAAGTTTCTAAGCTATATTCAATCTCGAGCCAAAGGTCAATTTCATGCAAAAAGGGTTATTTATAATTTTTTAAAGGGGCATGTTCCACAAATCAAACTAAAATAAAAACCACTCAATCAGACAACTTATATTATTTCCCTCGATCATAGATTGTTGTTTCAACATTTAAATGATTTAAGAATGTTAGAATTAAGTAATCTTGGACTTATTGAATTCGACAATAAGTATGCAAGATTTGGAGATCAATTGTTCCTCCAATTAATATTCTCAAATTTTTGTTGTGTGTCGAGTGCTTGATCTAGGCTTGTTCAAACTTGGATTGGATCACTCTTGGTGTTAACGGGTTCATCTGATCAAGTTCAATTGGACTATAAGTCAGTTGAAATCGGAGTTCAACTGATCCAGAAGTTGATTCTAGAAATTTTCAAATCAAATATGCATGTAGATTTTTACTTGATTAAAGTGATTTTTGGATGACATCAAAACTCGAGTGATTGAGCATATCAAATAAAGGGAAGAAGAAACATCAATAAAGTAGATAGGATTAATGTTTAAGTATTAAAAAAAAGCGGGAAACAATAACAAGTCTATATAACTACCGCAAATAAAAATATGTAAAACAATGACTTAAACAGCTCATATAAAGCTAAACAAAATAGAATGAAGAATAATAAGCTCTCAAATATTTGGGTTAAGTCGAATGTTGATGAGGCTGATCTCAGATAAATGCTTTTCCATGCATTCAATGAGTTTCTTAAAAGCACACTCAAATCTAAACATATACTCCAGTTACTAAGAGGTTTCTCAATCGAACATAAAAATTGAATTCGTCATTCTCTGGTTTTGCAGGACTGCCTCATAATTGTCTATCATTTAACCAATAAAAAACTGATTCCAAACTAGGCAATCAAGCAAATAGGCCAATTACAACGCATGTAGTGATCAAACCTCAAATCCTAAAAGGAAATAGAAGAATCGTTGAATTACACAAGCATCCAAAAATCTTAGCAATCATATATAGTTTCTCAGGCCTTAGTATTCTTGTAGGAATAGAAGACATGTAACTAAATATCTATCTATACAGGTCAATAACATGACTGCTATACCATCTTCATAAGGCCATAACCCTAAGATGAGTAGCTAAGCAACAGTTTAATGAGTAATATTTGGTATTTTAAGAGGATTAGATTAGAAGAAAGTAGCGGAAAAGAAAACCGGCCAGCTCAAACTACAAAACTACGATGAAACCTGAAAGCATTTTCCTTAAAAAGGGATCTTGTACCTTGCGAATTAAGGGAAAGAGCTATTAATGATTCATTTAATGGAGGCATAAACTAATTAGAGCAACTTTTTTGTAGATATCTGAACCACACCCAGGCAACAAAACAAGGCAAAACTACAGTCATGATAAAAAATATAGTTTGAAATCTATGCAGCTAAAGGGAAACATGTAACTAATGAGCCACCTTTCATAAGAAAAAATCCAAACAATGGCTGCCTCGAATTTCTATTGCAAACTATTGACAAAAAAAATTTCAAAAGATCAAACAGTCCTACCTACATGCAGATATGTCATAGAACATCGCAAAATCAATCCTAATGTGACAGAAACTAAAAAATGTAAGAAACATATGATGTATAATTTATATTGTGACATGCTATACTTAAAACAGCAAATTCAGACCCAATCCACAAACAGAAGGAGCACAAAAAAAAGTTCGTATCAACATCATAAGTACATGTTTGATTATTCTCAATTCAAATATAGATATCTCATCACCAACCCAATGCCACACCAACAGTAAAATTTATTGTCATAAATGCAAATCAGAAGACAAGAATATTGCAAGCCAATGTCATACTCTTGACGGTATGACAAAGAATTTGGGGCTAGTGCATTAGGAAGGAAAACAAGAAGTTCTAGTACAGGATACCACACATGCTGAGCATACAATATTTTGAACAAATAAAAACGGAGTGGCAAGAGCACCAAAAACAAAATCTTCAAAACAGCATAAACTATTACCAGCAAATAGAACTAAAACAAACCACAAGGCAAAATGTAGGCGTTGATGGACGATCAAGGAAGTTTGAACAAGAATACAAGAATTAATCAGTTTTTAAGAAGTACGAAATCACCATGTTGCAAAATTCAGAAATTTCATTTGACTTGCACTCTACAAGTCTACATCATACTGAGTAGAATGGCATGCTCAGAGGAAAGAAAGGGAGAAGAAAGAACAACTTCCCGGTCATAAACCCTTAGAGCAGGTGGAACTATTGAAAATGCTCCTCGCAAGCATCACATGATATACTCAATTTTTCAAATATAACTCAACATGTAATCATTACAAACGAAAGTTCTCACCCCTGCTTGCAAGCTTCCCTCAGAAGAATCATTATCATCTCCCAGTTTTTCAATAGTTTGTTCTGTAAGTTGGTAAGAAAAAATATTCTACAGAAGGTAAGGTATTCAGCCACTCTCTCTCAGGCAATTCCCGGGAAGAAGGTACATGTACTTGTCGACATTCTGAAGTAGATGCCCGGGGAGATGAACAGCTGAATAAGAACTGGGAATGGGACCCATCTTAGCAATGATCTCTTGGAATGTATACTCCTCTGGTAGCATGTCAAAAAGATCTGCCCCTCGGCAAATCACATCCTGAATCCTTGAAGGCTTAAGGTAGTAAGAAAATCTTACACGGTCAACATGGCTGTATGCCTTCATCTTGAAGACAAATTCACTAATGTGGCGGAAGCAGAAGCTACAATGCCATCCTGAATCTGCTAACAAATCATCAGTCTGGCGAAAATGAGCATATCTTGTCTTTCCAGGCTTGTATCTATGCACTGAGGCCCTCCAGCTCCTATTATCGAGATAGAATTGGAATGAATAAAGATAGTTTCTGAGCTCCAGATGAAGTTTATAAGGAATGTCATCACACCATCTCAAAAGGTCGATTGTGTGGCCACTAGGGATCTCATCAACATCCGACATGATCAACAAATCATCTTCATTGATGCCTGCTATCCTTATTAGCTGATCCAGAGCCACTCTCTGGTACGATTCCTCAACAAAAGGATTCTCTCCCTTGACAAATCTTCCACCAACCACACCATAAGTGAGCCTGGACTCCACAAACTTGAACTTTTCTCGGTTCTGAGCAAAGAACAAGGGCTTTACTTGTCCAGTGAATGTGGAATTGGATTCCAGAAGAACAAACTCTGACACAAAAGGGTGCAGCTCATTCCAACGAATCTCAAGGATGTCTACTTCATTGCTGAAGAGCACAGCATCAAAGACACGCCTTGGAGTATCCCTAATACCCCAACCATGTAGTTTGCATAGGTTCTCCATGGAAACATTCTCATGATAGTAGTGTGGAATAATATTGAAGGGTTTAGGAGGAGACTCCCATAGCGGTCGGAGGAAGTACGTGATCTTCTGGCCATGCAAATAGATGCCAAAGATGAAGAGCGGTAAGCCAACAAATAGAAGCAGAAGAGCCTTGTGATCAAATCCACGAAGGATGCAACGCAGACGGGACATGCTCAACGCTGCCCTAGAAGCCTGCTAGGAAACAAACAGAAGAATAAGGAATGCAACTTCTCGACCGATTAGATGAATCGAGGATTAATAATTACAGTAAAAAGTAGGAAGTTAATTTTTTTAGGGGGGATTTTTTTTTTTTTTAACTTCCAGTCACAAAATTGGAAAGAGGATATTATGAATGCCATAAACAAATTAGCAGACCATAGCCGGCCGAAGAGAAATTCAACATTCTAGGGCCTTCCGATAGAAACAATATTAAATCACCCCAAATGATACAATTGCAATCAAAACCCCAAAAAAGCAAAAAACAACACCAGATCTGCGAAGAAAAACAAACGAGAAAAACTGTAATAAAAATAAGAAAAGCAAAGAAGTTACTGGGCCACAAACGTCTTGGCAGATATCATCCGTCTTCTTCGAATTGTAATAGCCTCCTTCCTGCATCGCGAAAACCTTCCTCCAGTTCCAAAATCAGTAACAATCTCTTCTCCTTTTCAACAACAGAACAGACTGGCCTGGTGCGCAGATCGGATCACGCGCGGGTTTCCGACGCTCCCCCACCCGGCGATCCCCGGCCCACCAGCCTCCCTCTTCTCTTTCTTCCTCAAAATCTCTATTTTATCGGGTTTCCCCTCAATTTCGCTGGCACTCGCTCGGCAAAATCAAATCTTTCTGTGAATAAATAGCGTAAAAAGATTTTTTTTCTGTGACTCGGCCTCCTTCTCTCTCCTCCACTACCTCAATTATAGCCGTTTGTAATGCACTGGGCTTGCCCACAACACTCGCCTCCCTCTCTGTCTTTGCGTTTTTTTTTATTATCGGGAAATTCTCCGTTTATCGTTCACACAAAGGTTGAGAGGCCTCTTGTCATGTAATTATACTGAGCCAAGGGCATAATAGAAAAAAATAATGAACACATGGCTACAGACGTAGAGAAAATATTGGCTTATCAGTTGAAGCCACCAACAGCCTTCTGGCTCATCTGCTTCGCTTCTCTGGATTGAGGACGAGAGGATGAGGAGCAAAACCATAAAAATATGAATCTTGACATTTTTATTAGATAAATATAATTAATTTACAGCTGATATATCATCAAAAAATTATCTTGATCAGGCACGAAGCTCGAGGCAAAATCAAGTTGGAAACTTTCAAAAATTAAATTCGGGACCATCTGAACTCCAATTTCACCAAACTTATACCCGAACCGAGCGTCTCGAAAATACGAACCCAACGACACCAAATCCGAGCTTAAATGGGTCCAAATCAAAACCCAAAGCGCATTTGGAAGGTTCAATCCATAATTTGAATTACCAAACAGTTTCCAAACATGGCATGCTTATAGTCGAATCAAGCGGCTCGACGAGTCAAATTTTGATATCATTAAGAAATTCAAATGTCTAATAAATGATCCATGATCAAAGAAATCAACATCGGCTGTCCATTCAAACCACTCCCAATTTATCATTGATCTTCCTCCTATTTATTGGTCATGTCACTTTCAAAAATTATAAATAGGTCCTTCATTTCTCATGAGAGGGGGACCAAGCAAGAAGAGAAGGAAGAGAGCTCTCTTGCCACCAGACTTCTCATTGACCACCGTCGGACTTCAACCCGGCCAACGACGAAAGCCAGACTTCCACCCGGTCACTAACGGAAGCCGGGCTTCCACTCTGCCATTGACTGTTGACGGGCTTCTGTCCGGCCACCGACAGATGCTAGAATTCTGCTCGAACGTCAATTGAAGCCGAATTTCCGCCTGACCACTAAACGTCGCCGGATTTTTAATCTCCGCTTATAACTGAATTTCAACCCAACGGTTGATTATTATAATATGATTGGCCTCAATTTCAGGGATGACTCAGCCACTTGTAATCTAATCAAACACTAGTAGAATTATTTCAACTGGGCGTGGCCCCGTGGTTTTTTCCTTTTCCAGGGTTTCCACGTAAAAATTTTGGTGTTACATTTTTCTTCTGTTTGTGTGCTAGATATTCGTTCAACGCTGAGATGAAAATTTTCTAACTCTATCGCCGCATATATTTTAGCCTGCAACAAGAGCTATTTTGATAGATAGATATTATTTGCCCTTCTATTTTGAATTTTCTTATTAAAAAAAATATAAATACAATTTTTTTCACCTCAATAATACTTAAAAGATCGATCATTTCTTCTACTTAAAGTTCGAACTTTTTTTGAGATTCATCTAAAATTTAGTCTAAATTTGCACCTCATTAATTATAACCACTTGAAAAATTTGAGTAGATGAATCATTGTAAGTCAAATATATGTATGTGCATATGTATGATATGTGGCAATACTTTGATTGAGAGGTGTTGCGTCCTGGAATATTTGCGGCAGTAGAGATATATAAAGTTTAAAGTCTTAGCTTGTGCGAAGATCTAGCACACAATCAGATAAAAGAGAGTGTGTGACGTTCAGAAAGACCATTGTCTGGCGATGGAGGTTGGAAGAACCTTAGTCGGTAGACAATGGAGGTTAAAAAGACCGTTGTCTGGTGACGGAGGTCAGAAAGATCATAGTCGGTGGCTGGGTGGAAGTCTGGCGTCAGTCGGTGGCTGGGAAAAAGTCTGGCGTTAGTTGGTGGCCCGGTAGAAGCCCGCCGCAGTCGATGGTTGGGCAGAAGCCCGGCGATAGTCTGGCGACGGTCGGTGGTCGAGGAGGAGTCTGGTGGCAAGAGAACTCTTGTTTCTCTCTCTTCCTTGCTTGAGTCCCCTTCCATGAGAAATGAGGGGTCTATTTATATTTTTCTAAGAGTGGCATTTCCAGTAAATAGAAGGGAGATCAAGGGTATGTTGGGAGTGGTTTGAATGGACAGTCGATATTGATCCCCTTGATCGAGGCATTTGAATATCTTAATGATATCATAATTTGGAGATCTTAGGCTCGTTGGATTCTTCTCATCGAGCCGCACGATTCGACTATAAGCATGTCATGTTTGGAGATCATTTGATAATCCAAATTATGGTTTGAACCTTCCAAAGGAGCTTTGGGTCTTTGATTTGGACCCATTGGGCTCAGATTGAGTCAAATTTGGTGTCGTTGGATTTGTCTTTTCAAAATATTTAGTTCGATTATAAATTTGCTGAGATCGAAATCCAGATGGTTCCCGATTTAATTTTGAAAGTTTCTAATTCAATTTTGCCTCGAGATTTATGCATGATCAAGGTAATTTTTTTATGATATATCAAGAGGCAATCAAAGGATTGACATAACCTCAACTTGCAGTAGTTGAGTGAGTTTTTGCTTGATCTTAAGAATTGGTTGGCATTTGATTGTGTAAAAAAATAAAATTATTATGATCATAAAGGGCTTAATCCGATGGATAAAAATAATATTAAGATATTCTTATGTATTTTGTATCAGGATATAACTATTTATATTGCGCATGTCTTTAATTTTATCCATCATAATATTATTAGTTGGCAATCGAGACAGCGGGCGGAATCAATCTCTCTTTTAAGAGTGGATAAAATAATATTATAAAATACTCAATTTTGTAAGTGAAATAGAAAATAATTTTGTGTGCAAATTAGTTAAAATGATTATTTAAAAAAAAGAACTGCATTCTTCATATAATGGATCATATGAGCTTTGCTTGAGGACATCACGAGATAGTAAATAATTAATTAATATACAACAATTGTACTAAATAAATTATAAATCTTTGCTTTCATTTTATTTTGCCTACTCTAGGTCAACTATTATTGTGTGCTTAAATATTCAAGACAATAGATACATATATAAGTCTTAATTTTACATTAAAATCTTGTAAGCACGCAAATAAAAAAAAGATTTACAAGAGAAAAAAAATTTATATGAAAAAACCCATAAAGATTTACAAGAGACAAAAAATAGACGGGGTTGACCCAATTCAAATGATCCAACATATAAGATTACAAAATCATTATCTTCCTCTCAATTAGAGAATGCAAGACTTTAAAGTTGGGAACACTATTTTGATCTCATGTAATGGTAGTAAATATTGTTGGAGAATTTATGGTGGGAATTGGTAGTGAGATCATGACAACCGGATAACGATGGTTAGGCGATGACGGTCGACAACGGTCAAGTGCTAGCAATTAAGTGACAGTAATTGAGTAGCAACAAGCAAGCGACAACAATCGGGCAACAACTATTGCTTGCAGTGATATTCAACATTAATCATCAAATAGGGCTTTAAAGTTCTTTTGATCTCTAAACTATCTACACATTCAAGTTTATATTCCATTCATGTTGAGAATGATGATCTATTTATAGTTTTTGTGAGTGACATTTTTTATAATTTTAGCCAAAATCTCCAAGCACTCCATCTGATAACTTGTGCTAATTCCAATGATTGTATATCATTATTGTACTCTTTAAGTATCTTAATAGGCCTAAAATCAAGTAAATTTGTTTGTGCTGGATTTTTCTCATTTAGACACTCAATTTGCCTATAAGCACAACTTCTGAAGATCCTTCGATCCTTCAATTACTATCGCAAATTTTTTAACAATGCTTCAAATGCTTGATTTAACTCATTTGGAGAAGGATCAAGATGCTTTTTATGTCATTTGACTCGTCTCATCAAAATATATATTATGATTATAAATTTATTGAAATAGGGTTTTGAACAATCCTAGATTTAATTTCAAAAGTTTCTCATTCAAATATTACATCGATATTTTTGCTTGATTGAATAGATTTTGTTATAATGTATCTTTTATCCTTCAATTTTCAAACATTAAAACACAAGTTATCTCAAAATATATTAAATCTTGAAAATCTTGTAGCACAAAATTATAACTTTGAAAAATTACAAAATATGATCACTTATTAGATGTCAACGTGGGCCTCCTTTTAATATCGCGAACAAAGTATAGTCTCAATAATTACAATTTCAACTTTCCCTTTAGTTATTGCATTAATTTGAGCTAAAATTATCAAAAAATTTGAAATCTCCTCAAACTTACTCAAAGTTAGTTTTAGTGTCTCCATTGGACTTCAAAATACCAAAATTAAGTCCATAAATACAAATTTAGTCCCAATGACCCTAAAAAAGTCGTAAAAAGTTTGTTCCAGATAAAAATTGATCTTAGAGTCAAGTGAGCTAGCGTAGACGACTACTATCATCTAATCGTCATTGCCTGAATATCGTCGCCCAATTGTTATTACTTAACTGTTGTCATTCGACCGTCATCGCTTGATAGCCATTACTTAATCAACGTCGCATAAACATCGTCACTCAATAACTATTGTTCAACTATCACATCCTTTATCATTTATCTGTGAATCTCAAATATATACAAAAGAGATCAAACAAGTATTCTCAATATTCATATTAAGATTTTAAGAAATGCGGGCATTTATTTCATCATTTTAAGAAGCCCTAACATATGCACTTGATTGGCTATCTTATTCATAAGACAGTAGAAACTATTGTTGATAATTATAAAATTCTAAGACTAAATTATAAAGAGTTTTATGAAAATAAAACTTATCCGTAAAATTAGCTGAAGACCTTTTTGTAGCTTCCATTAATCAATGCTTAACACATCAGCTTCCATAAATCAGGTGCCACATTGCTCTATTTGGTATTGTGCTGTTGGGAGTAGACTCAACATTCACAATAAGATGGAAGGCTTCGTTAAGATGTATGAACAGTGGCGGAGCCAGAAAATATATTTAAAAAGGTCTAAATTATTATTTTTTAATTCTCTCTTAACTTTTTACATCCAGGCTTGGGACCAGCATAGATAGTTTTAAATTTTTTTCAAATTATTATTTATGAATGTAGAATATTAAATATAAAATAATAAACAACTTACAATAAAAAAAAACTTTGGTAGCATAAAAAATTAATTTAGCTATTTTGGAAGTAAAAAAAACTTCCTCTATAAAAAATATTTAAAAAATACCTAGAAAATAGTAGCAAAAAAATGATTATTGTCTTAATAGCAAAGCAGTTAGAAAATTATCCCAAATAAACCCTAATTATATAATATTTATAAAAGTATATAACATAAAATTATATGATATAACATAAAATTACATATGTAAAGAAATTAAAAAATAATAAAAATATTAGCTTTAAAATATATGATAAAAGAATAAATTATAAGAGAAAAAAAGTCTCATATTAGAAGTGAAAAAAGTCACATGAATAAGAATTGAACTGTTGAAGTAGAAGAAAAAGTATAAAACAACAATAGAGGGAGAGAGCATAAGATGGTGGAGCTTATCAAAGCTCTCAACTAATAGATCAAGATGAGCTGCCCCTGCAAACATCAATCTATGATGCGGAGTATATCATGCATGATGAATGATTTATGAACTATGTCATGATGTATGATGCATACAATCTTTGATATGTTAGGGCATGTTAAGGAAGAGAACTTTATAGATAAGGCATCATGGAAGGTGACGAAGCTTTGGTGTCACATTGCACATTGTTGGTAAATTTCTACATCTTGGCCGCCTACGCGCGTAAGACAGAGGCCATAATAGAGAGTAGGCAATAATTATGCTGAGTCCTCCCAATAAGAATTGGTGGTGCGGTCCACACGCTAATACGGCCATTTTTTAAAAGAAATCTCCTGTAAATTTTAATAAAGAAAATGCTCTTCAGTTTATTATATTGTAACTACTCTCCGTTATTACATTTGGCTTTGATCAATACGAATAAGAGTACTCTTCTCTTCGAAGAAATCTATTTCAAAGATATATAGTGACTTTTCCAAATTATTATTTTTTCTTATATTTTAGTGAAAATGTCAATTTTCTTAGAAAGCTGACATAAATATAAAAAACTTTCAATGTTGTTTTCTTAAGGTTGTTCCATTTAAAAATATCTTGTTAAAATTTTCTTTATGAATTTTCTTTTTTTTGGGGATAATTACACAAATTAAAGTAAATTCATAAACATATCACATATGCAAGATTGAACCCAAAATTAACATATCACATATGCAAGATTGAACCCAAAATCTCTTGGCTGAATCAGATGAATGACTCCTGTATGTGTGATTTAGAATTCGAGTAGGCTTGCATGGGGGTAAAATTCAAGCATTAATCATTTTTATATGGAGGTGAGCATCTTATTGTTTTGTTTTTTGAATATAAAAGTCTTTTTTTTTTTTTTTGGTGGGGGGGGGGGGGGGGGGGTGGCGGACATTTAGGTCTTAATTAAGATAGACTTACACACACATCACATACAAAAGACTCAAACCTAAGACCTCTTAGTTGGTAGCCTAAGCTCCCAACCAATATACCAAGACCAGTTGTGTGCTCTAAGAATCTTCAAAAATAAATGTGGATGTATGTTACTAACAAGTTT
This sequence comes from Dendrobium chrysotoxum, assembly GCA_019925795.1. Lineage (NCBI taxonomy): Eukaryota > Viridiplantae > Streptophyta > Magnoliopsida > Asparagales > Orchidaceae > Dendrobium > Dendrobium chrysotoxum. The sequence goes on from CM034301.1 coordinate 45,867,233, forward strand.
CATTCACAACTTTCTCGCTGGAAAGTAAAAATTATTTCATCAGGAGGAAAGGTAATCATACTTCACTTTGTATTTACTATTTTTCATATGTCTTCTACATCCCAGAAACACAGCTCACCTTGATTTATTGGTTGGGAGCTTAGGCTATCAACTAAGAGATCTCGGGTTCGAGTCTTGTATGTGCGTTGTGTGTGTGAGTTTGTCTTAATTGACTTAAATATCTAAAAAAAAATACATCCTAGAATTGTTCATCAAGTAGAATGAATTTCTTTTTTTGGAACAGACAGTCTGGATGGTAAAGCCTTTACCTTACAATTTGGATATTCTTTCTTTGACTTAATTCCTTCTATTGATGAGCAGGATAAAGTGGGCGGGTAGAAAGGGTTGGCTCCCTTTAGTCAAGTTATTTTATATGAAAAATTTGTAGCTGGATCTGTATCACGATGAATTTAAAATTATTAGTTTTGTTTTAAGAAACAGAAAATATAATAAGTCATATAGCAATTTTACATAACTACTATAATATAATATGAAAGGAAATTTCTCCAATACATATAGTAATTTTATAGATAATAGAAAAAAAGATCAAAATAGTCCCTCAACTCTTTGTTAGGAATCAAAATGATTCCCAAATTTTTTGATTAACCAATTTGGCCCTCAACTTTTTAAAATGAGAATTTTTTTGTCCTAACATTCAATATTGAAGTTGATGATGTTAAATATAAGATATTTTAGTCATTTTTTAATTAAATATTTATTAAATAGAAATTTTAATGATAATTTTTCTAAAAAAATTTATAAAATGTTTCTTTGATAAAAAAAAATTTAATAATAATTTTAGCTTTAATTTAAAGTTTAGTCATATTCATAAGATATGATTGGTAACTAAGTTGAAAATAACATCTATTTAGTTTTAATCGTTATCGAATACAAATAGATGTTATTTTCAACTTAGTCACACATATTTTTATCAATTATATTTTATAAGATATGACTAAATTTTTTTAAATTAAAATTAAAATTATTATTAATTTTTTAATTAAAGAAATATTTAATATTTTTTTATAAAAAATTTATAATTACTTAAAAATTATATTTAATTTAAAAAAAACCAAAATACCCTTTCATTTAACATCATTAACTTCAACATTGGATGTTAGGACTAAAAAATATCCCATTTTAAATATTTGAGAGATCAAATTAGTCTTTCAAAAGAGTTGGAGATTATTTTAGTCATTCACAAAGAGTGGAGAGACCATTTTGATATTTTTCTCATAGATAATATAAATTCATGAAGATATTTTCTATGAAATTTAACACAAAATCACAAAATATTAAGAAACAATTTGCTTCTTTTAAATTCTTGATAGAAATTGGGTCAATATAGCTTAACGCGATTTTTTTCCCTTTTCTTTTTAGCTTTAGAATGGGTAATCTGATTGGGGAAGAAAAAGACAAATTAAACTCAAGAAGGCCATGGCATCAACAGCAGACATGAAAGATTTCTATGCTTCGCCTGTTTGAAGGTTATGTTAGTATCATATGCGTTTGCTGTTAGAAGGTTATAGTTTTTTATAATATTTTGTAAGTTAATATACACTGTTAATTTTCTCATCTCCTTTTATTGAAAAAGTGTATATTAAAACAGTTTTTGCTTTAAAAATTATATCATAATTTACGAGTAAATCTTTGTTTTGAATTTCTAATCTATTATATTCTGTGGCTATAGTATTTCCTCATCTATCAGAAGATAGTTTGACAAAAATTTGATTACATAAATGGAGAATTTTAATGGTTTTTGAACCTAACTCTAGCTAATTAAGGTTTTTAAAGGGAAAGTATCGTATATGTAAATATTACATAAAATAATTTTTCTTTAAATAATTATGTAAATAGTTTCTTTTTTAAGAAATAATCACAAAAATATAGGTTGTAAGGAAATTAAGGGCGAGAGAGATGGCACTTAAAGAAAATGAAAGAATAGGGAAGAAAGTGATTATGATATTATCTCATTTCTTGATTCTTTTCGTTCCCATGTATACATGTATTTATAATTTTCTATTACAAGATTATGTGGCTGATCCATAAGAGAGATGGTAGGAAGAACCATCACATGTCATGTTTAGGCCCATAGGTTATTCATTATTAATGTTTACTGAAGTTTTATTTCTTTTTGGGGGATTTACATATGTAGCACTCGATATTCCACTACTAAAAACGTGGTTTTTCGCAGCACTTCTTATGAGCGGTTTGAAAACCGCTGCCAAAACTGAATATTAGCAGCTTTTTTAAACGCTGCAAAAACTAGCGGTTTTAACCGATGCAAAAAGGGGCTGTTTAAAATGATACTATTGTCGAACCCTACATTCTTAACCTGCTGGACAACTCCTGCGACTCGCAATCCTGCATTCTCTCCTTCGGTCGTGCGCCCACCCCCTTTTCCTTTGTGCGCCCGCCCCCTTCTCCTCCGTCCGCTCTCTTTCGATTTGTAGCGGTTAAAACAACCACAATTCTATTATATTGCAGCGTTTATGACCGCTGCTAAATTTAGCGCTCGAATAAGCTTCCCCGCCAATCCATAAACCGCTGCGGAATGTCGTTGCAGCGCATTGCAATTAGAGTGGTCGTACAGCGGTTATAACCGCCGGTATAGGTCGAAATTTGTGCTGCGATAGCCTTATTTTTTGGTAGTGTTATAACATTTATATATTTAATTTATAGACTTTACTATCTACATAATTTAGCACTTCGTTAACTCTCGTTACCGACCTTAACGAAACCTTCAATCATGAAGAAGTCGCAATGGGGCTGGGATGGGTTCTTGCAAGGCAAGATGAGACGATAAAGTTGTGATAGGTTCTTGTAGGTAGAGCCGGATGGGGTCTCACTAGGGAAGGGGATTTTGGTTGCGGTTTTGAAGAGAAAAAGAAAAATACCATCTCCTAAACTTGGATGTTGGACTTTTTTGTGAGAAGACCGCCTCCTCTCTACACACATAGTAGAATTTGATCTGACCTACTCATTGTGGAGTCACCCCTGTTATTGCCCGATGCCAGCCATGTTCACTCATAGTCGGTCCGCCCAGCTTGCATCTCAACCTTCCGCCAAATCCAACCCATTGTCATCATCCACCTCACGGAATTGTAATGGAAATAGTGGGGAGAGTATTTTTTTTTAGGTTATTTAAAAATTTGAATGCTGTGTACATAAATAACGAAGTTTTTGTTTAAATATATAAATCCTATTGATACGTCATCAAAAAATTATCTTGAACGGACACGAATCTCGAGGCAAAAACAAGTTGGAAGCTTCCGAAATTAATTTTGGGACCATCCAAACTCCGATTCCAGCAAACTTACAAGCGAACTGAGCGTCTCGGAAATACGAACCCAACGACACCAAATTCAACCCAATTCGAGCCCAGATGGGTCCAAATCAAGGGTCTGAAGCGCTGTTGGAAAAGTTCAAACCATAATTTGGATTACCAAACGGTCTCCAAATGTGACATGCTTATAGTCAAATCGAGCGTCTCGACGAGACGAATCCAACGAGCCCAAGATCGCCAAATTCCGACATCATTAAGGCCTTAAAATGTCCAGCGAACGGTCTATGATCAAAGGATTCAAGATCGGCCGTCCATTCAAACCACTCCCTAACTACCCCTAATCTTCCACCTATTTACATGCCATGCCACTCACGAAAATCTATAAATAGAGACCCCATTTCTCTTGAAAAGGAGACCTATTCCTAAGGGGAAAAAGAGAGAGCTCTTGCCCCCTCGCTCCTCCTCGACCACCGCCGGAGTTTCGCCGGACCACCGCCTGACGCCGGAGTTCCGCCGAACCACCACCTAAGGCCCTGCTCTTCGCCGGACCACCACCTGAGGCCCTGCTCTTCGCCGGACCACCACCTGAGGTCCTGCACTTCGCCGGACCACCACCTAAGGCTCTGCTCTTCGCCGGACCACCACCTGAGGCCCTGCACTTTGCCAAACCACCACCTCAGGCCCTACTCTTCGCCGGACCACCACCTGAGGCCTTGCTCTTCGCCGGACCACCACCTGAGGTCCTGCACTTTGCCAGACCACCACCTCAGGCCCTACTCTTCGCCGGACCACCACCTGAGGCCCTGCTCTTCGCCGGACCACCACCTGAGGTCCTGCACTTCGCCGGACCACCACCTGAGGCCCTTCTCTTCTCCGGACCACCACCTGACGTCCTAAGTCCTGCCGGACCTCCACCTGAGGTCCGAACTTTCGCCGAAGCATCACCTGATGTTCAAAGTTATATTGGAACACCAATTCAGATCCTCCTGACCTCTGACATCAGATTAAGGTCCTTCTGACCTCCAACGCCAGCCGACCACGGTCCTTCCGACCTCCGTCGCCCTACCAATTCAGGTCCTCCTGACCTCTGACATCATATTAAGGTCCTTCTAACCTCCAACGCCAGCCGACCACGGTCCTTCCGACCTCCATCGCCCTACCAATCCAGGTCCTCCTGACCTCTGACATCAGATTAAGATCCTTCTGACCTCCAACGCCAGCCGACCACGGTCCTTCTGACCTCCGTCGCCCTACCAATTCAGGTCCTCCTGACCTCTAACATCAGATTAAGGTCATTCTGACCTCTAATACCAGCCGACTACGGTCCTTCTGACCTCCATCGCCCCACCAAATAAGGTCTTTCCGACCTCTGTTATCTGATTACGGTCTTTATGACCAGCAACATCAGTCAACTATGGTCCTTCCGACCTCCGTCGCCTGACCAACAAAGGTCCTCCCGACCTCTATCCTCAGACTACGGTCTCCCTGACCTACAACGTCTGTCAACTACGATCTTTCCGACTTCCATCTCCCACCAAGTACAATCTTTCTGACCTCTGTCGTCTGCCAACTATGGTCAGCCGACCTAGAAAATGTGTATATATTAATTCACACCATGTAATGCATTCTATATGATGTATATTGGCGATATCAAGCCAAGTCCTTCCCCAAAATGGAGGACCTCGTTTGTAAACAACTGCAAATACTAGTGGATTCATTCAAACTGGGCCAGGCCCCGTGGTTTTTCCCCCATTCAGGGGTTTCCACGTAAAAACTCTGGTGTCTCGTATGAATATTACACCCTCTCTCTTTCATCTGACTGTGTGCTGGATTTTCATACAATGCTAAGACGCTAAGCTTTATATTTCTCTACCGCCGCAAATACTCCAGGACGCAACACCTATAATTTTGAATGTTATGTACGTAAATCACCCTTCTTTTTAAAGCAAAAAAGAACAATTCGCTTTATTATTTATTCAGAAAATGAACAAAATGATTCATTGACTCCTTATGAAAGAACAAAAATAATCCTCAACTATATTAAAGGATCAGTTTGATCTCTCAATTTTTTTAAAGAGGAATCAATAGAGTTGAGGGTCATTTTGGTTCTTCATAAAGAGTCATTTTGATCCTTTTCTCATTATTTATACCTTCATGTTCAAGAATTTCTTGGTTTCTAAGTATTTTGCAGCGTAACCTACAACTTGACTCAGCCCATTTCAAGGAATATTATGTAATCAACCAATAACTATTATCAAGAATTCAAGATATATCATTCAGGAAGGTTGCAATCTAGATTCTTTGTTTCTTCGATTTGTAGTCCTTTCTCATTTGTTAATCTTCTTGGATGATCAATTTGAATGTTTTTTTACTTATTTATTTGTTGTGCATGCTATTAACGACGCACACCAAAATTAGCCTCCTCCATTACTTTCTGCGGCTCAGCTCCTATCTGCCAGTTCGCCTGCAGCTTTTCAAAGTTTACATGGCTGCCTTTATCTTGATTAAATCTCGACCACTAATTTTTAACTACCTTATGGCATTTATGTAAATTCCTTTTTCTACTACTTCATCAAGTATAAATGTATCTATTGTATTCAGTATTAACTAGTTGAAATCAATGGAGCAAAGTCATGCTACCTCCTTTCTCTTGTATTTTACTATTTTTGATGTATTCAATACAGCTGCTATACCTTGAGCACTGTAAGTATTCTAACATGGTATCAGAGTTATTTGCATAATTGCAATATGGATGTCTCTCCAACCACTTCAACCAACACCACTCCTCCGGTTACACCCCCGATTTCCACCACCTAGGGGTGTCAATTCAGGTCAACGGGTTGGGTTCGGGTCGAACCGGACTTGACCCGGGCGTAAATAGGTCGACACTAACCTGACCCGATTTTGCAAACGGGTTAGGATTGTCAACCCGGACCCGACCCATGCAGGTTACCGGGTTGACCTGACCTGACCTGCGAGGGTTACAATCAAGCGTTCGTCAAGCGGCAACGGCAGTAGCCGGTAGGCCAGCAACGGTAGATGGGGCGGGACGGCGGCAGCGGCACTACGGCACTCTTCGTACTGGCAGAATTACAAGCTGCAACGGCGGCAGCAGCATTGCAGCAGGTTACACGAGCGAGATGGCAGCAACAAGCAGGTTGGCAGCAGCAGCTCTGAGCTCGGGCGAGATGGCGGCAAGATACAGCGGTGACGCGATGAGTGAAGCGACGCAGCGAGTGATGCATGATGATTGACTCGACGACGCAGCGATCGAGTGACGAGGCAGGTCACGCGGTATTACAAATGGGTCAATCCAGGATGGTTTTGATTTCTGGGTCAACCCGAACCCAACCTAGTTTTACAAATGGGTCGAAATTACAAACCCTAACCTGACCTATTTTACAAATGGGTTAACCTGAACCCAGAATTTTTTGGGTCGGGTTCGGGTCGGGTTTTGAGTCTTGTCACATTTTGACACCCCTATCACCACCAACACTTCCATTCCTGCTTCCCTAAAATTTTTGGTCCCCAACATAAAAAAAAATGTTGTCCACATTCAGTTGTCGACAACTATCCCACATGGCGAACTTAAATCCATAAACTATTTCTTACAAAGGGTTTTGCTAGTTTTCTTAATGGCACTGCCACCTGTCCACCCAAACAAGTTCTCTCAGATACATGACAACTTATCTTAAACACCCAGATTTCTACCTGGCTTCTTCTTGACTAGAATCTAACAGCTGTGCTCTTCTCCACAATTTCCCCATCCTTGCTGCCCTACATTATTAACTTGGATTCCTATCATTCCATTTGGATAACTCTTGAACACCAACTATTCTCTACAAATCGTTCTAGAGTTATAGAACTCAAGAATAAACTCCACTCCCTTACTATGAGAAATCAGTCCATGACTGATTATCTCTCCACTATAAAATATTTGGTGGACAACATTGCTGCTGTTGATGGTACCATCGACACAGGGGCTGAACCAGCCTTAGTTCTCAGCAGGGGAAAGTGACAAACTTATAAAAAAATAAAAATATATATAAGAGTGCAAAAATAATTTATTTTGCACATAATCACTTTTCACACACTTGTTTGTTAGTGTTAGAAAAGTTCAACATAATCGGATGAAAATAGTGGGAGGTCAAGAGGCTTTCAGATTTTTGGAGGGGCAAATTGCGTGAAAAAAGGTCGGCTAGGGGAAAAAATAAAAAAAAAAATTTTTGGGGGGAGGGGGGGGGGGGGGGGGCAGATTACAAATAACTCTTGTTATACTTTTGGAGGGGCAAATTGCGTGAAAAAAGGTCGGCTAGGGGAAAAAATAAAAAAAAAATTTTTGGGGGGAGGGGGGGGGGGGGCAGATTACAAATAACTCTTGTTATACTAAGAGTTTTAATTTTTTTAGGGGGGGAAATTGCGCCCCCCCCCCCCCCCCCCCCCTCAGGAGTATACATTATCTTATATATCTTAAATGGTCTACCTGCTAACTATTAAGCCTTCAAAACAACCATTCAAATAAAGCTCACACCCATTTCTATGGATGATTTATATGCTCTTCTCTGCAACGAGGAAGTCAATCTTGCAATAGATGCCACCAAAGAACTCTCCTTGACAGATACATCAGCAACACCTGATATGTTGTTTGCTCTCGCCACCACCAGGGGTCATGGTCACGGCCGTCAGCCTTTTCATCTTCGCGAATGCGGATGCTATGCAAATTCTTCTGTTGGTTCAGGGGCGGTCACACCAGAAGTCCCATATAGTGTCAAATCTATGGAAAAAAGGACACTCTACCTTTTCCTATTGGCGGCATGCAATCCTACAATGCACTCCCTCAGCACCGCACACATTGCTTGATGAATCGCCATCTCCAACTGATACTCCATGGTATTTAGATAGTGGAGCCTATGCTCACTTAACACTCGACCTACATTCCTTATAGCATGCCTCAACATATCAAGGATCCTATCAAGTTCTTATTGGCAATGGTGCTGCTCTTTCAATCATTCATTCCAGCAATGGTCTTCTACCTACACCTTCTCGTATGCTCACGCTCCCCCTTTGTTACATGTTCCATATTTATCCCACAAACTTCTCTCCATATCTAAACTTATAGTTGATAACAATTGTTATATCTTATTTGACTGGTTTGGTTATGTTATAAAGTATTAGAAGACACATCAACCTCTTCTCCAAGGACCCTGCCTTAATGGACCCTGTCCGATCCCCATCGGTTCTACCTTTCAACAAACTGCCACTCTCACAGCAGCTACTATCTCCATTCTTTGGCACTGATAATTAGGACATCCAAATCCTGTAACTATTTATGTTATTACAAAATTATCTCCTAGTTTATGTATTCCCCTCTCCCCCTCTATATGTATCTCTAGTGCTCTAACTAAAAGCCACAAGTTACCCTTTAATGAATCTACTACTTGTTCTAAATCTCCTTTAGAATTCATTCATGCTGATGTATGGGGACCTTCCCCTATTATTTCTACAATCAGTTTTCATTTTTACATAATTTTTGTTGATGACGTCTCTCGCAACAACTAGGTTTATCCTATAAAATCTAAATATGATACTGCACCAAACTTCATTCAATTCAAAATTTTCATTGAAAAAAACATTTACATAAAATCATCAGAACTCTTCGCACCGATGGAGGTGGTGAGTTTCTCAATAATACTCTTCATTCATTTTTAGTTCAAAATGGCATTCATCATCAATATACTTGCCCTCACATACCTCAACAAAATAGTGTTGCCGAATGCAAACATCGTCACCTTCTCAAAATAGTTCTCACTCTCCTATGTGATTCCAAATTATCCTACCATTTCTGGATTGATGCTCTTCTTACTGTTGTATACCTTATTAATCTTCTACCATCCCACACTACTTCCCATAAATCCCCTTTCAGCTTCTCTACAATAAACTGCCAAATTATTCCCATCTTCGTATATTTGGTTGTCGCTGCTACCCTTAGCTACGCCCCTATGCCCCACATAAACTCGTACCTCGTTCAGCTCCCTGTATTTTTCTTGGCTATTCCTTAAATCAAAAGACTACAAATGTTACAATCTCAATACATGTCACATTCTTGTATTCAGGTATGTTCTCTTTGATAAGTCTGCCACATCTACCACAATTCCAATCCCTCCCATTTCGCCAATTGATAACATTCAATTTCCATTTCCTCCCCACTTTCCAAGCTCACCCCCACCACCTATTTCATCCACATCTCCTTCTCCTCCAAAAAGTCATCTTACCTCCTATGTTATCCTCCTCCTGTCCTACTTCTACTTTTTCTACCACATCTACTTCCCCCACTACCTCTCTATCTTCAGCTCCATAGCCCATTAGACACCCAATAATCACCCGCCTCCACACTGACTCTCTCAAACCTCACCAACTCTTGGATCTCAGTCATACCATCCTAACCACCCCAACTACCTATACTTCAACAATTAAATTTCCAGAATGGAATCAAGCTCTCTCCGCTGAATTCAATGCTCTTCAAGCCCGAGGTACATGGATCCTTGTTCCACCTCAACAACATCAAAATGTTATTAGATATAAATGGATATTCAAAATTAAAAGACATTCCGATGGATCTATTACTCTTTACAAGGCCTAGTTTGTTGCTCAATGATTTAAACAAGAATATGGTATTGATTATCATCAAAACCTTAGACCCATTGCCAAATCTCCAACAATTTGTCTATTTCTTACAATCTCTCTTCATTTTATGTGGTCAATCCAACAACTTAATATTGCAAATGCATTTCTTTATGGCCACATAGATGAAAACGTATACATGTCCCAACCCCAAAGTTTTCAAGAACAACAATATCCCAACCATATATGTCTCCTAAAAAAAGTCTCTTATGGTCTCAAACAAGCTCATTGCCAATGGTTTGCTACACTTTCCTCCTATCTCATTCTTCAAGGCTTCCATTCCAGTTCAGTCGATTCCTCCCTCATGATCTACAACACTAATAATATTCACATCTACATTCTTATCTATGTTGATGATATCATTCTAATAGATAATTATCAATGCTTCATCACTAAACTTCTCCAAAAACTCCAGCAGCAGTTCAATAAGAGAAACTTATGTAATCTGTCTCAATTCCTTGGTATTGATGTGACTATGGCAAACAACTATATCTCTCAGCACACCTATACCATGGAACTCCTAAAAAAAGCTGGTATGGAAAATTGCAACCCCCTTCTTAGCCCCTTATCCTCCACACTACCCACAGCTCCTGAATTGCTGAACCCTTTTCACAACCCTTCACTGTTTCGACAGCTAGCCAGCTCCCTTCAATACCTTACTTCAACTCGCCCTGACATTGTCTTTGTCGTTAATAGAATTTGCCAACACATGCATAATCCGTTGGACTTCCATTGTCATCTCCTTAAACTCATACTCAAGTACTTAAAAGGAACATCCACATATGGTCTTCTTCTCTAACGAGGTCATCTCCAACTTCAAGCTTTCTTAGACTTTGATTGGATCGGTGATGATACATATCACAAATCAACTACAGATTTTTGTGTTTTTCTTGGCTCTAATATCATTACATGGAGCGTAAAAAAATAAACCATTGCTCGATCGTTTACCCAAGCTTAATATAGGTCACTTGCCACTACCACCATCGAAATTATTTGGCTTCGTTGCCTCTGCAAAGACTTCTGCTCGACTTGGATATGACACCTCTATTTTGCGACAATATCTCAGCTCTCTCCATTGTAAATAATCCCATTTTTCACACAAGGACAAAACATATTGAGATCAATCGCCATTTCATTCGTGAAGCCATTCATTATCAGCTTATTATTGTCCAACACATCTCCTCTGCTGATCAGATAGCCGACATCTTCACCAAGGCCTTACCCAACTCCACATTCTCTAATCTCAAGCACAAGTTGACTGTCTACACTTCCCCTCAACTTGAGGGGCAGTATTAGTGGCGCACACCTGCATTAGCCTCCCCCATTACTTTGGCAGCTCAGCTCCTATCTGCCAGTTCGCCCGCAGCTTTTCAGAGTTCACACGGCTGCCTTTATCTTGATTAAATCTCTACAACTACTTTTTAACTACCTTATGGCATTTATGTAATTTCCTTTTCTACTACTTCATCGAGTATAAATGTATCTACTGTATTCAATATTAACTAGTTGAAATCAATGGAGTAAATTTCTATTGCCTCCTTTTCTTTTGCGTTTTATTGTTTGTTCTGTATTCAACACAGCTCATGCACCTTGAGCACTGTAAGTATTCTAACATATGTTACTATATAATGCACTATAATGTATTCTCCTCAATAAGTTAAAGATAAAAGAAACACAGCAAGTTTTCTCTTTTTCGGCTATTGAAATATTGGTTCTCTATCAAATTGCATTTTGTTTTATGCATGAGTAGAAATGTTGTAATGTATTAGTCTAATTTTACTTACGATGTTCCGCAAAACGTCATAACGGTATCTAATTCTTATATATAGGATGTTGTACGAGCTGCCCCCCCGTAATAAGCTCAATTGAATAAAGGAATTAAGAGATTCCTATAAAATTCTCTTCCCGGTCTCTCCCTCTCCTCCCTTCCTCCTCTCTCTCTTCCAAGAAAGCACAAGAACTTTCTTCCTCTAGTTTAACAAAGGCCATACTTACACTTCCAATGAAAATTACTCTTTTGAAAATAACAAAAAAGAAACTTTCACGGATCGACATGGATTACACTCGATTGAGAATACAAAGCTTTTTGAACCATTCAACCGCAAGTTGTCATCTTCATGAATGAACTGTGCGTACAGTCCATTGATAAAACAAAAGACTTGTCAAACTTAAACAATTCAAAAGCAACATTTCATTATCATATACGTAATTTTTATTCAGCAAAAGAATTGAACACTACTTCTTAGTTTTATTAATTAAGCAACCATATATACAATATTATTAAGAAATAAATTGATAAGATTAGATAAAGGTATCATACGCAACTATTCCAACGTCCTATTGCTTTCCATTAATAAATAATCCTGAACTGAATCCATTTGGGACAGGCAGCATGAGGCATGCAGAGATATTTTTTATGTGAAGTTTGGATCGTTGAAGAAGCTGAGCATCTTAATTATTCATTTATTTTGTTTTCAAAGAGAAGTTGCAAGCACTCATGTGCCAGCTAATTAAAGAAAAATATTAAAAGTGATAGATTAAGAAAGGTTAATTCATTTCTTGTCCACCTTTGGCTAAGCTCTCTTTAAGTAAAGAATGAGTTTAACCTAATAAACACTAACTTGCACTCATTAACCAAACTATGGTGATCAAAGGTCAGTTGGTTGTTTCCAATTGCTAGAATTTAATGATGAGAAAAATTTTATTTCTGGTTTTGGCCCAACTAGTCTAAGGTCATACAAGTTGGTGTCCAGATTTCTTACAGATAGTGCTAAGAATCTATTTTCTGGTAAACAGTTTCCAAAAGATTTTTGAGAGCAAGCTTGTAAATGTTCACAAGAGCATTTCTGATTTTTGGATGATAAAATAGTTGCGCGGTAAACTTTCAGTGAACAGAAATTATGTTGTCTGTTTTTCATATTGTACACCATAATCAAAAAGCTCTAACTATTGTACCAATGTAAACTCTTACATTTGCCAACTTACAATAAATTCCCAATGAATCTTACCAACATCAGTAGATGAATCAACAGATAACCAAAATCGCTACTCTCAAGCAACACTTTGTTCCAGCAGTTTTGAAAATGTAAAGAATGTTGGATATTAGCAACCTTAACTAACAGCGATTAAAACCACTATTATGGTTCTATATTGGGGCAATAGGGATTTAGGCTTCGTTTGGGACAGCTTTCTTACTATTTTATTTTTCATACATCAATTACAATTTTTATTTGGCTACTGTTTTTTTGCTACTTTAAAAAAAAAAAAGAACTAGAAAGCTATTTTCTACAACAGTTTTAAAAAGTAACTTTCTTTACACCAAATTTATAAAACCGTTAAAAAAATTGTCCGAAACAAAGCCTTAATCTACTTCACATCATTGTAAACATATGTCTTAGCCACCCCTTGCCTATCTTTCTCACCATATGATCACCCTTACAAGAGAGATATTTATGTTTGATCTACCTGACCTATTTGAATACAATCTCAGATAAAGCCTCCATGTATTGTTTGGCATAATCTCTCTTTCTCTTCCTTTATTTTCTTTAATTTATCAAATATTCAAAAAAAAAATGGTAGTTCTATTTTTTTTCTTCAATCCACACTTTTAAGGAGTTATTTCTATATAATTCTGTATAATTTAGAGGCCAATATAGCAGTTGAGCAAAGGAAACTAGCAAGTTTGTGAACCATCTTAAATATTCTCATACAATAGTTTTTTCCTTCATACTTTTTTTTTCTAATTTCTTACTGTATGTGTTCCTTGCAAAAATCCGGTTGGTTATATATAGCTTGTTTTTTTCTCAATTTCAGTTTGTTTTGATGTTTCATTTCTTGAATTACGGTTTCTTTTATTTAACCAAACAGATCATTAAAGTTCACAGGAGTTCATAAGGACAAAGTCCATAGTTCTTCTTTACTACTGCATCTAAAGGATTTTTAGTCATTTTTGTCAGTGATTAAAAATCACTGCTGAAAATACTGCCAAAGCTTTTCTTTATTAAATGTGCGGTCCCTAATCAATCTTATCTTAAAAAGTTGAGCCAAGCATCATGGAGGTTTGCTAGCTGCCTTAATACCCATTTCATGACCTTTTTTTCCTCAGCATATTAGGCCTACTAGATTTGGAGAAATCCCTAATTTTTGGCAATCAGTACAGCTAATTAATATGAAACCAATCCAACCCTCCTTTTAAATAGGGGAGGCAATAGGGGAGTTCATGACACTAACTTTATTTATTTTGGTTTATCAATTTTTAGTCGTTTTTAGACTTTCTTTTTCACTAAAATCGTGTATCTAATTACTCAAACTTTGAATGTGATTGCTGCTATATGGAACTATTTATAAAGATGCAACATGTTCATATTAACTTTATGTGTTTAGTTATTGTTGATTTGAATGTAATTATTGAAATAATGGATCTAATTATGCAATACTTAAATTTGGTCAGTGGCTATTGGTTTTACTTCGAATTTATATGTGATTACTGGAACAACAAATCAACTGTCATTGGTTGTATGAATCTAATTATTAGATTAGTTAGAAGTGGTGTTGATTGTATACATCTAATTATTGTGGCTATGACTCTGATTGCTAAGTCTTTAACTGCTATGAAACTTTTTTGGATTAAGTTTGTCGCGTTCTGGAATATTCGTGGTAGTAGAGAGATATAGAGTTTAGCGTCCTAGCTTTGTACGAAGATCCAGCACACAGACATATAAAAGAGTAAGGTGCATCATTTATAAAAAAACACAAAGATTTTTATGTGGAAAATCCAGAAAGGGGAAAAACCATGGGGCCTGGCCCAATTTGAATGAATTTACTAGTATTGATGGTTGATTATAAATAATATCCCTCCTCGGAGGAGGGTGCTGGCTCGATGTGGCAAATACACATTGTATAGAGCTCGTTATATGATAGATGTTCTTAAAAGAGTGTTGACATTTCTGTTTGGCAAGTAGGACCGTAGTTGGTGGGCGACGGTGGGCAGAGTGAATCATAGTCGGCAGGCGACGGTGATCAGAGTGGATCGTAGTCGGCGGGCAACAGTGGCCGGAGGGACCGTAGTCAACATATGACAATAGTCAGAGGGATTGTAGCCGGTAGGGGACGATGGTTGGAAGGACAGTAATTGGGTGACGGTGATCGAAAGAACCGTAGTCGGGCGATGGCGGTTGGAAGGATCGTAGTCGACGAGCGACAGTGGTTGGAAGGATTGTAGTCAGCAGGCGATGGTGGTTAGATGAAGGCTCATTAGTGGTTTTCATATGGAGGTTCGACTGTCATTGTCGGCCAGAGGTTCATCAATGGCAGACTGGTGGTGTAGATTTGTTGGCAGTGGTGTCGGGTGGAGCTTCAGAGCTCTTCCGTTATTCCTCTCGTGTCCTCCTATTTCATGTGAAGAGTGTGGGTCTATTTATAATTTTTTGGGAGTGGCATAGCTAGTAAATAAGGAGAAGATTAAGGGCAAGTTGGGAGTGTTTCAATAGACGACTCATATTGATCCCTTGATTATGGAGTATTTATGATGTATTTATGTTCCCAAATGATGTCAGAATTAGGTGATCTTGGGCTCGTTGGATTCGTCTCATCAAGCCGCTTGATTCAATTATAAGCATGCTATAATTGGATATCATTTTGTCATCCAATTGATGCTCTGAATCTTTCAAATATGTTTTGGGTCCTCGATCTAAACCCATTTGGGCTCAGATCGGATCGATTTTGGTGTCATTGAGTTTGTCTCTTCAAGATGTTCAGTTCGACTATAAGTTTGCTGAAATTGGAGTTTGGATGGCCCCGAATTTAATTTTGAAAGTTTTTTGTTCATTTTTGCATCGAGATTGGTGCCCGATCAAGATAATTTTTTGATGACATATCAAAGTTATAATTGATCAATATCAAGATATTTGGCTGGCTCCAATGGCTATTGATAATTTATTACTGACTTTGCACAAAATATGTTAGTGCATGAGACTTTGTTCTTTAGATTGCTTGCTTGCAATGTTATTTTGAATTTGATATCAATTAGCAAGTCAAATTGATAATATAATTCTCTCCACTTAGGTTGAATGTATTTTTAGGCTATGTTAGAAACATCTTTTTTATTGCTTTCTAAAATATTTTTTTAGTACAAAATTTAATTCAAAAAATTTTTATATTAAAAAGTTATTTTAAAAAACTATTTGAAAACAAAATCTTGATTACCATTTTGTGGTTACTATATCTTTAATTAATTTCTCAGTTTACTATAAATAAATCAATTGATTAACATAAATTTCCCTACCAAAAATAACTCGGGTCATTCGAATAATTTAGTCTAAGGCTTCATTTGTGACGGCTTCTTTGCTACTTTGTCTCTCAAATCATAGCTATAATATTTCTATTTTGACACTATTTTGTCACTACTTTAAAAAAAAATTTGCTAGAATTTTGATTTCTAAAAAAAATTATCCAAAAAAAGCCTAATTCTCTTGCATGGGCTTTGCCATTCATTATTTTGAGTGTTAGTATGAGAAAGACCTTTTGCTAAAACATCAGGTCTATTGAATAGGATTAGGAGCCTAAGAAATGTACTATTATAATATAAAAAAAATTAAAAATACCTTCACTTATATGACAATATTATAAAATGATTCAAATTTAATTTGCGACAGTTTTTTTTACTATTTTTTATAATAATTTTTTAGGACAATATCTTTAAATGGTGTGAAAAAATAGTGATAAAAAATTGTTTCAAATAAAATCTCAATCCGGCTCTATTTTCAGTTCACCAAAACCTCAAATCTGAATCAATCCAAATTAATTGGTTTATGAGCTAAAACCAATTTGAATCAAACTAATAGGTTTTTTTTAACTTAGTTTGATTTTTCTGTTTAAGCAAATTCTTTGCCTGCCTTCATATATACCACTCAAATTTTAATTATTTGCAAAATTAACACTAAGGGCTGTTTGTTTGGCTAAAAAAAGAATACAGTCTAAAAGAAATGCAGTGTAAAAGAAATATTTTGATTGTTTGGATGAGTGTCAAGTAAATTCATGAGAGTTTTTTTTTGTTTGATTTGAATTAAAATAAATGTGGCGTAAAATTTAAAAATGGCGACTTACGGTAGGTGACAGTAGTGGTGGTGGTCGGCGGTGGCGGCGGCAACCATCGCTGCCGAGTGACGGTGGTGGCTGCCGGAGAGTGGCAATGGTGGTGGCCAGTGGTCGGCAGTGGCCGCCAAAGGGTGGCGGCGGTGGGGGCCTGCGGCCGGCTATGGTGGTTGGAGGCTGGGAGCGGTGGTGGCCTACGATGATTGGTGGCTTTCAAGCGAGCTTGCTTGGTGTAAAGCATTCTCGCTAAAAACTGGGCGAATTTTCTTACCTCAAAAATGAATTAGAATAGTTAACACTATAGTCTCTTTACTTCGAATTCCTTTTTCATCTAACCAAACTTCAAAATTGTTAAACCCCTACATTCGAAATACTTTATACCCTAAAGAATTCTAACCAAGCAACCCCTAAAGCGAAAAAGAAAAACTATCAATTTTATATATTTGTGAGTGCCAAAACAGAGTTATTGAGATTATAATGAAAGTGAAAGATAAAGACTTCTATTTTTCGCTATGCTCATCCAAATTTTTGTAGTATATTATAAATTACCAATAGAAATGATTGAGCGTGCAAAATTTAGATCTTACACAAAATTTCCTCAAAAATAGAATCAATACTCCCTTGCACACTTCTCTGCCACCATTTCATTGCAGTCTTCACCAACACTGAAGGGCACAAAAAATCTCCTAAATGTTCAGTCGCCCATAGAAGCAGTTATAATATAGAAGAGAGCATCAGATTCCTTGAATGAAATAAGAGTCCATCCCCATCGCTCCATCTGCAGATAGCCTCAACTTTACGCAGACCAAACAAACAAAGCATCCTATCCTGCAATGGGGAATAAAGATGTTTGACATTAACAAAAAGCACATTACAACGTTTGCTATTGTAATTAGTATTAGAATGACAATTACCAATGTTAACTATTAGCAGAACATTTTGTTAGGCTAAGCTCACAGAAAAAATCTCTCCCTTAAAAGAGCATTTTATTCTTGTATTAATACTAAATGTCTTATCAATACTATAGAGTTAATTGATCAAATTAGAAGATACATATGTTCTCCTATATAATGAGCAAAGAACCAAGTCTAAAACACACCTCAAGCATCAAATAATCTATCCATCCATCCATCAAAATGTCTTTTAAATTCCACAGAGAAAACAAGCAAGTTGTCAAATTTGTGGAGGAGAACAAAGACTCTGCTGTTCGCCGTAGTAATCCATCTGAAAAAGAAAGCATGAAGAACCCACATGAAGGTCCCTTCTTTCCTAACCTCCAAGCAATGTTCAAGAACAAGCAGCAAGAGCCTTCTGATATCTCTGAGGAGAAGATTAGCTCCAAAACAAGCAGCAACACTACAGCTCGTGAGGAAGAAGACATAAACATGGAGGCTACCGAGTTCATCAAGCGTAAACACCATAGCCTCTATCTCCAGAAGCTTATGTCAATGGCTGCTGCTGCACAGCCTAGCTAGATAACATATCATGAAAATAAGTGACTGTGCTGCTTTTGTATTTATATATCAAGAAGTTGGAACTTTCTTATAGTTTATAAAGTTCTTATGTATGAATAATCAGCACGCATGGCTATCTTCCCAAAGGAAAACTGGTTATAGAAGTTTATAGTTAATGTTTCTTTGATGTGATTTTCTTATTGGTTATGACTTCTCTGCAAGCAGATTTCACTTGTTTGGAGTTCATATTTTCACGGTTGGAGGTTGCAGCTCTATGGTGATCTGTAGCTTCTGTTGAGAACGTAAAAAAAACAAAAGAACTCTTTCAAGAATTATCACAAAAGATATGGATGTTTGTGGTTTGAAGATTAATCCTATTTCATCGATAGTAATATTGACTCAACTATATTTGCTAGTTGAGACAAGTCATTTATAATAAAAGTGATTAACTTTAAAATGATTTTCTGTTGATGTTGGAGATCTCATGAATTTTTTCAAGTCTCAAGTAAGCTCTAGGCCGTCACATCGCATCAAGTAGTCCTGCCCGATTCAGATTTTATCGGTTTTTTCCATCGTTTACCTTACCATCCTCCAGCGCATGGTTTCCTATCTATCCACTGAAAGCACCAAATGAACTTAGAAGCTAAAACATTTAGCTTAGATAAACATTTATGCGCACGGGAATAATAAGTGGTCACTTTTGGGATTAGATAAGTAGGCTGAATCTAATAACATCTATACGATTAATCCCACATCTTGAAGTATTGTATTAGATATGTATTCTACAACTATATATATACTTGTAACATGTAATACAATAAAAGCAGAATTCAAGAAATCAATTCAGCAATATACTTTAATCCTGCTTGTCTATGTATTTTTACATGGTATCAGAGAAGGTTTAAAAACCCACCATCCCACTATGGCTCAATCTTCCGCATCACAGATCAGTGATCCCCCCGTATGTAACATCTGCTGAACAAGCCAGCATTCCCGCCTCTCTCAAATTTGTCATGTCAAACATCAAAACGATTGTATCTACTTAGCTTTCTCAAGAAAATTATTCTGTTTTGAAATCTCAAATATTAAAACTGTTGAATGCAAATGGATTCGCAGCCTTTCTTCTTCCTACAACTTCACCTTCTTGATTGATTCAGTTACTAGATAATACTACCGCAGTAAACTCAAGGTACACTGAATGGATTCTTATCGATCAAAATTTACCAACTGCCATATGTTCTACAATTTCTTCTTCAGTATTGTCATATGTGATTCACCTCGACTCATGCTATGCAATTTGGACAACAATAGAGCACCGTTTACAAGCGTCTAATAGATCAAGGGTGATCCAACTCAAAAATGAGTTACATAATGTCAAAATGAAAAAATCTAACTATGGTTCAATATCTAACAGAGATTAAAACCATAGTTGAAAACATTGCATCAGCGGGCTCTAATGTTGATACCGAAGATATAATAATGTACACCTTGAACGGACTGCCATCATCTTATCAGGCGTTCAAGATAGCAATTCGAACAAAGCTGCATTCAATTAGTTTAGATGATCTCTATTTGTTATTGATTAATGAAGAGATCAATCAAAGTGCTGAGTCACTAAGTCAACTAACTGTAGTAGATCCATCTCCAGAGCTGTATACATATAGAAGACGTGGCAGATCATATGTGCAAACTAATAGAACATCATCAGGTAGTTCAATCACTTGTCAAATATGTAATAAAAGAGGCCATTCAGTGTTGTCATGTTGGCACTGGTTGAATCTTAGTTATACTCCTTCGGAGAGTCCAATTCAACAGCTAATGATTCTTCAAAAGCCTTGTTTGCCTCAACTAATCAATCAAATTCAGATTGGTATCTAGATTCAGGAGCTTCAGCACACCCTACAAATTCTCTAGACAACCTCACACAATCTACATCCTATACTGGTGATGACAGCATTCTCATTGGTGAGGGTCAAGCTCTACCCATTGCTCACTCTGGTAATGGTATTCTTCCCACACCATATCGTAAGCTTCATCTATCACCACTTCTTCATATACCAAAACTCTCTCATAATCTTCTTTCAATATCAAATCTAATTTGTGATAATCATATTTCCATTTCATTTGATATTCACGATTTTGTTATCAAGGACTTGAAAACAAACCAAGTTCTTCTCAAGGGGCCAAATCATAATGGTCGATATCCTATTCAGTCCACAAGTTCAAAATCCAGAATTCCTGCTATATCTGTTGTTCATCAAGCTGCAGCTATTTGGCATCAATGCCTCGGCCTCCACATCATCAAGTGTTAATAATCATCTCCAACAACAATAAATCACTTCAGATACCCACCTCTCTTTTAGTTTGTTCAAATTGTAAGTTCTCTAAAAGCCACAAATTGTCTTTTTCTCATTCTTCTACAAAATCTTCTCAATCTCTTGCTCTTCTTCACTCTGATATATGGAGTCCCTCTCCTGGTACCTCACATCAAGGGTTTAGATACTATGTAGTTTTCATTGATGACTACTCTTTGTTCATGTGGGTATTTCCTATACAATATAAATCTGAAGTCTTCTCTATTTTTGTGAAATTCAAAATTTTCATTGAGAAGTAACTATCTTACCAAATTAAATGTATAAGATCTGATGGAGGTAAGGAATATGTTACTTCTCAATTCACTATATTTCTCAACCAATATGGAGTCATACATTAGATTTCATGTCCTTACTGTTGTGTTTGAAAGCGGGTTTTGAAAAATTTAGTCTTCTTTGGGGAATTTAAATTAATGTTAAAAATTTCAATTCTAAAATCGAACATCCCATTAGAAAAAGTATACCACCTTGGGAGGTGAAAATAAAATTTCAGGATGGGGTTCAGATTTAGAATTATAAATTCTATCTTGAATATCATAATCAGATTTAAGAGAGAACTTTGTATGGCCCCGAAGGGTCAAAATAAAGTTCAGTCAAATATCGAGCTATGATAGTCAAGAGGAGCGATCGTTAATTTTATATTCGAATTCATTTTAACAAAAGATATATCTCCTTGAAGGGAGAAGATATCATTTGCAAATAATCGTTCGAACATAACGATAACAATCATTAGTGATTTAATTTTCCCAAAGATGACTAATTGAGTTTTGAAAATTAATTTTGAAAAATTAGATATGGGTTCTAAATCTCCTACGAGCGTAAGCCCTCGTAGTTAATTACATCGTGGGAGACCGGAGTCCCCTACGAAAACTTTCGATTAAAATAATGGCAGAAATTTCATTTAGAGATTTCTATGAGTGATACCAAAGAGGTGAATTTGGATTTTGAAAAGGGATTGGATCAAGTTTTGAACAATTATTTTATAGTCAAGGGAAGAGGGGTAGGAGATACTTTGAGATTCTGAAACGATTCAGAAGTGTCCCGACCTAAGCTAAGTGTTGGGCTTTAAATTTTGGATTGAAAGAATGTTTAATTTGAGTTAAGCATTTTATTAGAAATTTGGGATTACATTCCCGGAGGTTGGGGGTCTTATGACTCAAAAGAAATCAGCCCCGGATCCTAACTCTAAATTTGGACACTGGAACACAGTAGTCCGAACCTAGCTAATGCAGTGCAAAACCTGGACTTACCCCGGCCTGGATTGGGGAGCCAGCTAAACCACCTAGATGCTTCAAAACCATGAATCCGATCTCTTGATGCAGAGTGATCAGGGACGTTATTTAAGATAGGTTCAAGAAGTTGGGGTCGACATCTAGAGCAGGTTCCTAATTGACCCCTTGACTTATGTCGGGTGGAATGCTTAGACTAAAA
The DNA here is from genome assembly GCA_019925795.1 of Dendrobium chrysotoxum. Classification (NCBI taxonomy): domain Eukaryota; kingdom Viridiplantae; phylum Streptophyta; class Magnoliopsida; order Asparagales; family Orchidaceae; genus Dendrobium; species Dendrobium chrysotoxum. Next base: position 45,889,588 of record CM034301.1, read on the forward strand.
TGCAATTAAAATTTTAATTTAATTAGTTTCTAATGCGATGCATGCTGGTTAAAGTATCCAAATCAGGTATGCATGAGATTTTTTTTTAAAAGGCTTATAAAATAATAATTTTTTGAAAAGACTAGACTTCCCCAGATCCAGCACCCCATCCTCATAGGTCGGATTATCTGGACTCTATCCGCAGGCGGGGAAGTGTCTTATAGCAAGGAGGGAGAGAGATGCAGTAATATGCATGCGACCCCAGACGATTCCAGCTATTCCCTAGGTCGTTAAATTTCTATGTTATTTGAATCTTCAAATTTTAAATATAGGTTATGAGTACAAATATTTTTGATCCTTAAAGAGCCTAACGAAGTCTGGGCTAAAACAAAAACGACATACAAGCGCCAAAGAACTAGGAAAAACAGGCAATCCTATACGCAATCAAATTAAATCACAACATATTAAATAACCAAATTAATTAAATAAATATCCATAGGCAAATTGCCTTGCTTATTACAACCCAGATTTACATAAATTAAAAGTGGTCGGGCACCACTAACAACAACCCGGATTCTAATCCTAATACAGACGCAAGTGACTTTGAGTGGGATACTCTATGTCTTCAACTTCTCGGTCTTCTCTTCCTTGAGCTCCTCGGATTCTTTGTGGTTGGATACCCAAATGGAAAAGAGAACTCTTCCCTTGAGGGGGAGATTACTCTTTCCACTTTGGGTAGTGAAGTGATCCAAATTTGGAGTTCCAAATGGATAAGGACTATCCCCCAAAGGGGTATCCTTTCCTCTTTGGAATCCTACCTTTGGATCTATGTATCCCAAACTCAAAGTGTCACTTTCACAACTCAATACTCAAACAAATTACATGAATGTAAAAATAAAAAAATATCTAGACTCTCCTGCAGGGTTATCCTAAATATTTAAATATTAAAATACATCCCAAGCAGTTATATATGTGCGTAGAAAAAGTAAACACACTTGGCCACGCTCTTTTCTTTTATTTGGGGGCTAAGCAGCTGAAGCACCTTTAGCATTTATATTTATGATTTATTTAGCCCCCTTTATTACCCTGCACGAGCGTGGCCACCTGCAGAGAATCCAGTAAACATCCAGAATGTTTCTAACCTAAGGATAATCTAATCGCCCATCACATCAATCCACAGAGTACAGTAAAAATAAACAAGCACATCAATCAATTTCAATCACATCATGCAATGAAAACTCGAAAAGACCGGCACACAGCAGAAAAGTAAACACCAGCCTAGCCTAGATCTAGAGTCGGTTGTCCTAGCAAATCATCTAAAGTGTGTGTAGTAGGTCGTGTGGCTGGGGTAGATCCTAAGCTGGGTAATCTGTTGAAGTTATTCAATGTTAGAGTTTGTTAAAGGCTGAAGGGAGATTTAAGTTTGAATTTAAATATTACTATGTTAAAGCTTAATTTAAATGTATTTTAATTGTTAAGTGATTACTACCTTTGTTGCTCACCGAGGCCATGAAGTTTATTTCACCTTCATTGGGGCTAAGTTAATAGCCTCGTAGGCCTGGGTTACCCAGTAGCAATCGGGGTTGATTAAGGTGATTTGGTTTGTTAAAAATTAAGGATCAATTAATATTAACTAAGTTAGTTAATTACTGATTTTAAAGGTTAAATTAGTTTATGTTTTCTATCAACAGGTTCGTGGCGTTGTGCCACCAGGCTCGAGGAACCAGGCCTCCTTAGGACACTTAGCCCCGCAGCCCGGAGTAGTCCATCCTAAAAATCTTATTGATGTAGTTGAATTAAGAGTTTTAACTTGGTTAATTAATTAAAAGTAACTTAAATTTGATGTTTAACACTCCATTGAATTCATTCGTGGCGTTGTGCCACCAGGCTCGAGGAACCAGGCCTCCTTAGGACACTTAGCCCCGCAGCCCGGAGTAGTCCATCCAATAAACTTCATCTTTGGAGTGTTTATTATGCATTTGAGTGTTGGTTGAGTGTTTTATTAATCAAATCAAATTTTTCTAGAATTTTAATGAATTATTGGATTTTTAGAAATTATTGGAATTATTTAATTATATTAATTAAGGGGTCCAAAAGTTAACTTTTTAAATTAAAATTAATTTGGTAAGTTTCAGATTTTTAATAAATATTAGACCTTATGATGAGTTGTTAGACTGTTAGCACACTCAATTTGGAGTTTTCTATGAAAAGTTATGAATTTTCAAAGTTTTGACCACTTATTTGAATTATTTAATTTGTTTAATTAGAAGGCTTTTGATGATTTGATTCCAAATAATCTCCAAACTTCTTGAAATCACCTCCAAAGATCAGGAATGATCTAAGGAATGCTTATCAAGTGTTTGAGAAATTTTTGAGATTTTTAATAATTTTTAATTAATTAAATTATTTAATTATTCAATTTCACTTAAAATTAAATTATTCTTAAAATTGATATCAAATCTGGTTGGTTTTAATTTTCATGTGTAGAGACTTAAATTCTGGTCAGTTAGAAGGGTTATTTGTATTTTTTTGATTTAAATTTGATTTATTACATTTTTTTGAAAGGTTTAAATGCTAAATTAAGGTTTGATTTTAATTAACTTAATTAGACAGCTTAATGACTTCAAAATTCAGTGAGCTATTTTTTGTGAACTGAGAATGTTACTAAGTTCAAGTGTGTTGAGTTTCAAGCCAATAGGAGGTGGATCCTAATTATTGAAATTATTCTAAGTCCTCTAAATAAAATTCTTAATTATTGTCCTTAAGCGGCACTAGTGTTTGAATAGGTCCAAAATTTGGTGTCTCTAACCCTTACATCAAAACACATATACCATAAAAATTTTAAAGCCTATTTCTATGTGTTTTGAAAGAAATGAATTTTTAAAGTTTTAGGTCAAAATAAGACTTAGAGCTTTAGAAATTCAATTTGCCAAAATGTAGTCATAAATAGGGGCCAAGAAAAATTGGAGATGTGAGGAACATCCCCAAATATGCCCTGACCAAATCTGAGTTGAATTGGATCACTGGATTATGAGTTATCAAGGAAATTCAATTTTCCATAAATAATAAATATCATAAAATCTAGTGCTCCAAATTTAATGAAATAAATTTTAAAATAAAACTGGGCTCGAGACGATTCCAACGAGCCCAAGAACGTCAAATTTGGACAAGATATGACTTTTTGGCGATTTTCCAAAGTTTTAGTCATTTCTGTGAATTAAATATCGTACCAGACGATGTAAGTTCGTACAGTACGAACCAGAATCGTACTGTACGAACTAAAATCGTACAGTATGATATTTACACATGTTCTAAGTGGGAAATCATATCGATGATCGTACTGTATGATCATGCGATCGTACAGTACGTTTACGCGTGATCTGGAGCGAAATCACAGCCGTTTGATCAAAATAAAGGGAATGGAGGGCTGTGATTTCGTCTTCTACCCATGAACAACGAAAACTTAAGCTTAGAAAACCTTCTAAACATAACTTAGGGTAGATTAGATGGAATAAAACTTTGAAAAATCATAAAATATGATTAAAGAAGAGAAAGAAAGTTATTTTTACGTTTTAAAATGCATCACACTTCAAACACATTAAACCCTAGATCTAGGAGCTAGGGTTAAGGATTTACCACTATTGGGTGAATGGTTTCTGATGTTCAATAGCTTGTTGAGCTTGTAGATTATCCACGAATAATCTTCCAGAAGGAACCGAGGGCTTCCAACGTCTGGATCACGAGCTATAGGGGTTGGACGGGCTTCAAGAAGGAGGTGGCCGGAAGCTCGTCGGTGGCAGATTTGATTGGCTGGATTGGACTTGGAAAAATGTTGAGGGGTTGTTTAAGAGTTCAAATGAAGTGAGGGTTAGGTCTGGGAGAGCTTGAATAGAGAGAGAGTGTGAGATGGATAATGAGTGCTCAAAGGGAGGTATTGCCCTATTCATGTGTGCTGGAGCTAAAGGGATGGCTGGGATTGAATGGGAACCCTCCTTGATGACTGCCACATGTCCCTAAGGTGGTTAGATGGCAGGGGGAAAGCCTGGACCAAACCATTCCCCCATTGGGTGCTTTGGACAAGAGGTAGGGGGACCATTTCCATTCAAAGCTAAACCAAGCCCTTAGGCTCAGTTTGGGGGCTCCTAAGGAAGCTTTAGGTTGATTTTGGGACTAAACCAGCAGCTAAGATCAAAGAAAAGGGATTTGCATGTGATCTTGACCATGAGTGCCCTTTTGAACCTCTTGTTGACCATTTTGACTAGTCAAGGGTCAATGGAAGCTGAGGTGGCAGTGAGGGGAGTCTCAAATGCTGGAGTTATATATTGGAGAGGGTTTGAAGCTTAAGGGTTTAGAGTTTCAATGCTATAGGGTTGAATCTTTGGATACTTAATGGTCTTTTGACCATTAGTTGACTAGTTTGACTAGTCAAAGGATTAAACCAGGTGAGGTGGCATGGATAGAACCTAATGAGTTGGTTTGGAGGATTGGAGGGAGTTTAAAGCTTAAGGAATTGAAATTGAATGTGAATGTGAAGGTTTTGACCCAATGCATTGAGTTGACTTAGTCAACTCAACTTGAGCTTGATCCATAATTGCTTTGGAAGTACTCGAGCCATAGGTTGAATGCATTTGAGGATTTGATGGGGTTTAAAATGGATTGATTTAAAGTCTGGATTAGGCTCTAATGACCTCACACAAAAATGAGGTCAACACTTACACACCTGAGCAGAATGGGGTAGCTGAATGTAAACATCACCACCTCATCGAAACTACCCGAACCCTTTTGCATACAATATCTATCCCATCAACATTTTGGCTTCACGCTGTGCTCATAGCTTCCTACCTAATAAATAGACTACCATATTGCTCCACAGACTATAAATTACCTCTTCAATTGTTATACAATTAGAAATCGAACTACTTTACTCAAAACATATGGATGTTATTGTTTTCCTTGGCATCCTCCACCTTACCGAAACAAACTTGACCCGAGATCTCTACCTTGTGTATTCATCGGGTATGCTAATACATCAAAGGATATAATTGTCTTGATCCTATCACAAACCGCATATACACATCAAGACATATAACCTTTGATGAACATTTGTTTCTTTTTCAAAACCACAAATCTCTTGAAGCAACATCAGCTTCAATACCATCAACCAGCTCTCAACTGTTGATTCCAATATCAAACTGTCTTAATAAAACATCTACCAAGCCAACTGCTTCAACTTCACCTATCATATATGTATCATCACCAAATTTACCCAGAAATTCTCCACTAGCATCAAATGATCATGTTACTCAATCAAATTCTCTGTCTCATCCTATCATACCACCTCCACTTCAAGCAACTCATCACATGATTACCAGGCTCAAGACCGATTCTCTAAAACCACGATAAATGCTCAATCTTCTACATATTCATAACAATCAAATATCCTCTAATATATATGATCCAACACCATACGCTGAAGCAGTCGAATATTCGCATTGGAGGCAGGCTATGGTAGAAGAATTTTTAGCACTCCAATAGCAGGGTACTTGGAGTTTTGTACCACCTCCGCATAATAAACCAATACTTGGATGCAGGTGGACTTTCCACACAAAAAAGCATTCTAACGGATCCATTGCCAGATTTAAAGCAAAGCTAGTTGCACAAGCGAATCATCAAGAATATGATATAAACTATCTTGAGATGTTTAGTCCCGTAGCTAAGTTTCCTACTATAAGAACTATGCTTATAATTGCTCTCATTCTAAAATGGCCAATTCATCAAATGGATGTAACAAATGCTTTTCTTCATGGAAAGCTTGAAGACGAAATATACTTGAAACAACTGAAAGGGTTCGAAGACAATAATCATCAAGATTATGTATGTCTTCTACGCAAAGCACTCTATGGTCTAAGGCAATCACCGAGGCAATGGTTCAATACATTTTTGAATTATCTACAATCCCTCAGCTTCACTCACGACAAGGCTGATTTGTCACTACTCATATTTCACAAGAACAACATACAAATGTATCTATTCATCTATGTAGATGACATTATACTCACCAGAAACGATCAAGCTATTATGCACAATGTTATACATCAATTAAACCAGCGATTTGCTATGAAACATTTGGGCACGGCTAATAACTTCTAAGCAGTACTATTTCTTATCCCAAGCTACATATGCCTCCTCAATAATACAAAGTGCAGAAATGCAACAATGCAAGCCTTTATCAAATTTGACATGTACGAAAATACCGGAGCATATTCCAACTGAGCAGTTGCTATTAGTTCCTCAAAATTAAAGAAAAATTGTTGGCTCGCTTCAATATCTAATGATTACAAGGCCAATATATGCACAAACCTATGTCTCTACATGCATATTTACTCAAAAGACTGCTTCGGTACATCAGGGGTACCTTGCATTATGGTATACAAATATCACCTAGTCCCTTAGAGCTTTGGTCTTTCTCAAATGCTGATTTGGCAGGAGACGGAGAAACTTGCAGATCCACATCAGGATATTGTACATTCTTAGTTAACAATTTAATTTCTTGGAGTGTTAAGAAATAACATATGGTAGCCCGATCTTCAACTAAAGCCAAATATCGAGCATTAGCCTCAGTGACAACAGACATTATATGGCTTCAAAAATTATTACAAGACTTTCATATTCAATTGACTGCACCTACTGACTTGAGTTGTGATAACACATCAGCTATTGCACTAGCTAACAATCCAGTATTTCATGCAAGAACAAAGCATGTTGAGATTGATCATTACTTCATTCAGGATCACATTCAATCTCATAGAATTCGCATAACTCCGATCAACACTAAAGATTAAATAGCTGATATACTCACTAAACCACTTTCCACACCAAGGTTTCAAATGCTTAGAAACAAGCTTACCATCCAGCAATGCCCGTTAGCTTGAGGGGGGGTAATAACAGCTATATGATTAATCCCACATCTTAAAGTATTGTATTAGACATGTATTCTACAACTATATATATACTTGTAACATGTAATACAATACAAGCAGAATTCAAGAAATCAATTCAACAATATACTTTAATCCTACTTGTCTATGTATTTCTACAGAATCGATTCAAGTCCGTTAGGTCAAAGTATGTCAAGGGAAAATCAAACATTTATTTGATGCATGGGTTCTAAGGATGAGTTGAATTGGTTTTTGTTAGTTCTATGTGTAATCTGATTATATTGATCAATCAGATTTTGCTGTTGAATCAGACCTCAATTTCAACAATAAAACCTATGAAATTAAGGTCTGATTCAACAGTAAAACTTTACAAAAGTCACCTCTCTGGAAGGTTGATGCCTTACTTTCAGACCTCAAACATTTATGTAATGACTGATATTCCTCTTCAACAAGTTCTTCATAAGTCAAAGCTCTCGAAATGGCTAATGAAATGGTTTATCAAGCTCAATGAGATTGATATCGAGTGTACTTATTGCAGTGCAATCAAAGCTCAAGTACTCGATGACTTTGTCATCAACCTTTTAGTGTCACAAGAGAATATGTGAGGAACTAAATACAAAAATTGAAGAATAAGGCATTTGGACAATGCACATAAATAGAACATCTGGAAGAACTAGCAATAGAGTTAAGTGTAAACCTCTAAGGTCCATAAGGTTAGTATCTTTTATCATTAACAAAAATTATGTTCAAGGCTGCAAACAATCAAATGAAGTGTGAATCATAAGTCATAATTGTAAAACTTAGCCTTGCTACTAGAGTCAAGGTAAGAATTATACAAGTCTTCAAAGACTCAAAACATTAGGAAAACTTGTACTTGAGAACGATGGAGTTCCTAGGACAATCCTTAAGACCTATATCAGGAAGGTATAAGCCAAAATTGTCTAGCTCATGAAGCTCAACATCTCCCACTTTATGAGAGAGGAGAACACAAGTATTGATCTGCTAGCAAAATATGCAAGTCCATACGCCACCTCTACTCAAAAACTACACAAGTAATTTATTGAAGAATGGAACAAGAAAATCTTAATGATCCAAGTGGAAAATTGGTTCACTCCCACCTACAACCATTGCTTATAAGAAACTCTCTCGGGATGTAAACATATAACAATATTTCTAAGGTTGAAATCAATAAGGTACTTCATTTTCAAGGGATATCTTTTTAAAAAATCCTACTTGGAGATTAACTATAGGTGCCATGGATATTAAAGAGTCAAAAATCAAGGAAGAAATTCATTAAACTGCAAAAATCATTTTGCTTCAAAGAATCTTGTAAGGAAAATCCTAAAATAAGGATATCCTTAGCCGAAAGTAAAAGCAAACACATAACTTTATTGGGAGGTGTAAAAGTGGTTAACTATATAGTTAGGTACTTCATTTAACCGACTCAACCTCTTCAAACCAATCATATCTCATCAGTCATTTGCCATATAGAAAATGAAATTCATTTGTAATTTTCCCATGGCATCTTGACAGCTAACTTTTATGCTTGTATTAGTGGATTGTTTCATAAGATGGGTAAAAGTCATAGCCTTCTCAACAAATAAAAATTGAAGCCATGAATTATTGTGCTATAAGATTTTCATGAGATTCAATCGCTTACTAATTAATATCATCGATAATAGCCAATAATTCTCAAACAAGAAGTGAGCTATGTTGTGTGAATAATGGGATGAACTTAGAGTTTTCCTATCCATCATCCAAACTAATGAACAGATAGAAGCGACAAATAAACTCATTTTTAACTTTCTAAATATTTAAATTTCCAACAATCCATAAAATTGGAAAAGTGAGCTACCATCCATTATATGGGGGTACAAGACAATAATTTTAACCATTAATAGGGAACCCCATTTTCTTTAGCATTCTTTTGTAAAGTCATGATTCCTAAGGAAATTTATTTCGCAACAGCTAAAACCAGGGAAGCAATCTCAATACCAACCTAAAGTGTTAATTGGATTCAAGGTAATGAAGTGTTACTAAAAGACAATTTGGATATGCTCAAGTTATCCATAATAAAGATATCTAATAGAACAAAAATATGGAAAGTCAACACAATTAGATCGATCAAATCCAAGTATAAATATAAATAATTCAATATTAGTGATCTAGTTTTGGAAAAATACAATGGCCTTGGAGAAGCATTCTAACATGGGAAATTTTTCGGCAAACTATGAAGGATCATATATAATAAAGGCAAAGCACATCCCCTTGGAAGCTCATCCAACCTAATGCTACTGCCTTTTGGAAGAGTATCAACAGTATTGTCATACTGGCTAGAAACAATTTTATTTTTCACATCAATCCTAATAGTTCGACTGCTATTACCTGGGATCATTGGTGCATGGGAGACTTGATTACTTCCAAATTCTCAAATTTCCCTATTACCATGGTTTGCAATTCAAATGCTAGACTTGTAGATTGGATTTCTTCCAACACCTGGGCTATTCCTACCTCAGTTAGTACGCATATGAGAGAAATCATAGCAAATATTCCTATATCCTCCAACGACACTACTCATATTCATTGGAAAAACTTAAAGCAAGCCACATTTAAAGACTATTATTATGAATTCCTTGCTCATGATGACACATTAGGCTGGCATCCTCTTATTTGGCAGAAAAAACACTCTCTCCATTTTTATGTGTACTCTTGGCTGGCTTCTACGGGAGGTTTGAAACTGCCGATGAACTGGCTAAAAGGAACATTCAAATTCAAGTAAAAAACTACATCTTTTGCCGTACCTACATCGAAACTTTATCCCATCTGATGTTCGAATGCAAATTTTCTTTTACAATGTTGAAAAACCTTATTCCTTCATTTCAGAACGTGTACCTTAGGCCTAGTGTTGTCCAAGCTTTCTATCACGTTGGCGGATTACCTGAACCCCAAAACATTAAATGTGGCATTCTTCTCTCCCTTAATGCTATTGTTTATTACTTATGGATCAAACGAAACAACAAGAGATTTAACTTCACTGCTATGTGTGCGGCCACTCTTACTAAAAAGATTGCTAGAGAAATTAATTTAAAGTTATCTAGTTGGAGAAATGGAGAATATGCGAAGGAGAGGATAAAAGTGAGCAATGCCAGCTAGGCCCGATTATTTTGGCTATTTACTGGGGGCTATATTCTAGAATTTATTTCATGAGAAGCTCATTTTCAGCTATTTTTCTGGAGGCACAATTTTGGGCCTGGACGATGATGAAGCCTGCCCTATCCTCCCTTTTGGAAGGTCTTCGGGCAACCAAGGGAGTATCTAACTAGCAATTCATGATCTATACATGTATTTATGAGTTCAGGCCGACAGGCTCTCCTGTTAATTTGTTTTATGCTCATGATAGATCCTTCTCTGTTTTTGTTTTTTATCTGTTTCTTATAGTCTTCTTTACTTTTACACTTGTACACCCTTTTTTATTATCAATAGATCCGGCTAAGCCCTTAATTTTTCCAAAAAAAAAAAGCACACTAATTAAGTTGTACTTGACTATATAAAGGTGATCTGATAACCTCAATTCAAAAGAGGAGTTCAATGGCTTTGGTCATTCAAGATCCAAACTAGTGAGAGTAAAGACAAAGAAAACATATTTCACTCATATAATTACATTTCATTATTCATGTTCATGAGTAAAAATAAAATGTTCAATCTCATATAATCTTGCAAAAGTTGAATGTCTTTAAGGGTGCCAAAGATAGAAGTACCAATACATTGCCATTGATTTGGACCTATCTTTTGTCACAACAAGATCTTTTGACTTGAATTTCCACCTTTAACTATTGGATCCCTGCTTAATACTAAGTCAATCGATTTGGCGAGACTAGTAATTTTTTGTGTCTATCTCAATGACCTTAATTTAGTCAACCCAAACCTTAAAAAAAAAATCTTAAAATATCACCATATGATCAAACATTCAATCTCCACAGGCCTTATACTGGTTATGCCAAAGTCTTAGTTTAACCCTCTTTAGTGAGCCTAGGTCTAGAGCCCAAACTTATTCTTTTTCTAGGCAAAAATGATGATTATGACCCAAGTAGGTTCTTTTTTAGTGGGCCCCTTAGCTTGGACCTTTTTGGATGGTCTCCCAAGTGTTTGGCTCTTCATGACTAAAAGAAGCATACCCTTTTTATACCTTCATGGAAAGTTTTGGTTGACATTGTGTGGTTAGCCATGGTCATCCTTTGATAGTGACTTATCTCAAGAACTCACCCCTTTATGGTTAGTTGTTTCTAGCTAGCATATACCTAACATCTTCCCTTCTCTGGAAGTAACATTTTATTGTTGAATCATTAAAAAAAAATTTCCTAGTTGATCGACTCTTGACGAATTCCCTAGGTAAATTGACCTCTTTCATTTTTATCTGCCTCTACTCAACATCTTCTCTTCTTAAGAAGTTTCCCTTTATTGGAGACTCATCTTGAGAACTTCTCCCAAAGTGATGAGCTAGTTCACTTGACCTGTGACTAATATTTTTTCATCTCAGGAATTCATCTTTTGTTAATAATTTATCTTGATAATTGTTTAGTCAATTGTGAGTCATTTTTGGTCAGCCTTGACCAATATCATATATTCTCAGTAAGTTGTTGTGTGCTGGTAACTTGTTAAGATAGCTTTCCTCTTTGCGATGAGTTATTTCAATCGACCTCTGAATGAGATATTCACTTCTCAAAAAAGTCACCCTTTGTTGGTGACACTTCTAGGAAACTTCACTCAATAGATCTACTTTTGGCTATTTGCTTTTAAATCAACCTCATTTATTTTCGATCACCCTCTACCTGACAAGAAATTATTACGCGGAGTCTGGACGGGAGAACCGTTTGGATTTACTGCATATTTACTGAGTATTTACTGCATATTTATAAATACTCAGTTGTCACTCAGTTGTCAGTATTACTGAGTATTTTGTGAATTTTTGCTGAGTATTTTGTGAGTATTTATTGAGTATTTGCTAATTTACTGTGTATTTACTAAGTATTTGCTGAGTATTTATAAATACTCAGCAAATACTGAGTAAATACGCAACAATCCGGACGGTTCTTCTCGTCCGGACTTTGCATGGAATACCTGGTATCTTCCCT